>JAOTNS010002162.1:0-23682 GCA_028476615.1 Culter alburnus | reverse complement strand
TTCTTGTTCCAGTAATTGGCGTGGAGACAGGATAAAACGCCAGGAGAAGCAGGAGCGGAGGAGAGAGAGAGACTGCTGACAGTCACGTTGAGTGAGCCCTGCTCGTGTTGGAGTGAAGCCCGTCCTTGGATGTGGAATTATTGAGTGTGCGTTGCACCGTCCTTTTGTTTATGTGTTTGATATTTTCTCTGGTGAGAATAAAGACTGTCAGCAGCCAAAGCCGACCCCTGTCCTCTTCCTTCCCACTACACAAGAACCTTTACCACAGAGGGAATTATCGCACTCACCACGGGCCGAGGAGGACGGGTTGGGCATGTGGAGATGACATGCCCCGGAGATCCACAATACAGGCATAAATTCAGGGTCAACCTTCTCTGTCTTTCCGTTGTAGTGAGACGTGAATGATCAATTTGCATGGGTTCGCTGGCTGGTTCTGGAGAGCTGACGGGTTCGGACCGACGGAGGAGGATGTTGGAGAGTGACTGGCCCTGGTGCTCGAGGAGACACGACCCACGTGGATGGCGAGTTGGATGAAGCGTTCGAGTCCTATGGAGTCCTCGTATGCAGCGAGATGCAGCCGCACATTAGGCTCCAGTCCTTGGCGAAAGGTGGTGATGATGAGGGCTTGTTCGTTCCATCCGCTGGTGGCGGCTAGCGCTCTGAACTGCAAGGTATATTCGTTAACAGAGTTATTTCCTTGTTTTAGATTATAAAGTTTCTCACCAGTCGATGAATCAGACAGAGGCTTTCCGAAGACTTCACAGAAGTGAGAGACGAACGCCGGATATGATTTTACCACCGAGCCTTTCTGAGTCAACAGAGAGTTCGCCCATTGGAGGGCCTTACCTTGCAGTTGTGAGATAATGAACGTGATTTTAGCCGTGTCGGTAGGGTAGAGGTGTGGCTGCATCTCCAGGACCAGTTCGCATTGGAGAAGAAATCCGCTGCATTCCTCCGCCGATCCTGATCCTGAGTAGGGCGCCGGTTTGGCCATGGGACTGGCGGTGAACGCTGGAGAAGGAGCGGTGATGGTGGGTGCGGAAGCAGCAGCGTTGGTGGAAGACGGTGAGGATGGCTGTGGGGTGAGTGCTCGGCGCAATGCGTCCACGAGCTCTTGAAATGGGTCGTTGGTGCTCATGCTGTTGACTGTTGTTATGGTCCGGTCTTCTGTTACAACAGAGACACGGAGGCAGACGTAAAAGCAACACAGGTAGGTTTATTGTAGAAACAGCAGAGCAAATGGTTATGGAGGAGTGAAAAAGCAGTTCTTGAATGGTGAAGAGAATGTGATACTGTCCTTATGGTGTGTTTCAGATGCGGATGGAGATCGGCGTTGGAGGATGATGGCGGAGACACTCACACACACAGGCAGGTAGGCACACGAGGAGAACAGGAGACGAAGGAGATGGAGGAGATGACTGGAACAGGTAAATATGGCGTTTGGAGTCCTTAAGGTAAGCATACATAGGTAGTAGTGCAAACGAGACCGGACAGTGAATGTGTGTGAGTGTGGTGGTTTATATGGTGGTGGTGATTGCAGTGCTGATGAGCTTCAGGTGGCGGTGATCAGTAGGCTGGTGATTGAGTGCGTGGGTAAGGCAGTGAGGTGGAACCTGACGTGTCTGTGACAACGACATAAGGATGTCGTTACCTCGACAAAATGATCTTGTGGCCATAACTTATCATGTTCCCACGAGTTTATATGTTGTGGCCACGACAAAACTAAATACTAACTATCCAATGAGAGCGAGTGTTACAAGTGAGAGAGGATTGGCTCTTCAAATTGAGGCGAAAGTTGATTGGTTGCTCCCACGTGTGTACTGTCCAATGGCATTTTACCACTCGATTGACAAATGGATAAAGAAAAGCATTTGGCAAACCGACAAAGAAAAGCAATTGGTAAATAGAGAAAGAAAAGCATTTGACTACAACTACATGCTGCCTTCCACAAGCAACAGTTTCTGATGTAAACAGGGAACTTAAGAGCATTCTGATGAAATATAAAACTGCAAACCGACTAATCATTCATGTGGAGAAGAATGATATTCGGAAGGAGCAGTCAGAACTCCTTAAAAGGGATTTCAATGAACTTTTTGAAATGCTCAGAAGACTAAAAGTTCAGTCATTCATCAGTGGACCACTCCCAGCAAGAGGAACAAATAGATTTACACGGTTGCTTGGGCTTAACACATGGCTGCAAAAAACCTGCAATTTAAATAGACTGAATTTCATCAACAACTTCAATCTTTTCTGGAGTCAGAGACAATTGTTCACACATGATGGCCTGCACCCAAACAAACTGGGCTCAAGAGTGCTAAAGGAAAATATCTACTTCTCCCTCCATCATCCTTCAGCAGTGTGTGCAAATCCACTCAATCTGAATGGCACAAACACACCTGGACAGAGTACAACTGACCACAGGACTTCATTTCAGCACCTGAATGGACATGCGGTTGACACATCCCACAAGGTCAATGATAACACCACGCAGCCACAACAACCACTGCTCACGCACACAATCCCAACTGAGCCCTGCCCAGAGAGCTCACTGATAGACAGTGACGTATTAAAACTTTTCCAAGATTCAGCACCCAAGGATGACTTTCTGGAAAACATCCAGAGAAGCCATGACAACATATTATAGCCTCCTGTAACACCAGAGCAACAGCCTCTCTCACCGGACACATTATCCCTCTCTCCATCATCCCCTCTTCTGTGCTTCTCAGAGAAAATGGAGGAACTGGTGTATGCTGGAACCAAACTCTGCCATTCTTTTGCTGCGAGCCCCCAGATATCAATGAAAAAGCAACAAGCCCCACAACCACCAAAGCCTGTGGGCCCAGCTCAACCTCCCCCTCCTCCTGTGAGAGCTCTCCAGCCCCTGCCACAATGCCAGGTCCCTCACCCTCCTCCATCTGTTCTAGGTGAACCAAAAACAACCGATAACAGCTCTCAGTGATGTGTGTCGGGTCCCGGCTATGATAACAGTGACTTTGTCAAATGTTTACAGAACAAGCGGGAACCCAGTGTGCCTGTTGCTTTCTCTATTTCTGTTTTATTACGTAATAGAAAGCCAAAGGCCTTCTCAAACTGTTTGGCAAACCCATTTAATCTGCTGCCTATTACATGTCAAACTAAGATTACTGTAGAAACATAAAGTAAGACTGTTAAGTTAGCACTTTTAAACATCCGTTCACTTAAAAATAAATCATTTCTAGTCAATGTCTTAATAACCACAAACAATCTAGATTTTATGCTTCTAAATGAAACATGGCTTGAAGACAGTTGCAGTTCTACAATCCTGAATGAAACAGCCCCCTAACTTTACTTTTATGAGTGTCTGCAGAGCTGTTAGGAGAGGTGGAGGTGTAGCTGCTCTATTTAAAGATGTCTATCAGTGCAAGCAAGTGTCATTTGGTGATTACTTGTCTTTCGAATATTTGGGTATTGTGTAAAAAGGTGCTCCTCGCATTCTACTTATAGTCATTTACAGGCCTCCAAAATATTCTCCAGCCTTTGTGATTCTTTTAACTCAAAAGTACAGAATGTTATTGATAACATTGCTCCTGTGAAAGTGTAAGATCAACAGATCCTCAGATACTTTGATCTCCTGAGATATGGACAGCACAAACACATACAGCCATTTGTCTCCACACCCCACAGAGTGAAGCTGCGGGAAAGCTTCTTTCCATCCTGTCCTTCCTTCACATTTGCTCCTTCTCCCCCACTTCCTTCCCTTTACATATTCTTCCCATCACTCAGTTCACTTAAAAAGATTATATTCAAATTATAATGTTCTGTCAATGCAAGTGAATTAACAGTCATGTTTGGTATCGTTTGAAATGTCTTAGTGCAACTGGTACAATGGTCTCATCTACATGAAAGTAAACCAAAGGTATTAAAGGTTTTAAGAGTTTAGGGATACTTTGGTTGCAAACATGGGTGTGTCCCTTTCCCAGTGTCCTTCATCCAAATTACCTCCTGTTCCACAGCAAGGTGCGAACCCCCGAGGTCTGTGACCCTCATCAATGCAAATTCTGATTGTAAGTTCATGTCCCACATTGGGGGATGTTTTGTCTTGGTCTGAGTATTTAAAGAAATGTTGCAAAAGGCTCTGGGCGACTCTGTATTCAGATGAAGCCCACATTGATGAGTGTCCAGGACACTCAGCAATGTGTATTTTTCATGTCAGGTATGCATCTTACTCTATTTCTGAACATTTGATGTTTTGTATTGATCACCTTTGAATTGATTATGTAATTGGCATGATATATTTATCTGACTAATAAATTGTCACATTTGATTGTATTCTGACTTACTCTGGAATTATTGACTTCAGTAGATTACGATGTATCCATTGTTACCGCAAATCTGCGTCAGGTTAGTAACGGACTAAAGTCCAGTTGAGTGGAGCATAGGGCACACCAACTGTGATTTTAGAGCTCAGACTAACGCTTGGCATTAGTTCAAGTGTACTTAGACTGTAAAGGCCAAAATGGAATTTCCGTTTAGGACCCAACCTAAATAGGGTGAGCCTTACCTCTGTTTATTGTAATGTTACTCTAGCTAAGTGTACATGGGAAACCATGGCATAACCAAACCAAAGCTGCTATAAGAGAAGTAATATTGGTCGGCTTATCTGTAGTAGTGGTTGTGACCTCTGACTAGAGTTAGTGTTACTTTAATTCAAGTGTATACAGATCTATGGGGGACTAAACCAAATACTTTTAGAGAAAGCAAGCATGAGAGCGGCACTCTATTAGTATAGTCAATTACCTCTGTCTAGTGACCAAGACTGGCGAGTTTGTGATCGTGGGCCTGCATATTAATGAATGGCCAGTGCAAGGACCCTGTGCGACACTGAGAACCGAATAAACGAGTACAATAAGAGTAAAGAGTTAAATAGAATATTCAAATGTAAAGCCAAATTATTATACAAATGACCAATAATCAATAGACATTCTAAACTAAATTCGAGGTCATAATAACATGGAGTCAGATAAAAGATTATTTGGAATTAAACTACTTCGCCACGCTGAAAAGACCGAACGTGCAAGAAACCTTCCCCGTCCTGTGGGAAACCACCGTTGGGCCGATTGGGCGGGCCTTACAAAAGTCAGGAAGAAGAGTGGCAGACAAAAAGCACCGTGGAGAACCTCAACAGCAGTGCAAAATATGAAAAGAGAATGCAGAAAAGCTGAGCGCATATGGCGAAAGACAAAACTTGAAATCCACTATAACATCTATATAGATAACCTTCATGCTTTCAATGTGGAACTAGGGAAAGCAAGACAGACCTTCTTCTCAAATATTATAAACAGAAACTTAAACAACACCCGCACTCTTTTTGCTACTGTAGAGAGACTAACAAACCCCCCCAAGTCAGATTCCCAGTGAAATGCTCTCAGACAGCAAATGCTGTGAGTTTGCTTCCTTCTTCTCTGAGAAAATTAATAATATCAGAAAGGCGATCAGCACATCCTTGAGCTGCACTGGGGTAAAACAGATCAGATCACAACCTCAGAAAGTAGCTATTATGTCTGTTTTTGAAGCAATTGATGGTAAAATTTTGGAAGAAACAGTACAGCACCTTAAAACATCAACCTGCGCCCTTGACACACTTCCCACATCTTTTTTCAAAAGCGTGTTTAACTGTTTAGAAGCAGATCTCCTATAAGTGGTAAATGCCTCTCTTCTCTCTGGGACTTTTCCAAAATCCCTGAAAACTGCAGTTGTTAAGCCCCTCCTGAAAAAGAGCAATGGATAACCATATTGAGCAACTACAGGCCAATCTCAAATCTTCCTTTCATAGGCAAGATCATTGAAAAAGTTGTTTTCAATCAGCTGAACATATTTTCTTAAGCTTGAATGGATACTTTGACAACTTTCAATCTGGTTTCCGACCACATCACAGCACAGAGACAGCGCTCATAAAGATAATAAATGATATTCGCCTAAACACAGATGCAGGTAAATTATCAGTGCTGGTTCTACTCGACCTCAGTGCTGCGTTTGACACTGTCGATCACAACATTCTTCTTGACAGGCTGGAAAACTGGGTTGGGCTTTCTGGGATGGTCCTTAAATGGTTCAGGTCATACTTAGAAGGGAGAGGTTATTATGTGAGTATCGGTGACCATAAGTCTGAGTGGACATCCATGACATGCGGAGTCCCTCAAGGTTCAATACTTGCACCCCTCCTGTTCAACCTATATATGCTACCACTGAGCCAAATAATGAGAAAGAACCAAATTGCATATCACAGCTATGCGGATGACACCCAGATTTATCTAGCCCTCTCACCTAACGACTACAGCCCCATTGACTCCCTGTGCCAATGCATTGATGAAATTAAAAACTGGATGTGCCAAAACTTCCTTCAGTTAAACAAAGACAAAACTGAAGTCATTGCGTTTGGAAACAAAGATGAAGTTCTCAAAGTGAACACATATCTTCACGCTAGGAATCTTGGTGTGATTTTGGAGTCAGACCTGAGTTTCAGTAGCCATGTAAAGACAATAACTAAATCAGCATATTATCATCTCAAAAATATTGCAAGAATTAGATGCTTTGTCTCCAGTCAAGACTTAGAGAAACTTGTTCATGCTTTCATCACCAGCCGGGTGGATTATTGTAATGGGCTCCTCACTGGTCTTCCCAAAAAGACCATAAAACAGCTGCAGCTCGTACAAAACGCTGCTGCCAGGATTCTGAGCAGAACCAGAAAATATGAACACATCACACCAGTCCTCAGGTCCTTGCACTGGCTTACAGTTGCATTTAGAATTGTTTATAAATTTATTGTTTATAAATCACTCAATGGCCTAGGACGCCAATACATTGCAGATATGCTCACAGAATATAAACCTAACAGATCGCTCAGATCATCAAGATCATGTCACTTAGAAATACCCAGGGTTCACTCAAAGCAAGGGGAGTCTGCTTTTAGTTGTTATGTCAGCCACAGCTGAAACCAGCTTCCAGAAGAGATCAGGGGCCTGTACCATGATGGTAGTTGAACAAACTCAGGGTTATAGGATTAGTTTCGAGTTGACAAAACCAAACCACTCCAATCCGGCTTTGTTGGTACCATGATGCTGATCATCAACTTTCTCTGTCAACTCAGGCTTTGATCCTGAGTTTGTGGAGCATGTGCACATGAATGCGTGACATCAGTGGCAAACAGCCAATCACAAGTCTTGCAACAGAGAGAAACAATGATTCACTTCTCGCGAGAGAGCCAGCACGATTTAAAACCCTTTTGCTGAAGATTAAGAGATTGAAGAAAATGAAGAATTTAAACTCATTTACACTGATGAAAATAAAAGAAATGATTTTGCTCTATCAGTGCAAGTGAAACTTGTGAAAGTTAATTTAGTTGATAATATATAGTGATAGAGACTCAGGTCACATGTAGTCATATTTAAAGTTTATTTACAGCTTATTTATATTACACATGATCTGTATATATTAATATTCATTGAAACTATAAATAATAATAACTGTTCAACTAAAATCGCTTGTGTAATGGATTAATAATAATATATATAATTGAATTATTATAGAAATCATATATAAATCATAAAGTCATTCTAAGTAATTACTTAGCATTAAAGTCAGACAATTTCATTGTTAAATTTATTTATTTATTTATTTTACTATATAGTGACCTTTAATTTGGAGGAAGAGAAACTGGGGGAGTGACTTTATTGCATTGGATCTGTCAGTGTCACTTTGCTCACATCTGATTGGTCCAAATTCGGTTTGAGATGTCTGAACCAGAACATAACCTGCCCTGGAGCAGGTTAGCCGTGGAGCGTAAGTTACTATGGCGATGAACACCGCTAAAAACCAAGTCACTTTCATGGTACCTAAAACCCAGGATTGGTGCAAACAAATCTGAATCTTACCTGGCTAGCCAGATAATCCGGCTTCATGGTACAGGCCCCAGGTGTGCTCCAACAGTAGCCACATTCAAATCCAGACTCAAAACACATCTTTTTATCTATGCATTTGCAGATTGAGCACTGTTCTATGTCTGAACTGATTGCACTTTATTTTATATGTATTATCTCTTTATTCTTTTAATCAATTTTCCTGTTATTATTTCATTTTAATGTATTTTATATCACTTATTTATCATCTTGTTATTTCTGATTTTTAATGCATTTTAAATATTGCTGTTTGGTTGAAAGAGTTGGGAGAGTTAGGAAGAAAGCATTTATGATTAGGTTAAAATTTGATAAATTTGGACAAACCATGGGGAAATTTGAGCTGTGATGGATGGTTAAGATATCTCTGGATTACAGTCAAAACACTTTCCAAAGGGGAAATTTGAACTGTGTTGCATAGATAAGATGCAGTCGTGGCCTAATGGATAGAGAGTCGGACTTGTAACCCAAAGGTCATGGGTTCGAGTCTCAGGTCTGGCAGGGATTGTCGGTGAGGGGAGTGAATATCCAGCTCTCTCCCCACCCTCAATACTACAACTGAGGTGAGACCCTTGAGCAAGGGTACCCCCAACTGCTCCCTGGGCGCCGCAGCAATGGCTGCCCACTGCTCCGGGTGTGTGTTCACGGTGTGTGTGTTCATTGCTGTGTGTGTGCACTTGGATGGGTTAAAAATTCCAAGTATGGGTCACCATACTTGGCCACATGTCATGTCATGTCATGTCAGATATCTCTGGAAGGGGGATTAGGGCTGTGTGGCGCAGTTTAAGGTCTCTTGGCAAAAGAGGAGATTGAAACTTTGTTTATCAGTTTGAAGTGCCTTAACAGGTCGCTAGAGAGCGGTCCTGTCGTGTGAGGTTTAGATCCACTCTGACAGACAACAACAACAAAAAACTACCTAAGACTTCCTAGCTCTTCCATCCAGATAGCAAAATTCTCTGTTTTTACTGTTATTCCTTATGTTTTATTTTTATTATTCTTCTTTATGTAAAGCACTTTGAATTACCATTGTGTATGAAATGTGCTATACAAATAAAATTGCCTTGCCTTGCCTTGCCTTGCCTTGAGCGTGGCTTGCTCGCTTCACTTATATAGATCAGTGGTGCGCGCGCTTTTGGTGTGAGTGCGAAACTGCAGGAATGACTAAAATTATGCGCAATACAAGCATTATTTAACCGGAGCGAATGAGACGAGTGCGAGAGAGGAGGCACACACGCGGCTGTGTGTCACTTCACCGTGACAGAGAAGAGAGCGAGAACGTGCAGCTGACGTTATTGCCTGTTCCGCTGGTAATAAAACGGATTGGCTCAGAATCTGTAAGAAGTGAGATTGATCCCTGATTCCGATTCCTGGCCGATCAATCGGTGCATCGCTAGTTATATGTATAATAGTTAGTTCCGATCCTCGAATCTGACTAAACGAGACTGGTCCCACTTTATATTAAGTGGCTTTAACTACTATGTACTTACATCAAAAAATAAGTACAATGTACTTATTGGGTTCATACTGAATTGCAAAACACTTTTGCAGCTATTGAGGTGGAATACGGGTAAGGTTAGGGAAAGCTTTGCTGGAATGGGTAGGTTTAAGGGTAGGGGTAAAGTGTAAGGGTTGGGTCAACAGTGTAATTATAAATGTAATTACAGAAATTAATTACAGATCTAATTACATGCAGGTGTTTTTAAAATATAAGTACAATGTTGTCACGGCCGGCTCGGTGCCGCGACAAATGAGGGAGGCAACGAGAACAACAGTGAATCAAAGAATATTTATTAATAAAATTAAACTTACAAAATCATAATAATTAACATTTAAAGTAATGCTAAGGGCAGCAAACAAGTAATGAAAGTAATGAACAAACATACCAAAGAGGCCGGCCAAACCTAAGAAACCCAAACTAAACTAAAACATAAAACAAACGCATTATCCCAGCAAAACAACCCAGAACTAACGAAAACAGAGGGTAACAGAAAGACGACGAAATCAGAGGACCAAAAACTCTTATATCTTACTCTGCAGGTGGCTCTTCAGTTAATGAGTACCTCATAAGTCCCGCCCCACAAGCAAAACTAGCTCAGGGGACCATCACACACCCCCCCTTAAAATAAACCCCCTTACAATCAACAACAACAAAAAAAAAACTAAAATTAAATAATTCTAAACAGTGTACATCCCAACCTCCTAACTAACATCTAAATCTATCTGGAGTCTATCTAGTCTTCAGTGGCTTGCCGAGCTCGGGGCGGCTTTTAAACACTGAACTTAGCATCCACAACAATCCCATAACCAGGACTGCCGCAGAATACTGAAGTGTACCCCCACTCAGAATTACCACCTAAAACAAAAAACATACCTTATGTTACACCTTCAATCAGTATTCAGTTCGTTTAACTTACCCCATCCAAAGTTTCCAACAGCATGCACTCAAGCGCTTCCAAAACTCATTTTCCAAACGAAACATTTATTTCCCAAACAATTGTTACTCGAAGCCTCCCAAACAAACTAAACCGCACACGCGGAACACTCCCTCACGGAGTTAAAGACAATGACAAAAGACAGACCGGTGTTCTCAATTACAACGGACGGACGAGCCCCCATATTTGTCACGGCCGGCTCGGTGCCGCGACAAATGAGGGAGGCAACGAGAACAACAGTGAATCAAAGAATATTTATTAACAAAATTAAACTTACAAAATCATAATAATTAACATTTAAAGTAATGCTAAGGGCAGCAAACAAGTAATGAAAGTAATGAACAAACATACCAAAGAGGCCGGCCAAACCTAAGAAACCCAAACTAAACTAAAACATAAAACAAATGCATTATCCCAGCAAAACAACCCAGAACTAACGAAAACAGAGGGTAACAGAAAGACGACGAAATCAGAGGACTAAAAACTCTTATATCTTTCTCTGCAGGTGTTTCAGATAATGAGTACCTCATAAAGTCCCGCCCCACAAGCAAAACTAGCTCAGGGGACCGTCACAATGTAAAATCATTGTAAGTACATATGTAACATAGTTAAAAAGGTTCAGGTTAAATCCTACTAAATGTGAGTATGGTACCACCTGCTGTCATAAAGTGTACCTGCAGCGAATGCTAGTAATGACGAAGGATTATGGGTAATCCTCAAAGCAATGGAGGATTTCCCTTGAGGTAACGTGTCTATGAATGTCCGTGGAATAAACAATGTTAACTCACTTGAAAAGCATGTAAAAGTTAAGCTAGATTTATTTTGGTTGAATAAGGTGTTGTTGATTAATTTCGGCATGTTTTTATAAAGTCAACCATCTGGTTATGTGTTTTATATCCGATAGAAAGTCTCTCAGGTATAGCTAGCTAACTTTAACATGATGCCGTCTTTCTAGACAGAGCATGCGCTGTTTATCCACATGAGATGACTACTCAATACTGTTTTCCTTTGTCATAAATGCAGGTATGTTACCATATGTTGTTATAAAGTGTTATAATGTTTGAACATAAGATTGAGGTATTTTATGCTGTTTGTCTGCCTCCAGTATGTTGAATTGTAACGAAGTTACATAATTGTTTACACATAACTGACTGTTAACATAAAATGGAAAGGTAACTGTAGGAAATCTGTGTAATTACATAGTTTTATGTTGTTTTCCTCCTTGCAAGATTAAGAGGGACAATTTGATGTGTTTTAATTATTTTGTTTATGTGAGTTTAAATCCACTATACGATCAATGTGTCAACTGTATTTTAATTTTGTGAAGAGCTTTAAGAGTAGTACTTATGGGTAATCCAAAAAGCAATGGAGGATTTCCCTTGAGACAGAGCATGCGCTGTTTATCCACATGAGATGACTACTCAATACTGTTTTCCTTTGTCATAAATGCAGATGTGGAATAAACCTGCTGTTACCACAAACCTGACGGTGTCCGAGAGAGTATATCAGGCAGAAGACATAACGGAGGTCACATTGGTGCCGTGACTCGTCCATGACTACGCTAGACCGGGACTGATGTCTTCTTGCCGCCGCATCGTTGTGGAACTGCACTTCCTCCATCAGTGTATTTGACTGGCAGGTTTATTTAGTTATTAACAGCCATATTTACTTATTATTATATATTAACTGTCATTTTGTTTAAGTAAGGGTTCCAGTATGAGTTTCAGTAAATTTACTACCTCTGAAATGACTCCTCTAGGTATTGGTAGAGGTAGAGGACTACATAGCACACCGGTCCCATTCTCACTGGGTGACAGTCTAGGGGGGCATAAGACATATTTTGGTGAGGATTCTGTCCACAGTCCTTTTAGACATAGGGATATAGTGGCGCCCGAAACTCAGCCTATGATTGAGTTACAATCACCACAGTGCACTAGTACATCAGTTCCTAAACCTCCCTCTGATGATGTGAGACTGGTTGACCAAATGAGCACCATTGTGCAGCAGATAGGGAAGCAGCTAGCTGATAGCATTATGTCACACCTCAACACATCTAGCCCTACAGCTACTGTGCATGCAAGTCCTGAAAACATGCAGTACAAAAGCACCTTCCCCCGTTAACACGCTAGATCTATCCCAAGTCCAGTTGATCACTCGGAGAGAAGTCAAAGACCCACCCGTTTTCCGAGGAGAGAGTTCAGATGCACTGGCTGTCGATGAATGGGAGGAATTAATGAAGAATTTATAAGAAAAAGCAATGTTCAGCTGGAAAATCAAGCTGAGGAAATTATTGTCCACCTGAGAGGCAGAGCAAAGGATGTTGTGAGATTTGGGATAAGAAATGGTGAAATTGATGTCCAGAATAACCCACAGGCCATCTACGGGCTCCTGCGCAAACATTTTGGCTCAAGCCATTGCTCCTCAATGCCCCTAGCTGACTTTTATTCTACCTTGCAAAATGACCAAGAGGACCCCTATGAGTACTGGCTTAGACTGAACAGAGCTGCTGATGATGCTGCTAGCCTTAGAGAGCAGGATAAAACGTTTGACAACCCCAGTGTTGAAGTCACACGTATGTTCATCAGACACTGCCCCAGTAGAGATTTAGCTCTTACCTTTAGATCAAAGACGATTGATAAGTGGTCAGCTCGCGAGGTTCAGGTAGTGCTAGATGAATACCACCTACAGAAGGGACTCAGGTCTTCTACTGAAAGGAGTAGACAAATCAGCATGAACAAAGTCGAGGTTAGCTCCATTAGTTTCAGACGTCCCAGAACAGAAACCTGCTATAAGTCAAGACACCTCCACTCTAGAGAGGTTGATTGGAATGTTAGAGAAAGTGTTGCTTCAGGGACAAGGTTATGCTCAAACCAATAAAAAGCCCTATACTAATAGAAGACTTCCACAGATTGAGGGCTTAAGAGACATGCCATGTTCCATATGTAATGACAGCTCACACTCTGCCCTCACTGTCAGGAGAACAGACTGTGTTTCCTGTGTCACTTACTGGCCATTCAAGACGCAACTGCCCGGAGGGTAGACGTCCTCCTCAACATTTTCAGCAGAGAAACTGAATGATCTGCGCACAGGGGAGGACAGCGCAGATCAAGTGATTGAGCCTCCCACCTTGGATTTGACAGACATTAACGATTATGAGAGATTGTTTCACGCCTACAGCAGCGTAGTGCCACCAGAAAAAACACTGATTGTGCAAGGCCTGCAAAGACTCTCAAAAACTGATAGCCTATTCTACACAGAGGTGTCTACTGATAGTGGTCATGTTTAGAGCACTGGTGGATAGTGGCTCTATGGCGTGCACTCTAAGTGAAACAGCCAACAAAAAAATTTCACAGTCTATTCCTAACATTGAAGTGAAAACTGCTGAGGACTTTGTTATTGTTGGTTGTGGGGGTCACCTGGTCACACCTTCCGCCATGTATGACCTCACTGCATCAGTTTATGGCTATAAAGTGATAATTCCTGTTCTAGTGGTGCCAGGCCAAACTGATGACATGATCCTTGGCAGTAACGCCATCAAGTGGCTCATTTCACAGATGAAAGACACTGTTGGGAGACAAATTACCATGTCCCCAGTAAGTAGTGCCCATGCTAATAACTTTCCTCAATTGATATCTCTGTTGTCCTGCTCAGACAGATGTGGTGCAGTGCCGCTTAAAGTTGGCACGGCAAGGCTCAAGAGATGTGTCGCGCACTACAACCGATGTCTGAACATTTGGTGTGGGCTAAACTCCCTGAATCTGATGTTTCTGCAGTGGGAAGTACAGTCATCATTGAACCCACTCAGTCCAAAGGCAGACCCTGCTCAAATTCTAGTGGGGAGAGTTATCACCTCATTATGGGGAGATGGCTGGGTTCCAGTCAAAATAGTCAATCCTACTGAAAAGCCACTCACCCTTAAAAAGAATGCAAAAGTTGCAGATGTGTCATCCTGTCTCTCTGTGCAGGACTTTCCTGAGCCGGATCGTATCCAATCCAGTGCACAGTTCACACAGAGCTCATCACCTTCACCTAGGTCAGAGAATGAAATATCACAAATTTTGACTGACATGGGCTTGGAGGAATTGAACCTCTCTTCTTGTGAAGTCTCCTCTGAGTGGAAGAATAAACTGCTGCAGATCATTGAGCAGTATGAGTCCATATTTTCGAGGCACAAAATGGACTGTGGTGAGGCAACAGATTTTGTACACAGAATCCGCCTAGTGGATGATAAGCCCTTCAGACTTCCATATAGGCGGGTTCCACCATGCCATTATGATAAGCTTCGGACTGCTCTAAATGAAATGGAGGAATTGGGGATAATCCGTAAATCTCAGAGCGAGTATTCATCTCCTCTCGTCCTGGTTGTGAAGCCAAGTGGTGATCTTCGCATCTGTAATGACTTCAGGTGGTTGAATGCAAGAACAGTGAAAGACGCACATCCCTTGCCTCATCAGACAGATGCTCTCGCTGCACTTGGTGGCAATGTGTTCTTTTCAACGATGGACCTCACATCAGGATTCTATAACATCAGAATGCATGAAGACGACAAAAAATACACAGCATTTTCCTCCCCATTTGGCCTCCATGAATATAATAGGATGCCCCAGGGCCTGACAAACAGTCCTGCGACCTTTATGCGAATGATGATGTCCATCTTTGGTGATGAGAACTTTACAAGCCTGTTATGTTATCTGGATGACCTTATGGTCTATGCGCCATCTGAACAGATTGCACTTGAGCGTCTACAGATGGTTTTCTCACGTCTTGCTGCCAACAACTTGAAGCTCTCACCTAAGAAGTGCTACTTCCTTCGCCGGTCTGTTAAGTTCTTGGGACACATCATATGTGGAGATGGTGTTAAGACAGACCCGAGTAAAGTGCAAGCTATAAATGATGTGCAGGAAGCCGATCTGATGGAATCTGATATGGAGACACCAAGTGCTAAGAAAATCAGATCTTTCTTGGGAATGGTTCTCTACTACCACCATTTCATCGAGGGATGTTCAGCTAAGGCTAAGCCACTGTTCAGTCTTGTGGCTGAGCCTGCTACACCACACAAAAGAGGTAGAGGCCATAAACCGAAATTCAAGAAGGGCAATGTTAGACTGTCTCCAGCTGACTGGACTGTTGAGTGCAGGGAAGCATTCAAAACTTTGAAACATGAGCTTGTGCATAGTGTCACCTTGGCCCATCCAGATTTTAATGCACCATTCATCCTCGCTGTTGATGCCTCCTTTGATGGCCTGGGAGCCGTCCTCTCACAGTTGCCTCCCGATGGTGCTGTTGCCAGACCAGTGGCATTCGCCAGCAAGACTCTATCGCACTCCCAGCTGAACTATCCAGCACATCGGCTGGAGTTTCTCGCTCTTAAATGGGCGGTCTGCGACAAGTTTAGCCACTGGCTGAAAGGACGACGTTTCACAGTCTGGACGGATAATAATCCGTTAACATACATCTTAACTAAGCCTAGGTTGGATGCATGTGAACAGAGATGGGTCTCAAAACTTGCAGCATACAGTTTTGATCTGCGCTATGTCCCTGGGCCTAAGAATGTGGTTGCAGACGCACTAAGCAGGGAGCCATTTGTCCAGTCATGCATAGGCCATCGTCTTGTGAGCGAACCTTATGCCTCATTGCTGAACCAAGTGGGTGGAATGGTGGATGAGACCGTACAAGATGCATTTAGATTTACTGCTGCTAACTGCCAGTTAGTTGTTGATCAGTCCACAGATGATGCTGTTGTCACCCCGGCCCCCCCTCAGGGGTCCCTCTCCCTGCAGGAAGTTTCAGCTGTGCTAGAGGCACATGACTCCAGAGGTGTTAGCCGAATGAGAGGCACAGGACCAGTTATTCCTCAGCTTGTCAGTATCAAACAGAATGCCTCCCTACCAAGGAGTGAACTGGTTAATCTTCAAGAACAGGACGACGTCTTGGGCAGGGTTCTCTTTTACATCCAGCGTCACAGGAGACCCACTAGACGTGAACGTGCCAGTGAGTCTCGTGGAGTGATGAAAATGTTGAGACACTGGGCCAAGCTCTCCATCAAAAACGGTATGTTGTACAAAGTAAAGAAAGACAGGCAAATGAACATGGCAATCTACCAGTTTGTTGTTCCAGACTCCCTTAAGGCCCAGGTTCTTTCTGGCCTCCACGATTCAGCTGGTCATCAGGGACAGGCTCGCACACTCTCTCTTGCCAGGCAGAGGTTCTTTTGGACAGGGATGGAACATGACATCATCAGCCATGTGAGGAACTGCTTTCGCTGTGTGGTTGGGAAGACCCCAGAGCCCAATGACCGTGCTCCTCTTGAAAGCATTTGCACCTCTGAACCGATGGAGCTCGTGTGTGTCGACTTTTGGACTGCTGAGCAGTCGGACAAGAAGTGTGTAGATGTTCTGGTTGTTACAGATCACTTTTTCGAAGCTGTCACATGCATTCCCCTGCAAGAATCAGTCAGCAAAGCAGGTTGCCCGTCGTCTGTGGAATGACTTCTTTTGCATATATGGTTTCCCAAAGCGCATCCATTCGGACCAGGGAGCCAATTTTGAGAGCCGACTCATTAAAGAGCTCCTGGAGATGGCTGGTATCTAGAAATCGCATACCACACCATACCATCCTATGGGAAATGGAGTTGTCGAGCGATACAACAGGAGCGATACACTCTTGGGAACATGATAAGGTCCCTGCCTGCCCATTCCAAAGCCAGGTGGCCACAGATGCTTCAGATGCTGACATTCTGCTATAATGCACTGATGACAACGGGTTTTGCACCCTTCTTTCTCATGTTTGGGAGAATTCCACGTCTACCTGTTGATGTTTTGTTCCAGCACACCCTCATCAGCGATGCTGTCATTGGCCATCGTGAATTTGTCTCTAACTTGAAACGTGACCTGTCTGAAGCTGCACGCATCGCCTGTGTAAACAGTCGGACAGAGCAGGCTCGACAGGCAAAGAACTACAACCGCAAAGCAAAAGGGTCTCCCCTCACTGTTGGTGACAGAGTCTTGCTTGCAAATCGTGGTGTGAAAGGGAAGAGGAAAATAGCAGACAAGTGGGAATCCACAGTTTTTGAAGTTAAGTCTGTGAAACCTGGAATCAATGTGTACCGTATCAGTGACCCAGTGACATAATAATAATAATAATAATAATAATAATAATACATTTTATTTATAATGCGCTTTTCTGCAACCCAAAGTGCTACAAATAAATAAAATACAAAAACTACAATAAATGTAATACAAAGTAGAACTGTAAATCCTAAAATAATCATTACAGTACAACACAATATAATATTACTCACAGTCCATAAAAGCAATTTTAAAAAGATGAGTCTTTAACAGCTTCTTAAAACTGGCTAGTGTGTGAGCATCTCTAACAGCAACGGGAAGCGCATTCCATAACCTGGGTGCAGCAACAGAGAAAGCTCTCTCCCCCATAGATTTTAATCTATATGGAGGCTGCTGAAGAGTAAGAGAGTCAGCAGACCGAAGGGAACGAGAAGGCGTGTAGCGGGTCACTAGGTCACAAATATAAGAAGGGGCTGTTCCATGTATAGCTTTGTATGTTAATGTGAGAGTTTTAAAAGCAATACGTGACTGGACTGGAAGCCAATGCAAACTATAAAGCACGCCTGTGATATGCTGACGTGTTGGAGTATATGTGAGAAGACGAGCTGCTGAATTCTGGATATACTGCAGACGTTTGATTGATTTAGCAGGTAAACCAATGAATAGTGCATTACAGTAGTCAATCCTGGATGTACAAATGCATGAATAAGCCTTTCAGCATGGGGAGTGAGGAAAGGCCTAATTCTAGCAATGTTTCTGAGGTGATGGAAAGCAGATTTTGTGATACTCTTAATGTGAGAGTCTAGTGTCAGATGAGTGTCAAAAATCACTCCAAGGTTACGAGCCTGAGCAGATGGAAGTACTACACTGTCATCCATAATCAAGTTAAGATTGCTACCCTTGTGAATAGCCGCCGGTGTGCCAATGAGTAGAACCTCTGTTTTAGAACAATTTTAAAAAGTTTTAAAAAGTTATGGTGCATCCATGCTTTTATTTCCTGCACACACTCTGAGAGAATTGTTGAGGTGAGAGTAGAATCAGACTTGGAGCTGATGTAAATTTGGGTGTCATCAGCATAAAAGTGATACCCCAAACCATATTTCCTAATAATTTGTCCCAAAGGTAGCATATACACACTAAACAATATAGGACCCAGGAGAGATCCCTGGGGAATGCCATGACAGACTGTCCAAGTTCAGATTTGTTGTTTCCCAAGACAACAAACTGGGTACGATCAGTGAGGTAGGATTTAAACCAGTTGAGCACCGTACCAGTGATACCAAGCATCTCTCCAGCCTATTTATCAGGATAGAATGGCACACTGTATCAAATGCAGCACTAAGATCTAACAAGACCAGGATGGTGGAAGCTCCAGAGTCAGCTGATACAAGTAGGTCATTCATAACTCGAACCAGGGCTGTCTCTGTACTGTGTCCCTTTCTAAACCCAGACTGAAAAGGTTCAAAAAGCTTGTTTGAAGACAAGTGTGAATGAAGTTGTGCCACAACAACACGTTCCAGAACTTTAGCAAGAAAGGGTAAGTTTGAGATAGGTCTGTAATTAGATAGATCTGACTTATCACATCCAGGCTTTTTAAGGACTGGTGTAATAGCTGCAACTTTAAGGGCTTTTGGAACTATACCAGTAGTGAGTGAGGTGTTCACAATGTTCAAGATGAGGGGACTAATTGAAGAGAGACACCCCTTTAGAACAGATGTTGGGATTGGGTCGAGAGTACATGTAGTTGTATTCATTGCCATCACTAGTTTCAGAATACAATCATTAGTAACTATGTTAAAACTAGAAAATGCACTTTCAGGAAAACTAGGTGGAAAGGTCACAGGAACTTCAGAGCATTGTACCAAACTGATGGACTTATAGATATTTTCAATTTTTTCCATGAAGAAACTAAGAAACTTGTTACACTCCTGCACAGAGGAACAAATTGGTGACTTGATTGGTGCAAGAAGGGTGTTGATCGTCTTAAAAATCTTATTAGGGTTTGCAGCACCATCACTAATGATAGACGAATAGTACTTTGTTCTTGCTGCTTTGAGTGCTTCAGCATAATGACTCAAGTGACCATCGTACATAAGCTTATGAACAATTAATCCTGATTTCTTATACTGTCGTTCAAGCTGCCTATTTTTCATCTTCATGGCCCTTAACTCAGTGGTGTACCAAGGAGAGGATTTACTAAATGAAACAACACGTTCTCTCCTAGGAGCTAATTCATCCAAAGCAGATGACAAAATAGAATTATAGTGATCAACAGTTTCAACATCTGAATGCTCTGAAATCAGGCAGGAGAGACTGTCAAAGACATCCAGAGAAAAAGTTGTTCACAGAAACCTCCTACTCCCGGTGAATTTCCTCCCAGCAGGAGGTCACGACATTTTGGAGTCAAGCTGCTCATCAGATAATGAAAGTGCACAAAGTGTCCCTGTGGTTCCTGTTGACGTGCAGGACAGTGAGACAAAGACACTTGAGTGGTTACTGCAAATGGATAAGACTAATGATGAGGATGCTACAGACAGCCATCCCAATTGCTCACCTGTTGTAGCTGTGAGTGCCTCTCTCTCAGAGATTGAAGTGAATATAGTCCCACATGTTATGAGTGGGATTTCACAAACATCTGTTCCATCAATATCTGCGCCGCAACCACTTTCCCCTAGACCCTCTGTAGAATGTGTGGTGTCTGAGGTAGAACCCTCTCCGCCCTCAGTGGAAAGAGCTCATTGTGTCCCCTCCCCTGACCATGCTAGTGACGCACAGCCAGGTGCATTAGCACAGGACAACGTAGTTTGCAAACAGCCACCTCCACTCTGCACTAGGGCAGGTAGACTTGTTAAGCCCCCAGCTAGACTCATTTGTGAAATGAATGAACAGGTTGTAGATGACTCAGCTTCAACAGTTGATTCTTTGTTTTCTTTTGTGAGGAACATGCTTTCTGGATAGATTGCTTGTGTATGTATATGTCTTAAGAGTGTTCGCACTAGTTTATCTGAAGTATTTGACAAGAATCTGCTAATGAGCAATGTTTACAATATGAGAGGTGTACACGGCATTTTTGTGTCTTTGTTGGTATGGGGGCTTAGCTACCCCCTTATTGACTTTCTCCAAGTGGAGAGTTTCTAACTGACTTGAAACGCATTTGTTCCTAGTACGAAACAACTGTTTGGTATCTAATAAAAAAAGAAAGAAAAAAAAGAAATGTTTTTTTTTGTTCCCAATTTAGCAGGATTTAAAGGATAGTTCACTTTTAAATAAACTTTCTTGATAATTTACTCACCCCATGTCATCCAAGATCTCCATGTCTTTCTTTCTTCAGTCGAAAAGAAATTAAAGTTTTTGATGAAAACATTCCAGGATTATTGTCCTTATAGTAGACTTGAATGGGCACCAAACAGTTGAAGGTCAAAATTAGTTTCACTGCAGCTTCAAATTGTTCAGAACAATCCCAGATGAGAAATAAGGGTCTTATCCAGTGAAACCAGTGCTCATTTTCTGAAAAAAATTGAAAATTATGTAAGTTTAACCAGAAATGCTCATCTTGAACTAGCTCTCTTCATCTTCTTCTCTTGAATTCCAGCAGTGTAGATGCTGCTAAGCGTAATACTGCCTCCACAGGCCAAAGTTTGAACTAATTTTTATATGCAATATGCTAGTCAATAGTATATAACAATTAGTTCAAACTTTGGTCTGTGGAGGGCAGTAATACACTTAGCAGTTTCTACACTGCTGGAATTCTATAAGAGGAGAAGAAGAAGAGAGCTAGTTCAAGATGCATTTAAGGTTAAAACTTATATAATTTTAATTTTTTTTCAGAAAATGAGCACTGGTTTCACTAGATAAGACCCTTATTTCTCATCTGGGATCGTGTTGAACAATTTGAAGCTGCAGTGAAACTAATTATGACCTTCAATGTTGTGCCCATTCAAGTCTACTATAAAGAGAATAATCCTGGAATGTTTTCATCAAAAACTTAATTTCTTTTCGACTGAAGAAAGAGGACATGGACATCTTGGATGACATGGGGGTGAGTAAATTATCAGGAAAAGTTTATTTAAAAGTGGACTAATCCTTTAAGGGGGGTGTATGTAACATAGTTAAAAATGTTCAGGTTAAATCCTACTAAATGTGAGTATGGTACCACCTACTGTCACAAAGTGTACCTGCAGCGAATGCTAGTAATGACGAAGGATTATGGGTAATCCTCAAAGCAATGGAGGATTTCCCTTGAGGTAACGTGTCTATGAATGTCCGTGGAAAAACAATGTTAACTCACTTGAAAAGCATGTAAAAGTTAAGCTAGATTTATTTTGGTTGTATAAGGTTGATTAATTTCGCCATGTTTTTATAAAGTCAACCATCTGGTTATGTGTTTATATCCGATAGAAAGTCTCTCAGGTATAGCTAGCTAACTTTAACATGATGCAGTCTTTCCAGACAGAGCATGCGCTGTTTATCCACATGAGATGACTACTCAATACTGTTTTCCTTTGTCATAAATGCAGGTATGTTACCATATGTTGTTATAAAAGTGTTATAATGTTTGACATAAGATTGAGGTATTTTTGCTGTTTGTCTGCCTCCAGTATGTTGAATTGTAACGAAGTTACATAATTGTTTACACATAACTGACTGTTAACATAAATGGAAAGGTAACTGTAGGAAATCTGTGTAATTACATAGTTTTATGTTGTTTTCCTCCTTGCAAGATTAAGAGGGACAATTTGATGTGTTTTAATTATTTTGTTTATGTGAGTTTAAATCCACTATACGATCAATGTGTCAACTGTATTTTAATTTTGTGAAGAGCTTTAAGAGTAGTACTTATGGGTAATCCAAAAAGCAATGGAGGATTTCCCTTGAGACAGAGCATGCGCTGTTTATCCACATGAGATGACTACTCAATACTGTTTTCCTTTGTCATAAATGCAGATGTGGAATAAACCTGCTGTTACCACAAACCTGACGGTGTCCGAGAGAGTATATCAGGCAGAAGACATAACACGGAGGTCACACATAGTAGTTAAGGCCACTTAATATAAAGTGGGACCACAAGACTTTCTGCTGATATTCATGAGTATAAGCAGAACTACTCATCTCCAGACCTGCCAACCTTGGAACATTTTTTTCGAGTACCAGCGGGACACAAGGGGGGGGGGGGGGGGTAATTTTTTACATTTTTGATATACAATACACAAAGCACACAAACCCATCTTCTTTAATCTAATTTTGACTGTTAAAGTTTTTTTTAATTTGACACAATTAAAAATTTTACTACACCTGCTCAAAAGCAGTTTTTTAATTCATGATTAATCTTGCATTGCATAATGTTGCTTATAAAACCACAAGTAAATCACATTCATATATTTAATAGGGACAAAATTTTTTGTTTGCAATTTCAAGAAGGCTATATTTACATACAACTAACCTGACAGTTGAGTCGTTCATACAGGTTTTGTAATGAAAATTAGTCTAGTTTTTGCGGTAGCCCTGTATATTTCTATGACATAACTGTCAAAGAATAACTAGCTGGTGAAGTGGATTCACTTGTTGTAGAGTTAATTAAAGTTATTATGAGCATTGTTATGTTTAAGAAGTCTTAACAAGTCAGTATACCGGGAACATTTTAAAACAAGCAGTTCATTCATAAATATGTAAGATTGCACTGTGGAAATAAAAACTGAAAGTCAAAAGACAACGGTGCATTTCTTTCAATTAATCGTCCAGCATAAATCAGACAAAAAAAGCATTACTGATATGTTGTTCAACATCTCAAATGTTTTATTCGCTCAGTTTTATAAATTATCAGTATGCTGGTTTGAGCTGGTTCATGCTGGTCCTATGCTGGTCCTAAACTGGTCCTGGACCAGCTCAAACCACCAGCATACCAGCTTCAAAACATACCAGCTTCAAAACCTACAGTAAAGTGTGTTTTTTTTAAAAAAAATTTTTTCAACAGGGATAACAGACGTGCGTGTTTATTTTAGTTATTCGTCAGTGAAACAACACACTACAGCCTGTAAAACTATGAAATAATATCAGTAATAATGGTAACTTAAATTATAAGAAAGTTAAATATTTAAAAAAAAAAAAAAAAAAAGAAAGTTATTTTCACACAAAGATGCATCATATAGCCAAAGTCCTGTTTGCTCTGCGCTAGAGAGGGATAGGGACCCAAGCAGGAAAGACCATTCTCTTTAATTATCTTAATGTATCTCCGGATGTTACAAGCAACATGAA
>JAOTNS010002161.1:0-48858 GCA_028476615.1 Culter alburnus | reverse complement strand
TGCGGGGTGAATGCCTGCTACAGCAGGGTGGGTTTTTGGGGGGGGGTGACCACGATTACCCCGTAGTGCGCCCTTCTTGGCAAGGGCATCAGTTTGGTCATTCAAGTCTTTGTCCCTGCCAGTAGCTTCGAATGTCCTTTCACCTTCTTCCAGTAAACGATCATGTTGTGTGTCGTCGTGATATCGTCGCATGCTTGGAACAGGTGTTGGTGTTTGACCGGCTTGTTGTTTGCGGTCTTGAAGCCATTTAGTTTCCAGCCTGTGAGGTGGCATGTGAAACTGAGTCGGGCATAGTTTGAGTCTGTGCAAATGAGGAGTTCTTTGATGTTGTGGGCCAGTGCGATTTGGAGGGTGATGAGGATCGCAGCTACCTCCGCATACTGCGATGACTGGGGGCCCAAATTGAAGTGTTGTGGTGGGCAGGGTTGGTCGTTTAACCATAACACCCCTGCACCTGCCTTTAGGATGCCCTCATGGTTGTACGAACATCCATCTACGTAGGCAGTGGGCATACCTTGGCACGCATTCTCTTCGAAGTACCGGTGGCAGGTCGGTTGCTGGTTTTGGGGTATTTCCATCTCCGGTGTCGAAGCTGGAGTGTCATCGGAGCAGTTTTGGCAGGCCGCCAAGCCGTTGCCAAGAGCCGACTTGTGATTTTGGGCGTATCGTGCCTCGACGTTGCGCCCCTGGAGGGCCATCAGCCATGTGGCTATGCGTGAGTTGGTGACTACGCCATCTCGGATGCGTTGGCTGTTGAGGAAGGTGACAGGTTGGTGACAGGTCTCTATGATAACCTTTTGTGCCCCAATGTAGTTGGAAAATCTTTGGATGGCCCATACAGTGCAGAGCAAAGCCTTTTCACAGTCTGAGTATTTGCACTCCGGTGGCAGGAGTGTTTTGCTGGCATACGCTACGACTCTTTTGTCTTGATCGTATCGTTGGTAGAGCCAGCGCTCAGGCAGTTCTTGGAGAATCCGGCTTCCAAGTAGAACTCCTTCTTTGGATCGGGGTAAGCCAGACATGGGGCTGTGCACAAATGTCGTTTCAGTTCATTCATAGCACTTGTTTGGGGCGTCCGTCCAGCAAACGGGCAGTCCTTTTTCAACAGAGTAGTTAGAGGTCTTGCAATGTCCGAGTAGTTCTCAATGAACTGTCGCGAGTAGTTGCACACACCTAGAAAGCTACGCAGCTCTGAGATGTTAGTGGGAGGTTTGATGGTTTGAATAGCTTGAATGCGGCTGGATTGCGGTTCAATGCCCTGTGAACCGACAAGTAGACCCCACGTAGTTGACCTTGGTTCGGCACCATTGTCCTTTGTGGAGGGCAATTTTGGCGCCGGCGGTGGTCAGTTGGTTCAAAACATGGTCTATTTCTATCAGGTGGTCGCCACAGTCGTACTTTTCATGAGCACATCGTCCACGTAGATGAGGTTCCCTCTCATCCTTGCATCTGGACATGTTTTGTTCAGGAAGATGTTGAATTCAGCTGGTGAGTTGGCATAGCCGAATGGGCACCTTGTAAAAGTGTACTGCCGGTTGCCAAAAGTGAAAGCCAGCTTGTGTTGATCCTCTGGGTGTACGGGTATGGTCCAGAATCCTGATGCCACATCAAGCGTCGAGAAGATAGTGGCCCCTTTGACTCTAGGTAGTTCCTGCTCCAGCTGTGTCATGGGCCACCGTGACAGTGGCACCTGCTGGTTCAGTTTCCTGTAATCAATGGTTGGTCGCCACTTGCCATTTGGTTTGAGAACAGGCCAGATGGGGGCTGAGTAGGTGCTGTTGCAAGGACGGATGACACCTTTCTCTTCCATGGAGCGGATAATCTCCTGCACTGGTTCGTGTGAGGCGATGGGAATTTTGTACTGCCTGACAAAGGTGGGAGGAGCGTTTGGGCGCGTTGGAATGCGCACCGTGTGGAGGTTAGTGAGTCCACAGTCTAAAGAGTCTTTGGCAAATGATGCTTTAAATTTGTACAGGACCTGCCTGAGTTTCTGGCGGTCTGCCTCGTACTTTAGGGCATCTGCATCCTTCAGGATTTTGTTGGACTTGAGACTCGAACCCTGGGAACGGCTCTTCTGTGGTGGTGTCAGCTGTCAGGCTGGCTGTCAGTGGTGCCGTGTTTTCCTGGGTTTCACAGGCAGGCTGGCTAGAGACTGTGTATACTGCAAGGTGTTGGTCCTCCATCAGTTCCGTTCTGCACACCTGTTCTGTGGGTACCGGCATGATGGCAGTGATGGAGATGGTCTTGAAGGGTGCAGTTAAAACCGTGTTGTCTGGGCTCCCTTCTGGTATCATAGCAGCTGGTATTGACCCGATGACTGGTAACGTGAGTTCAAAGTCATGGAAGTCGTGGCTTACTAGCCATCCCAGCCGGTAGGCCTTGGGAATTCTGATGGGGGTAGCCATGCAGTTGTTAAGCAAAATGTAGATTACACGGGATGACACTTCAGTGAGGGGTGTGGCTTCCAAGGTGAGTCCAAGTTCCACGCTTTCAGGTGAAAGTTGGAAAACCCAGTGTGTTATTCAGGTTTTGGCCCTGTTCATGTTGAGGCGAATAGCGACCCCTTTGGTATAAGCGGTACTACAGTTTCCTGTTCGTTGACCAGGAAGCAGACTTCTGGAATGGTCTGGCCAGACACGAGGTTCTCAAGGTCAACCGGAACAACAGGGGGCTGTACAGTCATTGGTGCCCACACTACCTCATTAACCATGTCCACGTGAGCTTTGAGGCGAATCAGGAGGTCTGCTCCAATGTAAACATCATGCGTTAGGTCTGGGAGGACCAGAAAGTAATGGGTTAGAAACCGGCCATTCCATTTCAAGTTCAGAGCGCAGACGCCTTTGGCCGTTGTCATGGCTGACAGGCGAGAGTCTAAAGAGAAACGTGTGCGCTTGTTGACGAATGGGAGGTCCGGTGCGTTTTCCTTGAGAGCATTGAACACGTTATGGTTGATGGCTGAGTTGTCAGCCCACAGTGCGAGGACAGTGTCTGTTATTGTTAAGCCATTCAGCTGCGGGTCTGGTGTGACTTTGGGGCAGAAGGAGTCAGAGTCTGTGGTGAGCTGAAGGGTGCAGAGGAGCGAACTTGAACTTTGCCCTGGTGCTGAGACGGGGTTCCCGCGGCTAGCTGTGGGGTTTCCCGTGACTCTGTGACCTGACAGTCTGGCTCAGATGACCTGGGTGACTGGAAAGGCCGCGGTTCTCGTACTTGAGCCCAAATTTTCAGCTGTCTGAAGTCCAATAGGGGCTCAAAGCGATCTAGCAAGTCTTTGCCAATGAGCAGGGGAAACGTGTCCATCGGTGAGATGTATACGGGGTGTACCAAACTCATTGGACCGATGGTTAGATGAATGGGAGCTATTTGTTCAAGTTGGATCTCAGTTTGGCTGTATGACTGCACATTTAGCTCACATTTTTGTGATTTGAGAGTTCGATTTTGTTTCTTTGCTTCATGTCTGAGTCTTTCAAAAAGGTTAGTTGACATCAAAGTTAGGTCTGCTCCCGTGTCTACAAGGGCCTCAATCCTCACATCATTTTCCACAGTGATGGCTATGTACAGCTTTCGGGCCACCCCCTTTTCGATAAGGTTTCCCAGGAGTCTTGGTACCGGGGCTTGGGTGCTGACCGATAAGCAAGTGGGGCTGGTGTCATGTGATTCGTTTGGGAGGCAGACAACCAAAACGGCACTTTCTGGTACCGTGGCGTCCTGGTCGTCGGTGGGTTGATGTGAGCTGGTTTGCTCGGAGTGTGCGGTTGTTGGCTGAGGTGACTGAGTGATGAGGTCACTCTGTGATGTACTAACTGACTGTGTGGTAAGTCTCTGGTCAACTGTGAGTTGGGGGTGAGGTTGTGTTAAAGGGCTGTCAGGGCAGACGCTAGGGGCAGACCTTGCTTCTAGTCATAAGGAGTCTGACTTGTCCTTCTTGTCTTCCTTTTTGGGCTTTTTCTGGATCAGTTCTTTCAGAACTTTCAGAATCTCTGCAGACTCGGACATAACTGCGTGGCTCGGCTCCTGTGAGGGCTCGGACTTGGACTTGTTTGATGCACGTCGAGAGGCCTTCTGTCTTTGGCGATTGGGGCTTGAGGCTCTATCCGATGAAGGCCTGCCATTTCTGGGTCGCCGGCTGGTCTCCCATGTGGCCCCGCCCCTTTGGTTGCTGGCTGGATGTGGCTTGTCCCAGAATCTTTCAGAGTGTCTGCTCTGGTGCTTGGGACGGGCGCCCTCGTGGTGAGGCTGCCCTCTGCTGGCTGGGAACTGTCTTGCCTCTCGGTTGAACGGTCTGTCACTGTGTTGTGTGTGTGCGCCCTCTAGGGCCAGTTCTGGGCAGTGATCAGAGACCGGGTAGATGGTTGGATTTTTAACAGTCTTTTCAGATATGGCCCTTTGCTTGGAATAAGCTTTGTGGGCTAAATCTCGCAGCTGTTGAATAGACATACTTCGTGGGCAGGCCAGGACTCCCAGATGATGACTTACTGCAGTGTGCAGGTTTCTAAGAAACAAAGTCTTAAAGTTGAAATCTTTCTCCATTCCTGGCTCGTTGCGTGCTCCGAAGTAGGCCTTTCGTATACGGTTGTAATATGCTTGTGGAGTTTCCAGTCGGCCCTGTTTAAGATCCATGGCCGCGAGGAGCCCTTGGTCCGATTCAGGGTCAGAAAACTCTTTGATCAGAGCCTGTCGCAGCAGCTGGTAGTCTGCTTTGACAGCTTCTGGCTGCCGATCCAGGAAGCTGCGCACGTCACGGCTGGACGATGCGGAGTAGATACAACTTGTCCCATGCACTCACGTTGGCCACATTTTGCAACAGGAAGTCAATGTCTTGCAAATACGCGTGCACGTCGACACCCCCTGCTGGGTTTGGAGTGAAAGTGGGGATATTCTTTGCTAGCTTGTCCAGCTCTTTGGGAATCACGCCATAGCTCGCAGCGCGGCTTTTCTGGGGTGGCTCCCATCCCTTTGCTCCTGACCAGGGTTCTTGGAGGCTGGACGTTTTTGGCAGTGGGCTTTCACCCCCTCGCGAACTAGGGACTCTTGACTGGGGCACTTAGGTCCAGTGGCTAGAGGGAGCTGCATGGCATGCAGTCTCCTCCCAATTCGCTTTGCAGTTTATAGGAATGCTTTAGTTCTCGGTGCACAGTGTCCAATTCATCTCTAAGATAGTCTCTTTGCTGTTTCAGAGCAGTGATCTCACTTCGGGCCTGTTTAAGGTGATTTTCACAGGCCCGGGCTTTAGCATCTCTTTCTTTCAGTTCAATCTCTGCTCTTGCTAGGAGAGCTTCACCTTGCTGGAGTTTTCCAGTTAGTTCCTCTATGGATTGCTTCTCCATCTGCTCTCTGCGCCCCGTCTCCAAGTGGAGCTCTTCGAGGGCCTTTTGGAGTCTCTCGACTTCCTCCTGTAGCTCAGGATCAGATTCCTCCGCTGTCCTACGCTGATCTGGGGTCTCGAGGAGTAGCTGATCAAGACGACGTTGGGTCTGAGCCTGGTTCCTCCGGGCTTCCTCAGCCTGGAGCTTGAGCGCCGCGACTTCCTGCTCCAGAAGTGCGTTGCTCCTTTCGTTGAGCCTTGCCTGGGCGATGAGGTTGTGGGCAAGGCCTCCGATGAGTCTTGCCCATTCTTTGTGACTGTAGCTCTGCATCGGATCGTGGGCCATCAGTCGATTCAAGTCCCCGTCCAGCTGCTCGCGGCTCAGGTGCTGGAGGTCGCCGGCGGCATTGGGCAGGAACGGGTTGGTCATGACGCCCAGCCAGGTCTCGAGATGGTCCCAGTGGGTGTCAGGGCTGGATGCTCGTGACATAGTGGCTTCTACTGTTGACGAGAGAAAGACAGCACAACAAAGACGGAACCAATGCAAGCTTGCGCAGGGACTAACGGTTACGTAATACGTAATTAGATAATTCTTTCGTGTGGTTCCAGTTAACTGGTGCAGACAGTTAATGGAAGGTAGGTTAGACACTTAATTGTCGAACCAAGGATGACCCCGTAGGTCAATTCGTGTGAGTGAGTGCCGGATTGAAAAATAAATTTTGACAGGCGGGGCTTTGCAAGTCCTCTAATGACTCTGGCTGCTCGGCCGTCTTATCTATTATTCAGCTTCCGTGGTGGCTCTCACAGGTTCTGCTTCTACGTGAACTGAAAAAAACAAACACAGCAGAAAGGCAAACAGAACAGAATGGGATGGATGCAATTAAATGAGAAAATAAAGCAGACAACAATAGAAAGGAATAGGCGTAGAATAGCAAAAAAATAAAAACGTGAAGGGCTAAAGGGAGAAATTAAGCTTAAACTTCCTATCGCTCTGGGATTATGACGGGCCCAGGCGAGGGCGCTGTTGCGTCATAAAACTGAGAGGGAGGGTATGGCTTAAGAGTAAAAGCGTTGGCCAGAACCTAAAGGAATGAAAGATATGTAATATTTTGTAGTTTTCACTAAGGGAAGGGACTGTACGTTGTTACTCTAGGCCTGGGGTGAATTGCGAGTGCCCAGATGAGAACTCAGTGACGGGGCAGCCTCTCCTAGACGTTCCCACACCCGACTGCGGTGTCCGCGGACGTCCTGCCCTCCTTGCACCACGACGCAGCCTCTCAAACAGTGACCTTCAGCACAATTGCGTTTTGCAGGCGAGTATTAACGCCGACGGCCAGGTTGGCAGATCAAAATTGAATTTTTCCCAACCCCTGAGTCTGACCCCGCAGGCAGTTACTCAAAGGGCGGTTCTGTCGAGCAGAAACAGGGAAATTAAACAAAATTGCCTTGGGTTCCAACTGGACTCGTCGCCTCCCTGCACCTGACACACCCAACCTGCTAATGTCTCTGCGTGCTGCCCGTGGGGTGAGGCCAGAAACGTCCTGCGATTCACGCACAGGCACGTGTCAGATTCGCCAGGCCAGGCAACTCCACTTCACTGGAACCCACTGGAACAACCGTCAACTCACCACCGGGTGCTAAAGGGCCTTGTCTGCAAGTACACAAACAGTCAAGTAAACACAACTTAATTGTACATTCAAATCTCAATTTAAATCTTGTTTAAACTAAATTTAAATACTCAAGTGTGTAGGCTAACAGGATAGGGGTCTTAACTGAGCTGGAAACCGGACAAAAGGCGAATTAAAACACAACAATTCAGATGCACTTGATTCAAATTTGAATTAAGCCTGTTCAATTAAATTTAAACCAGTGCATAAATAGAATGGGAAAGGAGAGAGAAAAGAAAAAAAAACACAATTCAGAGGCACTTGATTCAAACTTGAATTGAACTCTTGTTCAACTAAATTGAAATCAATGCACAGAAGAACAGCATGGGGCAAAGAGAGGAGAAAGCCTTCCCTATTTGTGAATTCCCTAAAGGCCAACTGATTGACACTACTTAATCTTAAATTACAATTGAATGTTGTTCAATTAAATTTAAAAATAAGTGTATGAAATAAGGGAGGCTTGGGTGTGTGTGTGTATGTTATTGCCAGCCAATAACATACAGGACACAGGACTAAGAGTGAATAGAATACAGCATTAAGTAATACAAGGGAAAGAATTTCCGAAGTAAATAAAGCCAAATAAATAAACAAACAAAAAAAAAAATTACTAATAATAAAATAAAATAATAACTCAAGAGAAAGAGAGGGAGAAGAACAAACAAACTGAGTTAAACCAAAGGAGTAGAATGGAGTAACATAAAATAAAAATAGAATAGAATAGAATAGAATAAATCTGTGACCCAAGGAACCAAGGAGAGGAAAGGACACACAGATGGCAGGGAATCGACTTCCGGATCCGTCCACAAGGGGGAGCACTTCCAGGAAGTGAATTCTCTGGTTGGAAGGGCAACTTAATCTAAATAAAAATTTAAAACGTGTTTAAACCAAATTTAAATAAGTAAACCACCTTCCGAAAACGATTGAAAAGCATAACCATCAACAAACTTATAACAGCAACGTTGAAGTAGTCACGGGGGAATTTGGAGACAATTCAGTTCAAAGTACGGAGAGCAGCTTTAACTCAGAACGTCCACACGGTGGCGTTACTGAGTCCACACAACAATGAAGTAGGGAGGGGTGCCCCACCTGGACAGACTGCCCTCTGGCGTCTGGTCAGCGTTACTGCATCCACCTCCGTGATATTTTTAAATTAGCGTTTCAGCTGATCTAACTGCACATATCACATATACAAACTCTTTTTAGAATCTCGGCGGATTCTTCTGTGCCAGTTCACTGGACTGATGCAACTTTTTATCACAAGTATACAACTTTGGAAACTCGGGGTTAGTGACCCCCTGTTTGCACAAATTTTAATGCACAACAATGTAACTGCAGGATAATTCGCTGCTGTTATTAGTCACGCTGGATCAGGGCGTTTTTCGACTAGCTCTAACTTTACAAGTCAAATCGGATAAAGCAGGTAAACTGTTTTCAGATTAGACTTGTATTTGGTAACGTATTTTGGGTAGCTAGTCCAATTAGTTACCAAGGGAGCGAGACGCTATTTTTGAATCATTGGACGACACAAATAATTCAATTAAAATAGCGGCAGATAAGGCCTTTTGCAGAGATTAAATAGGAAACTCGCTACAAAATCTCGTTTCAGAACACGCTTAATGACGATCAATTCGTTTCATTCAAGCGGAAATTAATATTAAAACTGTATTGCAAAAGACTGTCGCCCTTTTGCATACAAGTCTGAATATTAATGAACTGCACTTTCACGGTCACCCAAAGCTAGGCCTGTCGTGTTTTTAGACACAACAGCAGCTTGTTAACGGTGTAGAGTGAGGACTCGTGCGTCTCCTCACTGAATAAAGCGCGCATGTACATTAAATCACACACAAATTCTTCTACCTTGCTTTTTACCAAAAACCAAGTTTAAAACGATGCTCGCGAATCCTCCACCAAATAAATGTAGCGATGTACAGTTATTAATCAATTTATGGATGAAATATGAATATCATAATTCAGAAAGCTTTATGACGTTCATATATCGACCCAACGGGAATTAAACATATATGGTGAATTAACTACAACGAATTAATCAATCACATATATGATTAGTTCTGGTTTAATAATTATGTGGAAAACTATCAGTTCGTCCACCGAAACGGAAAATTATCCACAGATTATCACGACAGAAATGTTATTCTCGGGCCGGGAGACTAACTTTCTATCATAGACTCCAAATATAGAGCAAGGACATTAGAATCAGAACGTTAAAGTGACTCGGTTGTTGCTAAAATGAGCAAGTGAACAAAAAGCATGGATATAATGAGTTTAATATACGAAACGGGTAATACACAGGTTATACGGTTAAATGGACACAAGTAATACAAATACATACAAAGTAGAAGAGAAGGCAGAAACGAAAGAGATGATCAAAGCAGGTCAAATTGCAGCAGTTCACCTTTAAGAGCCAGCAAGGAAACTCAGTATTTAAATCGTAAAAACGTTATACTTGCATAGGTTAGTCAGGGTGCTTGGAGTTTCGGAGCGCTCGGTTTTTTGCTCTTCGTCCGAGGGTTTTCGGCGAAGTTTCAAACGAAGGTTTAACTGTTGTAATATGACCGGAAAATAAGAAGAGAGTCCGTCTTGACGGCAGGAACTCGTGCAGAAAACTTGTGCACCAAAAGACGTGTGTCATGGTTTTTTAAAGACAACAGACCAGAACGCCTTCTTGATAACGTCCTCCAATGCTAGCGTTGCAATTTGGCGGGTTTCCACATTCCTTTGTCCTGTCTCCCGAATAAATTTATGGTATGTTGAATCAATGCATTTTCTTCATAGTGTTATTAAACATTGAACGATGCATTTGACAGACATGTAACGTACATCAGTGAATAGCTCGGATTCACAGCTTTACGGAGAAATCAAACTCGACAGGTGTCCCTCGTCATATAAAGAAGATACCCTTTACACTCTATTACTACAGTTTCACATGAAAACTAACCTACTACAGTCACTTCTACAATTCTACACTAGTAACACATACATGCAGCGAGCACTACAATGGCAGATACATTCATATTTGTAGGTATACTGTTTGTGCATACAGTCTCTATGTAGGGGAGCCGTGTGTGTGTGTGTGTGTCTGTGGGTGTGTGCGTGTATTTTCCTTTTATGACCGTTTGGAATTTGGACCTGGTCCCTAGAAACCCGATCCGTAGTGTTGCACCCCCTTTGAAGTCGCGGGGGGAGAGGTTAGGGGACTTATCGAAACAGTCATAAAAAAGTCTCGTGATCCATTAGTGTCTGCCGGGCCGGAATCGATGTAAGATTTACAAACCAAAGTTCCGTGAATTGAGGCTTAAACACAGTTTATGGTGGGACCTGCTCATCCTTGAGACTGTGCAGACCCTACAACCTGAAGACCATCACCATCATTACCACTCTTCAGCACTCCCTTCCAGGGGCGCCCCCAAGGGGTGGCCACCCCTGTGGCCACCCCAGTATAATTTTGCATTGGGTACTATTAATTTAAATGCATAATGTAAATTCACAAGTTCATGAAGTGAAAGAAAATAAAATGCCACCAAAAAAGATAGATTGACTGACGCCACCAGAGTAGCTGTTTTAAGATGAGATATTGTCAGACTATGTCAGTAAAATTCAGAAAAATGAACAGGTCCAATCAGCCGTTATTCTGTGCTCGCGGCGCGCACTCAAGTATTGCATGCGCAAATGCGTCGGCGCGCGCTGCATAATTACTTTATTATAGCTTAAATAAAGCCCAAAAGAATACGAGCAATGACCGTCATTGCTCTGTTATAAGTTAAGTCATGAAATTACCACACATGCGATTAAAGCTGCCTCAAACTGTGAATGCATGTATTTTTTAACATGGTTTTAAAGCTATTGTTATCCAATTTGTTGGCCTTAAAACGTCTTAAAAATGCACATATGTACACCAGATAAATCTAAATTTTCTCGGGGGAGCATGCCCCCGAACCCCCCTAGCAAACTATATTTTATGACCTCGGTAATTATGAAACCATAATGCAATCTGAGGTAAATGTGTATTTCTACAATATGCACACTTTGGACTAAAACGGTGTAGGTATGTGTATGCAATAAATGGGACCGAACGCGACTGAATGTAAAGGTTGTGTCCTCATTATTCTATTAATAACTACCAATTGATTTTGCATGTATATATGTATAACACACACAACATACAATATATATATAATATATATATATATATATATATTTTTTTTTTTTTTTTTTTTTTTTTTTTGCCACCCAAGAATGCTGTGCCTCGTCTGGCCACCCCTATTAAATTTTCTGGGGGCGCCACTGCTCCCTTCATAAGCAGTCACCATCCTCACCACAGTGTCTGGTCTTGTATGTTCTAATGGCTGATTTAAGGCTGATTTATACTTCTGTGTCGAGTGTACGGCGTAGCAACGGCGTAGGCTGTGTGTAGCACGTGTAGCATACGACGTAGCCTGACGAATGATCATGTAGGGTTTCAGATTTTGGCTTTTACAGCGATCGCTGCAGGGTCGAATCAGCATTTTGCAGAGCTCACCCAATAATAGAGCTCACTCCTATTTTCTCATCATATACATTTTCAATAAAATTAAAATAATGTTCAAAAAGTGGAAATAAAATGTGAACAGTGTTTAATAATATTAAAAGTGTTCATTGAGTAGGGTTGGTGGAAAGTGGAGGGGTTTATTCTCCCAATAATGCAGCATCCATTTAATAATTTTAATAAATATAATCACTCTATATGATATTATTGCATCCTGTACAAAAATACTGAGGTACAAATAGTATCTGCCAATACCTACAGCATCTAAATACTATTTACACTTCTTGCAAAGAACTGATAGGCTACTTTTACATGGTGTCAATAAAATATATCACTATTTTCACCTATAAATAGCATATCGTGAAAATGCTGCTATTGTCATAGTATAAATAGGATGTATCGGTATTTTCACTTAGTGAATAGCATCTACAGTAGGGGTGTCAAACTCATTTTAGTTTGAGGGACGGACTGGAAAGAAATGAACCATATGCGGGCCGAATTACCTTCTTCTTATAATAACTTTAGTGCGCTGATAGTTACATTAATATTAAACATATGAACACAAATTAATTTGCAAGAAAACTGCATTTGTTTTTTTTGTTTTTTTACAGTGAAAAGACTATTCGATTTTTAAAATTATTTTTTATTTAATATTTTTTATTAGCATCTATTTTGATTTATCATGGCCAATTTCAATTTTTATAAGAAGCAAAACGTCTGATTTTTTTTTTTTTTTTAAAAGCAAATTTATTTGTGTTTATTTTTTCACAGGCCAAACTGGCCTTAAACAAATATCTCTTTTGATATTAGAGGCAAACACTGGCATTTGGATATTAGAGGCATTTTTATCATAGTCAAAGATGTTATGCACATGAGCATGAGCAGTTGTTTTTCATTTAAATTACTGAATAATTTCAAGATTAACAGCAAAAACTAGGTCTGGTCTGACTTTAGCTTTGTGAAATTATGCTACATAACAAAACAAAATCAGCAGACGGACTGAATGAATATACTTTACATGGAGATAAGAGGATATTCATATCAATCCCACTGTTATTTTAATTATTCTCCCTATTTTTTCAAAACAGTGAGCTTGTGCATGGTACAGTAGTTCCTCTGCTGGCGGGTCTCTTCTCTTTGTGTCTGTATTCAGCGTGTTAAGTCCTGCTTACATACTTCGTAATACACAGATGAAATTTGGGAAAATATTACAAAGCATTTGTTTGCAAACCCAGAATAATAATTAAAAAAAGCCCGCTTAAAAACGTTTTTGCCCCTGGACTAGTGCATCTCTCTGTTTTATTATAGTTCAAATCAGATTGGCACCGGGCTGTAAGTTTGACACCCCTGACATTTGCACTGTAATTGTTTTTATTTATGGTCTAAAATTTAACCTCAATAAAGGTTAGCCTGGGATGAATGCAGATTCCCATGATAAACCTCTGGGATTTTGGAGCACCAAATTGTAACAGTAGTTCAACATAACTATTGCATTCTTTAATTGATTCCCTGTCTATTCTGCCCTCTAGTGGGTAATATCGAACATGCTGCTAACCCTGTCCCATAAATACTTTTAATGTTATTAAACTCGTTACACAGGTTATTTGCACTTTTATAACATAGTTTTAATTTTTATTGAAAATAAATGCCTTTTTTGATATGTGATGTGAAACTAGAGAAGAACGAACTCGGCAAAAGGCGGATTCGAAACCGCGGCGATCGCAGTAAAAGCTAGACTGGCGGTTCAATACTTTAACATCGCGCCACTGAGGACGTTAAAAAGTATATGTCCTTTATCATACTTGATAGATAATGAAGAGTTATTATGTTGAAAACGACTTAATATGTCGTTATAACGACTTATTATGTTTGAAATACGAGATATTATGTCGTTATAACGAGATTATTCGTTATAACGATTGAAATAACGAGATATTATGTCGTTATAATGACTTAATATCTTGAAATAACGAGATATTGTCATTATAACGATTTATTATGTTGAAATAACGAGATATTATGTCGTTATAACGACTTATTATGTTGAAATAACGAGATATTATGTCGTTAGACTGATGAAATAAAAAAAAAATGAAAATAGCCTATATAAATAACATTTTATTAACATGTTATGTTCGTTGTAACCGCTATTCAGGTTTTGTATGTGAACAGGTTGTAGCTACAGTTTTGGGTTATGTTGACATGGGCACGTTTGTGACGGAGACGTGGTAGTTTTACTATGCCTGCCTTTAGTCTTCTACGGTTTATTTTTCAATAGGATCAAAGAAAATAAGATTGAAATGACCTGAATAGATAGTTCGTCCATTAGTTTACGTGAAAGTGCCCACTCACTTTTGCCCAGGCCCGACCCCCCCCCCCAAAAAAATAAAAAAATAAATAAAAAAATTGCCTACACCACTGCAAAAACATCATATAGCTTTTGTTTTGTTTTTTTCAGAGACAGATGCAGTTGTGACCTACGCTAAAACATTTTCTTTGTGAAGCTTATTGATGCATAACATTTCTAAAATTCTATTACAGCTTTTGGAGTCAACCACTTTAATTTTCCTAAAGAGACTCATGATTTTATGACAGTAGCCGTCTTTCATTTATTAAGATACAGAAGTAACATTTCTGTATTTTATTTTATCTTACTTTTTGTCAGCGTTGAAAACTCCAGCACTTTTTCTTAATTTGACAGACAACCCGCTTACACCCCTTGGACACCCCGAGATTTCTACTGGCCCTCCCACCACCCACAACCCACCTCTCACTCATCACCCCAGAATTCGCAATAATGCAATGACCAGTACAGGAAGCCCAGTTTACCTTGAGACACCATTCATTGTCAATACTGTGAATAATGTTTTTTTTTATATACCCTAAAAGGGCAACGTGTCCTGGGAGATATATACTTTTCAAAATGTGATAAAACAGCATGAGTAAAATATAACTTAATTTTCTTTTTCAACATCTTAAGACAATGTTCACAATTGATATTAGCAGTTGTTTTGCTTTTTTTTTCTGGAAAAAAAGAGAGAGATTAATATACTCTATATTACCACAAAATCTGAATGTACTGCACCATTGGTGCCCATGTTGGATTTAGGTCAGGCTGGCTAATTGATCACAGAAAACCTGTCATCATCTTCTTTGTGCATGTATTTACAACCAGGTTGTGACAACTAACTTCATACATGTCATTAAAGTTACTTGTTGTTCATTAGGAATAAATGAGTTTCTGTAAAAAAAATCCACACAACAAAATTTATTTAAATTAGTAAATGGATATTGCTAAAAATGGTTAGCTGGGCAGTGTGTGTTGAATAATGACAGCAGGATACTGCCTAGCAACACTTGACACTGTAGTAACTGATTTGATAGTCCTCTTAGATTTCTACCTCACGAACATGAACAAAGTACTGGCAGCATTCAGCTGGGATTCAGAGTGAGAGAAAATGTCACTGCTAAAGCACTTTACTGTATTCATTGGAGCAGAAAGTGGTAAGCAAAATGAGACATACTGAAGTAATATAATTAATATAAACAAAACTTGCTTTATTAACAGTAGTAGTAGTAGAAGTGAAATTATTTAAATTTTGCTGCAACATTTTCTTAGGATGTGTGACTGATGGTCCTTTAAGGGTTATCTATAGTATTTATTACTTTAAAAGAGAGAAAAAAAAAAAAAAAAAACAGTAATGCATTTGGCCGATGCATCAATGTTCTCATTTTTCTTTCTTGTTGACATATTTATCTGTCAAAACTGTGATAGTTCTGCCTCTACATTTTTTTCAGCTAATGAATATTACACAACCCGCTGGGCCAGATGCATGTACAGCTCCCCTGATCTCAGTGACATGGTGTATATTGACAGCTATTATTTTAATAAATATCTATTCACACAGTTCAACAGCACTCTGGGAAGTTTTGTAGGGTTTAGTGAGTATGGAATGAAAAATGCAGAGTTCTGGAACAATGGCACCTTTGTGCAGCAAGAGAGAGCTAGTGTTGATACAGGATGCAGATTCAATATTAGAACCAGGGAGTCAGCTGTCCGTGATAAAGCAGGTAAGCGGCTTAAGACTCTTTTCTTATCTTTACTGTTATTTGTGGAATTTAATATTTATGTTATTTTTACATGAGCATATATTTTAATTATTTACGGGAAAAGGTTGTAATGCCACCATGAATTATATAAGTTTAAAACTCTAGCATTTTGAAATGTAAGAACTGAATCTGAAAAACTTATTGTGAGAAAAACAACAACAAAAAAACACATTTCTAGGGTTTTGTAAAATCACCCCACCCCCACTTGTCATACACATTCACAATGCATTGATGCATTGGAAACTGTGTATTTAGGATGTTGCTCTCCTTGATTCAGTGAAACCGAAGGTCATTCTCAGTTTAGTGACGCAGGCTGGTGGCAGACATCCATCCGTGTTGATGTGTAGTGCATATGAATTTTATCCTCAACACATCAAAGTGTCCTGGCTGAGAGATGGTAAACTGATGACCTCTGAAGTGACCGCCACAATGGAGATGGCTGATGGAGACTGGTACTACCAGATTCACTCTGAGCTGGAGTACACCCCCAAATCTGGAGAAAAACTCTCCTGCATGGTTGAGCATGCCAGCTCAACTCAACCCATGATCTATGACTGGGGTAAGAGGAGATACACACCTAGTGTCATATTAGAACTACGCTTGTGGGCAGCTTAATTTGACACACTTCACTGTAAAAAGTGAAACATTGGATTAACTTAATAAAATTGAAGTAACCATTCACAATAAAGATTTTACATTGACCTAATGTTCAGAAACCATTCAGTTCAAACTAATTTTCTGCATTTCATGCAAACTCTTTTCTGAATTTGGTGTAAATCAATATTTTAAATTGGCTTAAATTAAAAAAACACGTTTTTTAACAGACTTGATTTCCTGCAAACTCTTTTATGAATTTGGTGTAAATCAATATTTTAAATTGGCTTAAATTAAAAAAAAAGGTTTTTAAGAGACTTGATCTAAATTTAATTTTCTTCAATCTGAAATATGTATTCATTGCAAGTAATATAAAATGCTTCACAATTGACAATCTAAAAAATTTAAATTCTCTCAAAATATATATATTTTAAATGAGTCAGATCAACATTATTTTAAAAGATTATTAAATCACTGTTTTTAAGATTAGACTTTTTTGGCAAAACAAACATTGTTTTACAAATACAAATATAATTCAGAGAAATAAATGTAAATCAAATACAAAAAGATATTGCCACATCCAGTAAACAACAAACAACTACTGAACTACTAATACGATGTAGTGGAGACTGGGGTGAAAGAATTTCTGCCATCCTGTGTTCATCAAAGCACTGAAATGGAGGCTGTCAGTCAGTCATTGACTATGCAGCAGAGTGGAGAGGCGACATATTTTGGGGGTCATTTTTCTTGCGCCAAGTTCCATTAAAACTTTCAGAAAAAACTCAAGTGAATTTCAGTTCTTTTGGATACTCGAGGTATACCACATATGTTAGTCCAAACAGCATTGCTACAGCAGCTGCGGTTGAGGGCACGTTACTGAGGACCTCTGTGGACTCAATGAGAACCCTGGTGTCTGTCTGTCTCACAGATTAAGACGGCCATTGTTTGCTCCAGTCCATCACCTGGCATATCCTGGCAAGACAATACATAGTAATGAATAAAGAGTGTATCAGTATCTCAGAAAATTAAACACTATTTTGGTTTTGAGTGGTTGATAGCACTGTTGCGGTCTATTGTTTTGTGTACAGATCTCAGACCCTAGGCTGCCTACAAAGGCGTTTTTTTTGACGGCCTGCTTATGGGGCGTGCAGCTAGCGGATCATAAGGATGAATATGATCATTTATGTTTGGGCCTGCAATCGCTGATACAACCTTTAAAGGGATAGTTCACCCAAAAATGAAAATGTGATGTTTATCTGCTTACCCCCAGCACATCCAAGATGTAGATGTCTTTGTTTCTTCAGTAGAACACAAATGATTTTAACTGCAACCGCTGCCGTCTGTCAGTGGTACAATGGAAGTCAGCGGGAACTTGGACTATAAGAGTAAATAAAACACGACAGACAAATCCAAAATTAAACCCTGCGGTCTTAAGACACGAAATGATCGGTTTGTGTGAGAAACCGAACAGTATTTATATCATTTTTTACCTCTAATACACCACTATGTCCAACTGTATTCATCAATCGATTGTGATGTCTGATCGCGCTCCGACAACGGAAGTGATGTCTAGCACTCATTGAAGTATATGGGCGAGATCACTGCTTTGTCAGAGCGCGATCAGACATCACGAATCGATTGATGAACACAGTTGGACATAGTGGTGTATTAGAGGTAAAAAATTATATAAATACTGTTCAGTTTCTCACACAAAACGATCGTTTCGTGTCTTAAGACATCAATGTGTCGTCACGAGCGTTCGTGGCGTTTGTTTGGATTTGTCTGTCGTGTTTATTTACTTTTATAGTCCAAGTTCCCGCTGACTTGCATTGTACCACTGACAGACGGCAGCGTTTGGAGTTAAAAATCTTAATTTGTGTTTACTGAAGAAACAAAGATCTACATCTTGGATGCGCTGGGGTAAGCACATCAAATTTCATTTTTGGGTGAACTATCCCTTTAAAACAACCAGGGCATCCATAACACTTCAGCTGAGCCAAATGCAGATTGCCTCCATATAACACCACACTGAAAAGGCTAACAATGTTAGTGTTAGGGGCATCATGCTCAGATCTTCACTCATTGTGGTTAGACGGAGTTCGTTTTGAGCACAAACGATTGAGTTGTCAGGGTTTTAATGTTGGTATCATACAGGGCTGTACAGTGTGACATTTGTCACACATGCTACAAAAGAAATCAGTCTGTGCTGACAACTTTCAGGCTACTGGTGCTAAAAATCTTTTAACCTTTGTAGCACCAGTGTTACGCGCAAAAAAAGTTCATGTACAACCCTGTCATAGCGACCATAGAACAGACCGGTTAAGGTAATATCAAACATATTTGATTCAGTCTGACTCAGTCGTAATTGTACATACCTCATCTAAACGATGTAAAATCCTGCCATTCTTTTCCTTTGTCACGCCACCCTTTTTCCGTTGTGATTCTCATGAACTCAGCACTGATCTAAAAATGAAAACAGCAGAAAATACAAAGTTTGGGATTAATAATTGACCAAATTATTTAAATTAGTAACAAAAGCTGTAATCAAATTACTGTTATGAATACCAAATGAACAAGAATCAACATAGTTTTGTACCAAAACTGACCTCTTCCATTTGAAAAAGTGCTGGCCACCTCTCCCACAACATTTGCAATTCTTCCCAGTCAAATTAAATTGTCATCTTTCTGAAACATAAGTAAATTAATTATCAGTATTACCTGGCAAAAATTTATTTATTCAATGTTATCTACATTATATTGCAACTGCAGCAGCATTTTGAACATTTGCAAAGATACGTTAAGCCATTAACTTTTAAATGAATCATTATATTCAAATTGCAAACACACAAGAAAAACACATGACTGGTAAATGAATGTGCTACAACATTTCTCTCCGAAAAGGTAGGAAATTAAAATAGATTGAATGGAGGATTTTAACTGTGATAAGATGATTGACATGCCAGTTTACGATGACAGGATGCACGCGACAGATCCGTGTTAAAGATGACAAAGTAGTATCTCCCATGGCTTGCATACTCTTTTGCTACACACTCAAAAGTTTATACTTTTCTCCACAAAAAGAGTACATACTTTTAGGGCGTAGTATAAGTAGGCGAATTGGGACGCAGCATATGTAATCATTTGCTCCAGCCCTGAATCAGTGCAATCAGTATTGAATGTAATGCACGAATCACCTACTGACCCCAACCCCCTCCCCTCCATGGCAAAAACAACTTACCAGTGTCAGCGAAGACTGGACAACCAGAACTGGCACCAGGAACTAGGCCTACCAAGCAGCAGCTTTCCTAAAATTAAAATCCAAACATTAATCCGTTTTAGTTTTACAGTTTCAAAGTGTAAATTAATTTTCCTCACATTCATTTCCTGCCTTCGCAAATTTAAAACATAAAACATATAAATCAGCGTTCATAATGGCATTGAGCGCCCGGAGCTGAGCCAGTAACGTTAAGCCTAAATCTGAGCGGGAAACGTTACACGTCACTCGCATATTGAGGTGATTCATTTCTTTCGGCAAAGAAATGCAATATACTCAAGCTTTAGTCATGAATACAGGTTTTTTTTTTTTTTTTTTTTTTTAACAACATTCAGAGCGAAAAAATATTTTTTCCTTTCATAATATCCGTTCAATCGGTCTATAATATTAAGTTTGGATTTCCCAGGAAAATCGTTAGCTGTAAAATGGCGCAATGTTAACGCTATACCGCTAATGTCAAAATTAACGTTATAATAACTTATAATCTGCGTATGTTCATTAAAATGATATGACGTTAATGCTATTCAAGTATTTAAATGCTGGATGAGTTTCCTCATTACTTTAACGTTATGCTAGATAGGTCGCGCTAGACTGGCTATCAGTAAAACAGTGACAAGGAAGTCACCTTATAAAAACTGAACTAGTTACCTTATAAAAATTATAGTGTGAGTGCTGAAATAAAGGGCAAGGATAACACAGACGTACAATTTTGGTTAATTCCTCCCTTACCTGACAAAGTGTCCTGTTCGCTTCGCGCCTCCTCCGACTTCTGCCGCTTCTGCTGCGTTCGGTCTCTTCCAGAACCTTCTCTCGAGTTTTCATGTGTGCGCATGCGCAAACCATGCTTAATCTAATAAAAGTCGTTTGATCGAATGTATAATTTAAATTTCATTGTTATGTTATAATTTTATATTGTATCGATCTAAGAAAATAGATTGAAAGACACATATAAATTACAAAATGTAATTTTACTTAACAATCTAATAATTTTAGGCTATTGGAATGAAAAAAAATATATCAAACGAAGAACACCAATGTTTTACTTTTTACAGTGTTGTTAAACCTACAGATCCCTCTATTCCTGAATCTGAGAAGAATAAAATTGCCATTGGTGCCTCTGGTCTGGTGCTGGGAATCATCATAGCAGCTGCTGGTCTTGTTTACTACAAGAAGAAATTAGCAGGTCAGTGGAGATAAGAATAATTCAGAAGGCTATTAATCTATTTACATCATCCCTGTACATGCATGTAATAGTCAATCTTCCTTTTTTTTCTTTTTTTTTTTTTTTGACAGGGAGGATCCTGGTATCTAATTAATGATGTTAAGTTTCTTATTAAAGTTTGATAACTCAGCTGTCAAACTCAGTAACTTGAATAAGAGTTAAAGAGTTAAATTAAAGAATGTATCCTTTATGACATGACTATCACACAATCCTAGTGTCTACAATTATTTAACTGTTTTATTTCTAAAATTTAAAACATGAAAAACAAACATGATATATAAATCCAATACTTTTCCCACATGTGAACACTGTATGAATATTAAGTCATATTTGAGCAACTTTTATTTTATTTTTTTAACCTTCATTCAGAGACTCTTATTTTGATATTCATTTCATTAGGTTGTTCCAGTTTTCTGTTTGCTGCAATTAGTTCCTGTTTCCTTGGTTTATTGGTTTTTGAAATTTGTTGTAACTGATTGTTAACTGATTAACACCTGTTCCTTGTTTAGTTCTTCATTTAGTCTGTGTATTTATAGGTCTCTGTTTCAGTTGTTATTTGTCTGTTATTGTCTTTGGTTAGTGTTGTTTTTTTTTTTTTTTTCTGTGTGCTCCAGAGTTCCTTGTTTTGTTTAATAAAGACCAACTGTAACAGGCAATGATGTAAATAATGTTAAATACAGAGATGGAGATTATTGTATAATAGAGATAATTGTTCTTGCTCTATACACTATATGTGCTTAGAAGCAAAAAGTTTGATGAAATGGAAACAAGAAAGACCTAACTAAAACATATGTGATGAGCATATTCTACTCTTAAATTTGAAAAGTAAATGTACAAAGTTACATGTAATTTAGTCAGAATGTCTGGAGTCTGATGTCAGAAGATCTGAACTCTGTCACAGCTTTCATTGGCCAAGGACTGCCCAAGAGGACGTTTGACTGACATGTAAAGCAACCAAACACAGTTTGTTTTGTTCCGTGTCATGTTTAGGGTTGTGAAAATGTAAAACCAATAACAGACCAGCATGCATCTAATAAATTATTCATTTAACACTGGCCCTCTCTGGTCATTTTTGACCGAAAAATTTTGAAATGTTAAAAATCGTTGCTCATCAGAATGAGTGACACTTGGTGACTTTTGTCGCATTAGCAATAAGAACACACAAAAATAAAAATCAAGGACATGATTTGGACATGTTACAGTTGGTACAGTGGGCACAACTGGAGTCACATGTGCAAAACTCTAACTACAGTCTGCACAGCAGCAGTTCATGTGAACCAAACTCTAGTTCGCTTTTCATTGCTTGAACACAGTTTTCAAAACTCACACTTATCCCATGACTTTAACCACAACCTGCACAACACTGTGGATTTACAGCACTTTGTTCAAATGCTAACACACTGCTGTCAAAACTGTGAACCACACATTCAAAACAGAATAGATTTCAGCCTTGTGCCTTTCAAACACTGCTGATTGTAATTCAGCTGAAAGGCTAAGCAGTGTCTTGTTTTAGACTTGTTAGTGAACACACACACATATATATACAGGTCCTTCTCAAAAAATTAGCATATTGTGATAAAAGTTCATTATTTTCCATAATGTAATGATAAAAATTAAACTTTCATATATTTTAGATTCATTGCACACCAACTGAAATATTTCAGGTCTTTTATTGTTTTAATACTGATGATTTTGGCATACAGCTCATGAAAACCCAAAATTCTTATCTCAAAAAATTAGCATATTTCATCCGACCAATAAAAGAAAAGTGTTTTTAATACAAAAAAAGTCAACCTTCAAATAATTATGTTCAGTTATGCACTCAATACTTGGTAGGGAATCCTTTTGCAGAAATGACTGCTTCAATGCGGCGTGGCATGGAGGCAATCAGCCTGTGGCACTGCTGAGGTGTTATGGAGGCCCAGGATGCTTCGATAGCGGCCTTAAGCTCATCCAGAGTGTTGGGTCTTGCGTCTCTCAACTTTCTCTTCACAATATCCCACAGATTCTCTATGGGGTTCAGGTCAGGAGAGTTGGCAGGCCAATTGAGCACAGTAAACCATTTACCAGTGGTTTTGGCACTGTGAGCAGGTGCCAGGTCGTGCTGAAAAACGAAATCTTCATCTCCATAAAGCTTTTCAGCAGATGGAAGCATGAAGTGCTCCAAAATCTCCTGATAGCTAGCTGCATTGACCCTGCCCTTGATAAAACACAGTGGACCAACACCAGCAGCTGACATGGGACCCCAGACCACCACTTACTGTGGGTACTGGACACTGGACTTCAGGCATTTTGGCATTTCCTTCTCCTCAGTCTTCCTCCAGACTCTGGCACCTTGATTTCCGAATGACATGCAAAACTGAGCAACAGTCCAGTGCTGCTTCTCTGTAGCCCAGGTCAGGCGCTTCTGCCGCTGTTTCTGGTTCAAAAGTGGCTTGACCTGGGGAATGCGGCACCTGTAGCCCATTTCCTGCACACGCCTGTGCACGGTGGCTCTGGATGTTTCTACTCCAGACTCAGTCCACTGCTTCCGCAGGTCCCCCAAGGTCTGGAATCGGTCCTTCTCCACAATCTTCCTCAGGGTCCGGTCACCTCTTCTCGTTGTGCAGCGTTTTTTGCCACACTTTTTCCTTCCCACAGACTTCCCACTGAGGTGCCTTGATACAGCACTCTGGGAACAGCCTATTCGTTCAGAAATTTCTTTCTGTGTCTTACCCTCTCGCTTGAGGGTGTCAATGATGGCCTTCTGGACAGCAGTCAGGTCGGCAGTCTTACCCATGATTGCGGTTTTGAGTAATGAACCAGGCTGGGAGTTTTTTAAAAGCCTCAGGAATCTTTTGCAGGTGTTTAGAGTTAATTAGTTGATTCAGATGATTAGGTTAATAGCTCGTTTAGAGAACCTTTTCATGATATGCTAATTTTTTGAGATAGGAATTTTGGGTTTTCATGAGCTGTATGCCAAAATCATCAGTATTAAAACAATAAAAGACCTGAAATATTTCAGTTGGTGTGCAATGAATCTAAAATATATGAAAGTTTAATTTTTATCATTACATTATGGAAAATAATGAACTTTTATCACAATATGCTAATTTTTTGAGAAGGACCTGTATATATATATATATATATATATATATTATATATATATATATATATATAGTTTCTACCTTTTTTTTTCATTACTGTAATTCCGTAAACTGATGACCTCTGAAGCGACCTCAACAATGGAGCTGGCTGATGGAGACTGGTACTACCAGATTCACTCTGAGCTGAAGTACACCCCCAAATCTGGAGAGAAGATCTCCTGTATGGTGGAGCACGCTAGCTTCAATAAACCCATGATTTATGACTGGGGTAAGAGGAGATACTCACTACTCTCATCTTAGTACTACTTTGTGGACAGCATAGTTTGACACACTGGTGTACCCTACAGATCCATCTCTTCCTGAGTCTGAGAGGAATAAAATTGCTATTGGAGCTTCTGGTCTGGTGCTGGGAATCATCATAGCAGCTGCTGGATTCATTTATTACACGAAGAAATCAACAGGTTAGTGAGAATATTTCAGAATGAAATCATGCCTGTTAATGCATGTAACATATATAAATATTTTTTTTCTTGACAGGAGGATCCTAGTACCTCATTGATGATGGTAGATTTCTCTATAAATGCTGATAACTTGTGCACATAATTAAAAATTAGGCTAAGATTGAAGCATTTATCCATTATGACATAATTAGCATACACAATCCTAATTTGCACAATCCTTTAGCCGATGCTTTGTTTCTAAAATGTAAAACAAGGAAAACAACAATGATATAAATATAGCATAAAATCTGATTCTTATTTTTCCTGGAAGCAATGTATGAATATAAAATCATATTTGAGTAAGATCAGTGAAAATGATGTGTAAAATATGGAGATAATAGAGATGATTGTTCTCACTAAGTTTGTCTCTATTTGTTCACAATAATGTACATAGAAGTAGAGGAGTTTGTTAATGATGAAACTCATAAGTCTTTGTTGCTATGCTGTATACATGAAACAACTAAAGCATATCTGATGAACATATTTTACTTCTTTATTTTAAGAAAACTGATTAGAAGTGAATGTGTAAACTTGCATCTAATTGACATACTTCTGTTTAGAAAACTGTCCCCTATGTCCCTATAATGAGGCTGACTTATAAATATATATATGTATAAATATGTTCTTGATTTTCATGTTCTATATGTACGTTTCTGCCATGAATGTTTCTTTGCAAATGGTTTTAAAGTTTTTAAGTAGTGGTGGGCATAGATTAATTTTTTAAATCTAGATTAATCTAGATTAAAATGGCTCATATGAATTCTGCCGAAGACATTCAGTATATGTGAGATACCCAAATTGTCCCTGCGTCCCAATGTCCGTACTATCCATCCTAAATAGTATGTGAGATTAAAATAAGTGTGTCCCAAAGCATAGTATGTTGAAAGGAGTATGCCAAAAGTCCCCGGATGGTCTACTATTTCCGGTAGATTTTCGAAGTGTGGATCCGTGCACACTATAAAGGCTAATATTGCCCACAACCCATTGCGCGTTGTACGAGGATTCAGTTCAGAACTACAAACACGAGTAAAAAGTGTTAAAAACTACAAAACATGGCGAATATGCACGATCGACACTGAGAGGTTGTTTTAGTGACTAATAATCAGTTCAAACTGATAGAAAATATTTATTTAATGTTATATGTGTATATCTGATTGGCCATTAACTTTTATATGCATTAATATGAGGAGAGTTCTCCACATGAAAGACTCGCGACTGCAGATCAACGTGCTGCATTTCTCTCCGATACGGTAGGAAATTAGCTAAATGAAATGTGGAGGATGTAAGATGATTGACAGGGCAGTTTACGGTGACTGGATGCGACAGAGAGCAAAGACGCATTTGTATGACGTGATAGTATGTCCTAAAGCTTGTCTACTCTTTTGCTACACACTCAAAAGTAAGTACTTTTTGTTCACATAAAGAGTAGGCTACATACTTTTGACTAAAAGTAATCCGCCATTTTGTCCGACAAAGCAGATAGGAATTAGAGTTAAACTTGAAAAATTTTGTATATTGACATCTTTCCGCGTTTGAAACAACATTGATTCTCATGTTCATTCATGTTTATTTGATGCTAGACCTTATTTACCAGAGAAACAAGCGCGCCGCCATCTTTATAAAATTGTCTTTGAACTTCCGTTTTGCGGTAGCTCTGTACATTTCTATGGCATCGCTGTCAAAGAATAATTAGTTGGTTAAGTGGATTTACTTGTTGTAGAGTTAATGAAAGTTATCATGAGCATTGTTATGTTTAAAGCAGATGTCTTAACAAATGTCAGTAGATCGGGAAGATTTTAAAACGAGCAGTTCATTCATAAATGTAATATCGCTGTGGAAATACAAACTGGAAGTCAAAAGACAACGAGCGCAACGCTGAAAGGGGGCGGGGCTACATAAGGTCTATATGGACTCGTAGTAAGAGATGATCGGTTTATGAGCCTCTTGAGTTGAGGCGCTACAGCATTTGTCATGACCATGGTAACGGCACATTAAAGAGCAACAAAACGGTTTTTATTGTTTGAATTTCTTAAAAAACTACACAGATTTAAAGCTGGGACTTTGTTAAATATCATAAGTAACCTGCTCTGTCTTATCTGTCGACGTGTTGTCAGTCAGTGTCCTCTTTGCTCCGTGATGCATTTATCACTGTGTGTGGCATGACAGCGCCACGGCTTGACTGACAAAGCAACAGTAACTAAGGGGGGGCAGGTCTTCTTGCGAAGGGTCAGTTCGGCTAGGTATACATCCGCGCTAAAATATCAAGGTGAAAGTCATCATAGCTTGTGTAGTATAGACCCAGCTCCCAACCCCACTTTCAGAATAGATTAACGGCGATATTTTTTTATCGCCCGATAAGAGTCTCACGTTAACGCAGCACGTTAACACCGTTAACGGCCCACCACTAATAGATATATCAAAAGCCCTATTCATTGAAAATGTTGAAATGTGTAAAACCTTTTTTAATGCTGACAAATGTTAGATGTGTACATTAGGTCCAAGCTGATGAGTCCCATGGAAATGCTGTCCTGTGGACCGAGAAGAGGTTTTACATCAAAATCAACCAAATGAAATTTAATATGCCCACAAATGCACTGCAAGACTGTTGTTCCTTCAGTGTCAATCGTCTCTCCTCCATAAGTCACACAAGATTGACTTTGTTGATAGGTATTGTGTGATCTAAACTATTCAGTATTTGTTAACTTTAACTTTCAGTTGGCCAATCCCAATTTTCAATTTCAGAGTTGTGAAATTCTCACCCTTCTGAGCTTAACATGGTCACAAAAAAAGTGCCCTGCACATTCTAATCAATTTGTGCATCTAGCTCATGTATTCTATCCCTTTGCTGGGTCCTGTGTTGGAGGAATATTTTAGCACCAGCTGTGACGCTGTAGAATTGCAGTACTTTGCGAAATGGTTTAGTTTACCACAGTTATTGCAGCTTGCATAGCACCCACATTTCTACTGGTACAGTTTGAGCAGTGTGTTTTTTGTGCAGCATATATTTCTGTTTTTAGGGCTAGAGCACCGATGGTGTTAGGACCCTATTGTGATTGTTCAGTCCTTCTTCTTCTCTGAAATGAATCACATTTTGATGGCCTAAACATGCTCGAAAAACTCATGAAACTTTGCACACGCATCAGAAGTGGTGAAAATTTACATCTGATATGGGTTTCAGAATTAGATGTGACAAAATGGCTCGATAGCGCCATTTCAGCGCCACCCGCCTGGTGATGTTTATTGCAGTTGTTGATTATCAAACATTGAAATGTGGGCAGTGACTAAATATTATAAAAAGCTGAATATTATGAAGGTATATCCCCACCATGACAATAACTTTTACATGATTAAAAGACCTTCCTTTTCACTTCATGAGCTTTTGTATGAGGAAGCATCACAAACTTAAATATCCGGTGCAGGTTTGGCTGTGTTTGTGAAAGTCATGCATCTCTGGTATTTAAAAACTGGTTTACCATGATTGTTGCAAACAGGTTCTTTTTCATCTTTTACATACAGAAGCACTGAAGCTTGTAATCATGGGAAAGATTTGGGGGAACTATGGGTAAGTTTTGATCAGATTTTAACAAACTTCCCGTTAGTTTCATTATACAGTTTTCAACAATGGACCCTTTTCACAGACTGAACATCGCTCTCTTTCCATACATGAATAGAGAATTTTTGTTTTCGTTTTGAATTAGATAATTTAAAGATGCTTAAATGTTTCTTTATTGTGCATGTCTGTGTAACAAGTATTCACTGAGTTTGGTTTCATTTGTGACACACTTCAGAAAAAAGTTCACAGAGACTGTGATGGAAGAAAGCACACCCTGTTTGTTTTCTGTATTTTACAAAGGCACAATATTTTGTTTTGATTGTTGACATGAATAAAAGTAAATCCTTTACAGTTTTGAATGATGTATTGCTTTTATTTGTATGACCGTAAATGAGTAATTTACTGCTGTGTGAAAAAAACCCACCACAATGCCCTGATTTGTTTGTTCACCCCAGAGGGATAAATAAAGTTTTACATGCTTGTTTCATGAGTTCACACTTAAAAATAATGTGTATCAGATATTAATAGTATGCGTATTTGGCATGCTGTCCGAAGAAAGGGCTCCGAGCTCGGTATTTGGCACAAACCCAGAGTACTCCCCCCGTATTTCAGGATAGGAAAGTAATCATGTGAGTGTGAAGAGTTACAGGGATGCTGAAAAACTGTTGAGGAATATGGAGTCGACTGTGTTTATATATAGGCTTCCACTCATGCTGATTGGGTAGATGCTGATAGATATGTTGATTACTATTGTTGACATCTAAAATGGCGTGATGATTGGATACATTATTTGAATGTGTTCCTCCCAAACTTTGTTAATAAAGCATCATTTAACGAATCAAACAATTATTGCACATGCATCTGTGGACACTAACAGATTACAGGTGGTAGACAATTAAAGACACAGTTACAGTAACTTAGGACACTAAAAAAACCTTTCTATTGACTGAAAAACACCAGAAGAATGATGCCCAGGGTCCCTGATTACCTGTGTGAATATGCTGCAGGAAGCATGAGGACTGCAGATGTGAAAAGAGCAATAAACTGTAATGTCTGCATGTGACCCCATGTGACCCCAAGACGGGTTCGAGAATTTGCAAGTGTCTTGGTGGAAAAGTAGAGTAACATCTCACAGCAAGAACTAGCAGATCTAGTGCAGTCCATGGATGAGATGCACTGGTGGCCAGACCAGATACTGATACTTTGCAGAAATCTTCTTCTGCAATGGGCATAGCTGTTTTGGGGACGTTCTGACTCTTCCATTTGAATGGGAGTCTTAGAGTCATGTCTAGATTCATGCACAGAAGCAAATGGCTCTCTGTCTTCCCTGTCTGTGCCTATCTTCCCACTGTCCCATGCTCGCATGGCGAGCTGCCTCAGTTCTCCTGCAGACATGTTTTCAATGTCTTCCATGAGTATGAGTGGTTTCCTAACAGTGGGGTAAAGGTTACTTACAAACAGGCTCTTAAACATTACATCCTCCTCTGCCCTAGGGTCATCTTTGCCAGCGAAATACATTTTCCTCAATCGCTCATAGTACTCTCTGGGAGACTCATGGCGGCCTTGCTTAATTCGGAAAGCTGAGAGGCAAGAGGCAGATGGGTTCTGATACAGAGTATACTCTACCAGAAGGGCTTTACACAATTCGTCATAATTGTTAGCTATAGCTGGGCTTTGTCTATCCATGAAGCCATGGACAATCTGGGCTGTGGTCTTTCTCAGAAGAAAGACTTTGTCAGCCATGCTGGCCTCAGGAAAGTATGTCAAGGCTGCATTTACATCTTTTAAATACAACTCTATGTTGTCATCAGTAGTGTCAGGGTTAAAAACCTCTATGTCACGTGCTAATTCTCTAAGAATTTGCAGTCTGTTGCAAGATTGCAGCATTCTAGGAAGGTCAGGTAAGGAGCGGACAATTGTAGGAGAGTCACCTACAGTTAGGCTGCTTGAGGCTGTGACATCACTGTCCTGATAGTGTTTTCTCTGTTCAAAGCCATAAAACAGTGGGTCCCTAACAGTTGAACCAAAGGAGCGGGGGTGCTCACTTTGTGGTTCAGGTTGCTGGTGGGGGAGATGCCCGCCTTTCTCCAATTCACTGATCCTTGTTCCTATTCCTTCACATCTCTGCCTTGCAATGCTATCTTTGTTTACCAACCTTGATGCTTTAGCTGCAGTCTCAGCTCCTATTCTACCCAAGTGTTCCCTATGCTGGATTTGGGTACCATTTGAGTTGGGAAGCTGTTGTCTGAACAGAACACAAGTTTCGTTTTCTATTTCTTGTTGCTTTTTCAGCTCAGAAATTTCAAGCAAAGCTGAACGTAACTCAGCTTTAGTCCTAGTCTCGCTAGAGCTTAGAGAATTTAACTTCTCTGTCTGTACCAGCAGGTCATTTCGAGTCTGGGTCAACTCTGTTTGCAGAGTGCCCATGTCAGTTTTGACTCTTTTAAGTTCGACTTCCTGACTGTCAGTAACGGACTGTAAGCTTTTTGTCTCTGATGACAATCTACATATTTAGCCTTAATTTCAAATTATCCCTACGCAGATCAGCCAGCTCATTTTTGAGTTCCTTGAACAAATCTTTATTCTGTTCTTGGGGAAGGGATATTTTGTCTGTGGCCTGGTTAGGTTGTACAGGCCAATTTAGTGCTAGGCTGGAAAGAAGCTTTATTAGTGAAAATAAACTTTATTTTATTAGGCTTACTGCTTCAGCGGTCATATCAGCCATGTTTATTTATTATATATACACTTGTCTTGTATATGTAATAAATAAATACACCACCTGAATTAGCTAAACTCTGAAAGTTTACCACAAGTGTAAGCAGCTCTAAGCCACTCTAGACAATGAATGTCACACACACACTAGGGGGTGAGAATTCTAGCACTTGTCTCTAATTTGTCAGAGGGCACTACCCTTACCTGACAGGTTCACATAAAACTCCAAAACTGTATGATAGACTTACAAGGTGAACACCATATGCTATGTTTCTAGTAGCAATTAGTTATAATCAACAATTACAACGTTGCAAAAATAATAAACGCTTTTATAATAAAATATTCATTTATAATAATGAATATAACATTAAATGTATCTGTTGGGCCTGATCATGCCAAAAGACAGCAGATTTGCTGGTATCACATTGTCCTATAAAATTTCACCAACGAAGCATTTTCAAAGAAATGACTACAAAACCAGATGCCACTACCTTCGGTGTTAGTTGTTTAAAGTTATACTCTATACTAATGTCTAGACAATTTTAAGAGGGGGCAGTCAGGTAAGATGAGCCATAGTAAGGACTTTCTTTACACGACACATCAGTATCCCCACCACTTTTTGACAGGGTTGATATTGTCCCCACCACTTTTTGAAACATATCGTGGCATGGATGTAAGAAACATCTCTAGTTGATTAGCAATTTGTTCGTTTGTGTTAAATAATGGGCGATCTGGCGCTGGGATGTGTTGTTTTTGAAATCACGTTGAGTTCTCATTGCCGCTGTTATTATTGGTGCTCGTGCACACTGCTGTTGCGGTTAACTCTATTCCTTCAGATAAAATCACAAAACAAAATGCACATAAACCCGGCCCCTGCTCTTGATTTACAAGCACTGACAGAACATCTTTAGTTTTAAAGAGAAAAATAAAAAATAACATAACACAAGGGCAGATTAGAACCCAGAACCTCTGGTACGCTGTACAAAAATTCTACCCTTCGTCCATCAGGACAATATGTATTATTAAATAATATTAATATTATTTATTGGTGTAAATACTTTTGAAATGAACAATATATTGTATTATAGTAAATGTAAGGACGAAACTGTCATATTAAACATGAGAGGTCTATGTCAATAAATTTTGTTCAATTATTATTGTAATTATACAATTACAATTGTATAACACACACACACACATTCCTGTCCCACCCACATTTTAAAACAAAGTTATGCCACTGTGCAACCACATCTACATGGTCTGTGAAATTCTGCTGAAGAGACACTTACATGATCTGTTTCTAGAATTGTGAGCATATTTGCAACTCGGCTTCATGAGATTTATACAAGGAGGCAAAATCAAAAAGATTAAAAAACATATATATTGCATGAGGTCGTGCAGAAACATTCAACTCTTGTCTCAAATCTGACAACTGTAGGTCTACAATTGTAACATGTAATTAAAAATATGGGCAAAACATGTGAAAAATTAGAAAATTCTTTCATTTTATCAATACATGGCTGTTCAACATGTTCTCCAACCAATACGACCATATAGGTCGTTTGTCACTTCCCTGAAATACGACTCATAAGAGCGTTTACTAAAGTGGCGCCCCTATCGACAACAAGATACTTTCATTTTAATTCATGAAATACGACCCATAAGAGCATTTGCTTTCATTTTAATGCATTGTTCCCTTTTATCTGCGTCTTATCTCGGGTTTCGCGTAGCTCAACTGGTAGAGCATTGCATTAACAATATACAAATCATGTGATCATGTGATCATGCGATCATGGGTTCGATCCCAGGGAACACATGTGTTCATAAAGTGTAAATGCACTATAAATCACTAAGGGTAGGTTTAGGGGTGGGGTGGGTGTAGTCATTAATAAAATTTAATTTTGTTAAATGGAAATAGGAGAAATGGTGTAAAAAGTCCACACATTGCATTTAAATGAACACGCATTTTGATTGGTAATGACAGTCATACGTCATTCATGACGACAGACGTAACACGACACTGTCATTATTTTTACACCCACTAGAGGGCGCATGACTTCAAAACGTAAATATAGGTTGTAATATGGTGCTTAAAAAACGACCTATAGGGTCGTTTTTTTTTGGAGGACAGTGTAGTATATTTATGCTGCTGAGCCAACCCTATCTCACAGCGAATTCGTACTAATTCGTATGAATTAACCAAGCTAAATCATATGAAATCATACGAGCTGGGTCGTACGAATTCGTACGATTTGTTCATTGCATTTAAAACAACCTCATCAAGGCGAATTCGTACTAATTTGCACGACTTGATTCAGTGGTTAAATCGTACTGTATGATTTCTTGTTCGCGTTGCATAAGCGTGACCCAACTCTCGATTGGAAAGCATTGCGATATTAAACAGCAGTTACACGTGCCACATCTCGGTAAGTAGTCTGTCATATGCTGTCCTAATGTCCTTTTATAATGTTCTATATAAGTCCATTATATGTTATTCATTAATCAAATTGGCTCCATAATGCTCGCTGGATTTTATCTTCCATTTCTTACTATGTTTTGTTCCAAAAAGTTGAACATAAATATCGCTAGCAAGGGTGATTAAACGCTAGAGTTAGCGTTAGCTAGCTTCGATCAGTTTATTATGTTCATATTGGTGGAATTATAGAAATAGTGACCACCACTGTACATCTATTACTATTTTTGTAGTTTTAAAATTGATTACCAGTGTGCAGCCAAATAAAAAAAAAATAGAAATATTTGCAAAATTATGAAATCTGTTGACTTGTAAGTTACAACAGAATTGTAAGTTTTATTTTAATATGACATTTAAAAAAAAAACAAACATTGAAACAAAAAGCCTATTAGCACTAAAGTAAGTTTTTAACTCTAATGGATACTCTTATTTAAAACTCTCTTCTCAGCTCCATGAGTTACTAGGTGACACACCGATGCTTTTTATCACAACACAGAAAGGCCAGCACCGCTCTACAGTTAAAAGTGCATACATTCAGAGCCATCCCTCACTTCCAGTTATGCAGAGGCTTTATGAGGCTATTACAAGAGGTATTTATTTGTACATTTGCATTCACAATTTGAAAAGCTTTTCTCATTGTAATACCTACTCATTTACTCTTGTCTCCAAAAGATTGTTATGATGTCACACTAAATATATTTTATAAAGTGTAATATGTTTTACAGAGTGCATGTAGTGGCATAACTACTGTTAGTGTTTTATTAGTATTCATCTATAGATATAAATCATAACTTCCTCTAAAATTATTATTATTTATATTATAATTAGGAAGGACTGTTGTTATCAGTCGTAGATGAGTGTCAAAATAATGTCAATTGAAGAAAAGTTGCAACACTCACCCTAGAAGTGTCACAGACATGCCAGGCTCATCACTCACCCAATCACAACGCACTCCCTCCCCTGAGTAATAACAAGCTCCTCCTGACACTCATCACAGTTACCATCAGCAGCACTACAAAAGACACTCCAGATCACTCAGTCATTGTCCGGTCCCGTTAATGCATACCTACCTGTTATGCTTACCTTAAGGACTCCTTTAATGCCTGCTTACCTGTCTCCAGTGTTCTCTGTGACTCCTAGTGTCTCCGTGTCTCCAGTGAGTGTCATCGTGTCCTGTCTGCTAAACGTCTGTCTGTATTCACATTTCCTGTGAAAAGATAAGTAACATCATCAGATCCAGTCACCGCTTCAGTCACTAACTTAACCTGCATTTACTCACCTGCATTCTGCCATTCATCATCTGGTTGTTTAATAAACACATCTTAACTATTACCTGTGTTTCCATCCCCTTCTGTGTGTAACAAGAAGAGAAAAAATGTTTAAAATTAGTAACATTTTAGCCATTGTTAAGGCCTTTCAGAATAGCTATATCACACAATGCTTTACACCTTCTCACAATCACCTTTAGATATTTTGGATGTCCATGTCACCAAGTCGGTCCCACTTTATATTAAGTGGCCTTAACTACTATGTACTTATATTTAAATTAATCATTTGATACAATGCAATTATTGTGTACATACATGTTTTTACATTGTACTTATATTTTAAAAACACCTGCATGTAATTACATCAGTGATTAGTTTCTGTAATTACATTTATAATTACACTGTTGACCCATCCCTTACACCTTACCCCTACCCTTAAACCTACCCATACCACCAAAGCTTTCCCTAACCTTACCCGTATCCCACCTCAGTAGCAGCAAAAGTGTTTTGCAATTCAGTATGATCCTAATAAGTACATTGTACTTATTTTTTGATGTAAGTACATTGTAGTTAAGGCCACTTAATATAAAGTGGGACCCCAAGTCTCGACAGTCGTTAAGTACTGAAAGTCTGGACATGGTACCCAATGTCAGTACACTAGGATGCTGAAATATTTTTTCACCCCTAGAACAGGCAAAAATAAATGTAATTATAAAAAGTATAATCACCTGTAATTTATGCAATGTCATGGATGCTATATATTTCCCATGTGGGGATTGTTGTATGTTTGAAAAACATCAAGAGAACTGAGAACTTGTGTATGCAAACATTGTAGTGCCATAAGACATGAGGATGTTCGTAACTCTGTAGCACAATATTTCAAATAGCATTCACATTCTATCTGTGAGTCAGGGCCGGGTCTAGGGGGGGGGCATTGCCCCCCCAGAATTTCCTTGTGCCCCCCCAAAAATGTGCAGCCAACAATAAAAATGAATAGGCCTACATAAACATTAAAAACGTCTTATCTATTGAATAAGGATTGGCCACTTTATTCACAGAAAAAAGTGAATATTATGCTTATAATGATATTTAATCTCACAAAAAATGGACTTAAAATCCAAAAACATGCAAACTGGGAAGTAACGAACATCAATCAGAAAACACGTCAGTGTACACCTAATCTTCAAGCAAGTAGCCTAAAAAATATCACAATGACGATCACACCTGCATCAGCCGAACATATTTTCTGCATGCTGAGATAGCTGTCAGCGAACATTTCCTCAGTAATTTCGTTAACAATGAATAATTCGAACATTATATCCAGGGGCGGCACTAGGGGTGGGTTAAGGGGGCTGGAGCCCCGAATGTTTTTCCAAAAGCCCCAAAGCTTTCAGGTTTGAGATTTCTGTGCTGCGTGTTTTAAAGAGAAGTGTGCACATTTACTCACGTGATCAGCTGGTGATATCAAAATAGAAGCGCAAGGGTTTATCTTAGAAATTAGTACAAAAGTATTGTAATTTCCCTGTTGTGTAAAGTAACTAATAAAAATTGTAATTTATATTAGAGTGCATTTGTTACAATACTGTCATATGAATAATTACATAGGCCTAAAACATTATATTATTGTAATAATTGTTTGGCATCCTAAAATACAATGTAGACTGAGACTCTATATCACAACTAAAAATATGTTTGAGCCCTCTTTCATGACCAGGTACAAGTCAATGCTGTTTCTTTGTTCAATTTGCACTCTGTACATGGGTTGAAGCTCTCAGTTTTGAGCTTCCAAAGTGCACCAGATTGATGCATTTAACCTTAAAATACACAAAAATTTCTTCCGGGGGGGTATGTCCCCGGACCCCCCTAGATGATGTACACCCAACATAGTATTACTAATTCCATTAGGATATAATGTACATTTTATGAACTTTAACAAAGAATGCAACAAAAAAGTTCCTTTCATGTCAGTAAATTAAAATGTCATTGGACAAATATAGATTTGGGCTAAGCCCTGAATGTTTACAATGTCTGGCTCCGCCCCTGATTATGTCCACAAATAATTCACATAGCCTACTAAGCAATAGCCAGTACAAATTAGCCTATAATTTCCCAGCAAACAAGGGACGTCCCCCGGACGTTGTGAACGTCCGTTAAGGTCCGCGTTTGGTCCGCTTTGTAACGTTCGCTGGCGGACGTTCGGAGGACGTCCGCGTTTGGTCCCCTTTGTAACGTTCGCTGACGGACGTTCGGGGGACGTCCGCGTTTGGTCCGCTTTTCACGTCCGCTGGCGGACGTTCGGGGGACGTCCGCGTTTGGTCCGCTTTTTAACGTTCGCTGGCGGACGTTCGCCGGACGTTCGGGGGACGTCCGCGTTTGGTCCGCTTTGTAACGTTCGCTGACGGACGTTCGGAGGACATTCAAGTCCTTGCCAGTTTGCGAAAGTCCTACTGACGTCCCTCATCTGGTATTTCCATAACAACACTTGTAAAAAAAAAAAACAGCGTTGCCTTTTATCAACAGACCTTACACCTTGAAACTCAGACAAAGGGCAAATGAAACTAAACCTACTGGATTTAAAGGAGGTTGTGTTCCTTAAAAATCCCTTTAAACATGATAATGGATTTACAGAAACCATGATTGTTTTGTTGTGCAGGTTGATATTATGGTTTTACTTCAAGTAAAAATAGTAGTTGAATTCGGGTCATTCTACAGAAAAGTCCACTTTTGGTATGACAAAATGTCTTAAAATGTATTTCTTTTTCTAACGTTTAAACTTAGACCACATTATTATATTACACATTGACTTTATGAATACAAATGACAGCTTTATGATTTATTATTATTATTATTATCATTTTGTGCATTTAAAGACAGCATGTACCATTTTTTTTGTCACTGGTGTTACCATACTTCTCTGGCATTTTAAACATTTTTATGAAATGATATTTCTCAATTTTTTTCAGCACATGCAGTCAGAGTTACAGAAAAAAAGATAAAAAAATAAGGAGATTATGTGTGTTTTTTTCAATCAGGTTAGTTAAAAGTGATTGAATTATGCTAATTTAATTATGCATGTATTTGCTATAACAATGGAAATATTTGAAAAACAGTCATAAACAAGTAATGCAATCCTTTACATCTTAATTCTTGAGTTTAGCAGAATTCAATGAATGTAAAAGTATTATCATGTCACATATGACACATTTTATTTAATGAGACAGACAAAAAACAGTAACAACAGTGACACAATGAATCACCAGTGACAGATACGACCAAAGATAGCCTACTTATTCTTCAACTATAATCAAGGAGAGGAGACTAAATTTTTTGCATTTTTTATAGAATCAAAGACTTTTCATTGACACTTAGTGAAAGCAGTCAGTAAAAGATCATAAACAACATTTTAAAAATGTCTGTAAAATACGCTGTCCGTAATGTCGCTGCTTCTCAGTTTAGCCAAATACCCTCAATTTAGCCATATCTGACCAAAGGAGGATTAACAATAGGAAAAAAAGTTAGAATCACATTATTTAGTGCTATTTTATACAAAATAACTAAATAAATAGCTTTGAATAAAGTTTTTTTTTTCTATAAACAACACCAGTGACAGTAACACCAGTGACATTTTTCATGAAAAATGTTGTCAATCATGGTATATTCACTAAATTAAGTAGTTTAATCCATTTGTATTCTAGTTTTTTAAAATTCCCTAATAATAAAGTAGGTCACACCAGTGACTTCAACTAAAAGCTTCATATGAAATTATGATTTTCTAATTAAAATTTCTGATAACTGAAAAGAGATAGTGGTCTTTCCATGTGTCTTTCTTCGTGGATCTTCAGGAAATAGGAAGAAGGTAGTCAATTGATGTCAACAGTGTGATTTTTATTTCAAAATAAGAGATTTTTGTTAAAGGTAACACCAGTGACACAACACCAGGGTTTTTTTTTTTATATATATTTTATAATATTTATTCAGCATTTGTTTTTGTTTTTTTATGTCATTTACATAATATATTTGACAGTTATGCATACATTATTGTATTTAAACCCTGTTTCTGAGCTCAAAATAAAGCACTTTCCCACATGACTGTGGGGACAAGCACTTCTGTGCTATTTGGAATTTTTATAATTAAAAAACAAATACTGCCACATTGATGCACAAGAAGGTTTAATTGTTCAAATATTGTTTCATATTAAAATATAAAAAAAAATGTTTTCAATATAAAAAAAAAGTGTTTTCAAGTGTAATATTTCTGTAAAGGGACAGAAAAGTTGACTTTTCTGTAGAATGACCCATTCATTGTAAAATGAAGCAGTAACTTCAACCTACTACTAACTAATTAAAGATGTCATCAGATCATGTGTGCTTTCAGCAGTTATCATTTTAAACATCAAAATCATGATGCCCCCCAATAGTAGGCTACTGAATATAAGATGTGGGATAATATAAGAATGGGACATTTTATCCAAGTCATCTCAATGGTAAAAAGTGTCCCAATCACCCTGAACTGGAGCTCTAAAATAATGTTATTGACTTCAACTGATGAATGCAGCCAAAGAAAAGATGAAGAATGGAAAAGCACTTTGCTGGCAAAGAAATTGGAAAATAACACAGGTAAGACAATTCCTATACCCATAAATACCTGTCAAACATGGTTTTATTAAAGAAAAGTTATTTAAAAAATTACTTTAATTTTTACACATAAGAAAGGTATAGCATGTGGCAAAAAGTGTAATATAGCCACACTGTGAGATACAAGCAAGTGACGATCGAGTGACGTCATTCTTTAGGTTACGCGCATGTATCCATGGCAACGCTCGGCTGCGTCGACAGTTAACGGTCCTGCCGGTGATTTTCTCAGATGAGGCCTTGAGTTTTCTCTTTCGTCGGTCGAAAAGGTATTTTAAATTTTAGTTTAGCAGACATTAGCTACCATAACCACTGTTTATCTTGTAAAGTTTAAATTATATGACAAGATTACATTTACAAACGTTTGCTGAAGTTGTTGTCCGTCGCGGCTGACCGTTACGGCCTATCTTCAAATGTACGCTAATCTTGGTCTCACGAATCCAAATTGTCAGTAACAAATGTTTCTTAATAGACAAACGATACCTGAAACATTATTGAATGTGTTCATTTTGTCGTTTTAGGTTAGAAGCCATCGAAAAAACTGCCATCGGACTACCACAGCTGACAACGAGAGACGCGCGTGCACAACTGCATAACACACACGGAAAGAGCACAACAATTATGAAACTGCTCATTTATTATAAATAAATAAATGTATTTTTCTCCTTACAACGTGTTTGTGTTCTTTTGTTAACCTAGAAGTAAAATAAAAAAACAATAAGAGGACTTAATCGAAAGTCCCCTAAACGTCCCGAATGGCCGCTGAACGTCCTGTGAACGTCCCCGTGAACGTCCGGAGGACGTCTTTGCGGACGTCCCCGGGACAGCCAGAGGACCCTACACATGGACGTTCGGGGGACGTTCGCAGAGGCCATTCAGGGGACGTTCTGGGGACCTTTTTTTGTTAGCTGGGGTTAACCACAAGACGATTCTTGATGAATCAAAAAAACAAAAAGTTAGCTATGAATATTAGCCTAGAAAATGCTGCCCTACCAAAATTTGTGATTGCCCCCCCAGTCCAGCAAGCCTAGTACCGGGCCTGGCTAAAATACAGAGATAACCGGAAGCCAGAGCCCCATTACCCCTAAAAAGGAGCTCAGCACCCCTAAAACTTGGAGTCAGAAATGTTGTTGTTCTAAAATTTGTTCCGATTCCGACACCATATCGGTGAGTACGGGAGTCAGTATCTTGAATCACCATGGTACACCTATAATAAGTGTTTATTTTCGGACTATTTTAGTCCAGCGGGTCGCCGCCACTGTGGAGTAGCACAGGACCTGGGTGACTCGTCCATAGTCATAAACGGAGAGAAGTAGTGCCGGTTACAATGTTCTTCCGCAAAGACACATGAAGTTCTGTTTATTAACTGTTAGAGCGTGAAACAAAAACAGCAGCGCGACAAATAAACTGCGTACCTGTGTAGTGCGTACGTGTGTCTCTGTTGTTAAAGTTTATTGTTAATTTGATACTCATTTTAACAATCGGGAGTCATGTAAACATGACGTCACGTGCGTCTTTTCTGGTCAGTCGTCATGGAAACATGAAGCCCTGGAGTTTGGACCAGAGTGAAAACAAACGACATATCATTGTTAGGGTCCCGCTTTGCGTTGTACTGCACAGCATTTTAATTCCTTGTCCCGCACGTCGCATATTGAGAAAATGTCCCGCATTTTCATTAGTCTGTTCCGACGAGCAAACAGCAGCCTGCTGGAGCAATTGTGTAGTGATCATGTTCTCCAAGAGAGGGGGATGTGCAGCTACACTTGGTCGCCTGCGCGCCGCTGGATCTGGACCACAGCAAAGCAAAGCGCCATCCCAACAAACACAGAACGTTGGCACAACGTAGCCAACCTTCTAACAACGTTTTAACAACATGGCCAAAAGGTTGCTATAACTACGTTGCGTTGTGAACGTTGTTACAGCGTTGTCACAATGTTGACATCTGACCACCGCTCAGTTCCATTGCTCAAGGTTGCGCTTAGGTTGTCTGGACCATAGACATATAATAAACACTAGACGCCCTATTGGCCGCTGGACCGCACGTCAACGGCGCCGCCATATTGTGAGGGGCAACGTTTGCATAACGCGCATGATAACTGAAATTGAGAAAAATGCCTGCTTCGTGTGCTGCTTGGGGCTGCACAAATCGCCGCACAGTTGTAAATAGGTCTCGGGGAATTACCTTTCACAGGTAAGACTGAACATTTGTTTCTGGTTGTATTTGGTCTTTATAATTATATTGAAAGTAACGTTATAGTTTGATAGTTGGCCACGGAGTCAGTCAGACGTAAATAGCTAGCGATGTCACTAGTTACGTTAGCTGTTAAAGTCGAGACATGAGTTTACATGATTTCTAATATAGTTTTAGCGTATACTTATTTTATAAACTAAATTTCCTGAAATTTAAATATGGATCTTTATTTTCTTAAAACCGACTTTAATGACAAGTGCTTGTTTCGGCTAGGTGACTGACATTTGATTTTGTGAATCTTACTAGTTGGCTAGCCTATGTGTTTATGTCTATGGAAATAACGTCTTAATATCTAGAAATAACGACTTAATATCTTGAAATAACGAGATATTATGTCATAATAACGACTTATGTCGAAATAACGACTTAATATCTTGAAATAACGAGATATTATGTCATAATTACGACTTATTATGTCGAAATAACGACTTAATATCTTGAAATAATGAGCTATTATGTCGTATTAACGACGTATTATGTTGAAATAACAACTTAATTATGTCGAAATAACGAGATAAGTTTTGTTTTTTTCCCCACCAAGTTTTTTTTCCCCATGCGGTTCAGGGCTTCTGTACAAAACAGAATCATTGTCGGTTTTTTCTATATTTACTAGTTGGCTAGCCAGCTAACTGTTCTCATATATTGAAGGTTTCCCAGAGATAAAGAGTTGAGGAGACAGTGGGAAGTAGCTATAAGAAGGGAAGGTTTTTCTGCAAGCGAGTTCTCTGTGCTATGCAGTGAACACTTCATACCGGAGGACTTTGACAGGACAGGTCAGACTGTCAGAATAAGGGATGGAGCAAAACCATCTATCTTCAGTTTCCCGACTCGTCTACAAAGAGTAGGTTTATCATCACTAGATTTATAAGGATTTAATTGCTTGCTATAAAATGGTGATTTGTTTATAATTTTATTTAATTTTTAGCCCGTTGTAACCAGGACTACACAAGCCTCAAGGAAAGCTGAGGAGAGCCTGTCAGTGGACTGTTCTCAGCATTTCCAAGACACTGATCCTCATCTGCCTAATGCTGTGAGTATTTGTTCTAGTAAAACCCATATCCCATATTAAAGAGAGAGAAAAGGGGGGGGGGGGGGGGGATACTTAGTGTTGTTTAATAGATTAATTGCGGATGGAATAAATGAGTTTTTAAACCGGTTTAATCCACATCTACATTCTCAATCTTCTACCCAATAGCAGCATGTCACTCTCACAGTACAAGGTGTGTGTTATAATCCTTCTTTCTGTTAGGACCACACCTATGCATTACCTGCATCTCCCACTGATTTAAAGAACAGACTCTGTGAAGCTTTGGCAAGAGTGGAGAGTCTGGAGCGAGAGATGAGGAATTTGAAGGACAGAGAACGGAGGGCAAAGAGGACTGTGCATGATCTTCTTGAAGATCTGAAGGGGAAGAACCTCATAAATGAAGAGCTGAAAGAGAGGCTCAATTTCTACTCTGGTAAAAAAAAAAAAAAAAAGATCTTTATGCATATCTTATGTGTACACTTTCCCAATATAATGACAATTATTATTATTGTTATTATTATTATTATTATTTCCATTATTATTGCAAAAACACTTAGTCTGTTATAACTGAATTTCAGATCTTCCGATAGACCTCTTGTCAAAACAGGGCCACGAGTACACAAAAGAACAGAGGGAGTTTGCCCTCACTCTTCACTTACATGGCCCAAAAGCCTATAACTATTTGAGAAAGTCTCTCCATTTAAACCTCCCACATCCACATACATTACAGAGGTATATTTTATTTAATTTGATTCATTTGATTGCACAAAAGGGTTTAATACTTTAATTAACTACTTTTCATTTTACAAAGGTGGATGAGTTCTGTGGATTCCAAACCTGGCCTCAACATGATGATGTTGGACATGTTGAAAAGACGACAAGAGGAAGACCCAGCTAAATATGGATGTGTAACTCTCATGTTGGATGCCATGGCTATCAAAAAACATGTTCATTACAATCCTCATACACAGAAAATGTCTGGATTTGTGGATATGGGGGATGGTTTGAATGAAACTGATGTTGCCACCGAGGCTCTTGTTTTTATGGTGGTTGGCCTACAAGGCCATTGGAAAGCTCCAATTGCCTACTATCTGACCAACTCTCTGTCACCAGATACACAGAAGGTCTTAATTGTGCATGCCTTTGAGGAACTGCATAAGCGTGGAATAAGAGTGGTGTGTGTCACAATGGATGGACATGCCTCCAATATTAGCATGTGCACCCCAGCTTGGGTGCCAATTAAAGGCAAACCCTCTTGAGCCCTTAAAAACCTTTTTTGCACATCCAGTGACTGGTGAGAAGGTGTTCGTGATGATGGATGCTTGCCACATGTTGAAGCTGGCTCGCAATATGTTGCAGGCTTACAGTCCAATAACCAGCAGCACTGGCCAGATCAACTGGACATTCATTGTTCATCTAAATGATGTTCAAGTTAAAGATGGACTGCATGCAGCCAACAGGATAACAGACAAGCATGTGCGTTTCGATTCCCAAAAGATGAAGGTGTCTTTGGCTGCACAGACACTCAGTCACTCAGTCGCCGTAGCTCTGCGCACATTGAGAGACCTTGGCTATTCACAGTTTAAACACTGTGAAGCAACGGCTGAATTCATTGAGGTAATACTATGCAAAAATGGTGATTAATCAAATGCTTTCTCTTGATGCAAACATTTGCTTTTAGATGATTGACAGGCTCTTTGACATAATGAACAGCCGCAATCCACGTGCCAAAGGGTTCAAAAGTCCCCTGGGTTCTTGGAATTGGAGTGATAGAGTAGAGTTCTTGATGAGAGCCAGGGAATATTTGATCAGTTTGGTGATGAAAGATGGCACACCCCTTCACCAATCAAAGAGGTTATTTAAAATTGTCAAGCTTCTGTTCAAGTGAAGCGTTCACAAGTTCATGACATCATAAGTTCGTATGATGCTCTTGTTCCCTTGTTCTGATCTTTTCACTGACTTTTTGTTTCTGTTGACATTCTTCTATGTATTCTTCTATGTCTAAGTATTTACAGTTCTTAGAGGTGGCAAAATGGTATGTATGGCACTATGTTCATATTTTCAAGCCTTCCCAGTTCTGGTCTAAAATTGTTCCTAGTTGGATAAATGTCCTAGAGGTAAATCATTTGCTTAAAGGTTCCCTACCCTGACACTAATTTATACTCTTAAGGAGCATGCAGTAATTTTGTGATACGCACCATATTTTATGTACTAGGAAAAAACAATTATCAACCAAAGACAGTGTAATGGGTGGCTTCTCGGGATCTTCCCTGAATGTTTTCTCAAAAGCCCCAAAGTTTTTGGAATTTACAATTAACTTATATTACGTATCATTTGCCCTTAGACACTAACTTATCTTCTCTATAAAGAGAAAATGTTCTATTATTAGAGCTATCTATTGGTCACTGGAATGGTATGTCAATATATTGTCACATCAAGACCATTTACAACTTTCAGTGAACAAAATTACATTGTGCTCTCTTAAGAGTATCTTGATTTTAGCCATGATCAAATTGATGACAACTTTTTTTTTTTTTAAAGGTACCTGTCTGTCATGGGGTTCATCATCAATATTGACACCCTAATGTTGATGATTCCTGAACAGCTACGATTTCAGCGGTACATCTGCACTTACCGATTTAGCCAGGATCATTTGGAGCTTCTCTTCAATTCAATTCAGGCATCAGGTAGGGATTTAAAAAAAATTAGAAATTAAAAAATATATATAATCTGAAAAGAGCAAATATCTTTATTAAAGGAAGAGCTGCATGATTAATTGTAAAAAAGAATATTGATTAAAACATTTACACCATCTTTATTTCTAAATGACAATTACAGCAAAAATACGTGATTCATCGAGAATCACAAATTTATCCAGAATTGTGAACTATTGTGAACACCTTAAGTAATTGTGTGTGTGTTAGGGATGGGCGATATTATCGTTTGCGATAAATACCGTTGAAAATTCTCCTCACGATAAAAATTGGTCTCCTCGCGATAATTACGATAAGTCTAGTTGTTGACGTATTTCATGCGCGACCGATTGATTCACTGTTCACATGTGGAGTTAAAACAAGCATGACGAAAGACGTGAGGCTGAGGAGCAGCTTGTTCTTAAGCGAAGAGTTCCCTTCACAATTTGGAACTGGTTTGGTTATAGAAAATCAGATGTGGAGCAAACTACGGTAATCACTATAAACAAATGTTCAATGAATGAGCCGTATGTCATTCATGCCATCATCACCCGGGTTTTGATAGCGCGCGAGTGCAGGTGAGACCTGAACATCTCACGTTGCTACTGTTTAAACTAAACTCATTTAAACCTTGCCAGTTGCCACTTTAAACATTCAACTGTAAGACGCAAAAGAGAACTTGCGCGCGCTGTGAGGAGATTTGTGTGTACTCATCCGAAGCGCGTACACGGAGAGCTGCGTCAGATATATTTTGTAAACTATCTGAAGACATAGTTGGGATTGTTACTTTTTGAATATATATATATTATATTATATATATATATATATATATATATATATATATATATATGTATGAGGTCGCGTTAACTGTTTTTGTTTTTTAGCAATGACGGAAAAATAGAAGGCCGTCCGTCAGATTACTGAGGCTGATGTAGCTTGTAAATGTAATTCCCACCCTGCCCAGTAGGTGGTGAGCGCGCTCCAGTGTGGCAGCAGAGCGCGAGTTCAGTCTCCAGAATAAAATGATGCGTTTGATTACAAGCACTCAGTTTAGGTATATTTTATAATAATAAGTTATGATACTTATACTTAAATAATTCAGTTTCTAATCCAGTTCGTTTTGTTTTAAATGGTTTGTTTCTTATTTTTCTTGCTGACTAATGACCATCAAGTTTATGGTATATATATATATATATATATTATATATATATATATATTATATATTAAAATTATCGTCATTGGTATCGTTATCGCAATAAATACCTGAAATTATCGTGATAATTTTTTTAGGCCATATCGCCCATCCCTAGTGTGTGTGTGTTTGGTTTTTAGGGGGATGGAACAACAATCCTACTGCAGGCCAGTTTCAGGGCATTTTCCGACGTCTAATGGTCCGGTGCGGTGTCTCTCCAAGCACTTCAGGGAACGTGGCACCACAGGATGAGACTGTGTCGCTGTCAGCTGTCGAAATGTCATCTTTAGCAGTAGACGAGTCCGAGGAGCTTCCGTCCCCTTTCACAAATGTTTCTGCACTTGTGTGTGACCACAGCTACCTGCCCACCCGCTTTGGCAGCCTTGTGGACAATGCCCTTGTCTACATTTCAGGTTTTGTGGTGCGTCAAATTCTGAGAAAGCTTCCCTGTGGTGTGTGCCGTGCTAGCTTGGTGGCAGATGCTGTGCCTGGTTCATTTGACCAGAACTACCACTTACTTACTCTAAAGAACAATGGAGGGCTGATGATTCCTTCTGAGGGCACAGTCAAAGTGGTCAGATCAGCAGAGCGATTCATTCGCCAGTCATGCTCAGGGAAAGCCGTCAGATTGCCTTTGATCAGCCAGTTTGTCCGAGCTGAGATTGGTTCGGAGGATGTGTTGTTCTCAAGGAGCACATTCAGGAAACACAGTTTGGAATTGACAACCATCATTTTTCTCTCTTATCTTTAGTTGTGTCTGTCTTTCACAAACTGAGAATGCACCACATTGCCAAACTGAACACTCTTAGATTACAGAGTGGCAACTCAAGAAAAAAGCTCTGCAAAGCAGTTCTGTTCAAAGGGTTTTAGTCCCTCTGAGCCCTACAAAGGATTAGCAACTTTAGATGGTTGATTGGAAACTATATAGCCTTTTATTATTATTATTATTATTATTATTTATTATACCAATACTATATTATTATTGTACTAGTCACTATTTAATTTTCTATTTTTATTATTGTCTTTATTATCTGCAAAATACTACATGTATTGCTATTATTATTATTATTATTATTTACTAATACTATACTATTATTATTGTACTAGTCACTATTTAATTTTCTATTTTTATTATTGTCTTTATTATTCTGCAAATAATACTACATTGTATTTGCTATTATTATTATTATTATTATTATACTAATACTATAATATTATAATTGTACTAGTCACTATTTTTTATTTTTATTATGTCTTTATTATTCTGCAAATTATATTACATTGTATTTGCTATTATTATTATTATACCAATACTATTATATTATACCACTTGGGATTATCAATCTATTATAGTTATGCTGTTATATTACTGTCTATATTCTGTAGCCTAATTAATACATATTCTATTGCTATTATTATAGTATTATACATATACTATATGTGTCACGTTCTGAGTTAGTTTGCTTATGTTTACAATTTATATTTTCCTCATGCTAACTTTCAGTTACGTTTCCATGGTCAAGAGTGTCTGTCTTTGCTAATTGGTTCTATTCCCTTCTAATAAGTTTCTATAGTTACTAATTTATTGTATATTCAGTTCAAGTGTTGCTTGTTTGATTGCTGTACTTAAGCTTTCAAACTTAGTGTAGTGGCAATTCTCCTTTGTTTATGTTGTGGATTTAGATAATGCATCTTTGTTTTTTTTTGCATCTCCTTCATTGAGCGACTATCTCTACACTACATCCCTGACAATATGCTATTATCAATATATTATATTACATTGTACTTATACTATTATATAATTGTACTATTCATTATTTTGTTGCTGTATACTGTTTGTTTATTAATAGTATTATTACTTTATTATTGACTATATTATTATATACTACAAAAGCTATTTATTATAGTATATAACAAACTATTAACTATTCTCACTTTATCTTATGTTTACTATTTGCATTACACTGTAGTTGTACCATATTATATGTAATATAAAGGATCATTGTTGTTGTATGTTGTGGAGTATCTATCTGTAAATATCTGTATGATTTTAGTGCTATAAAAATACAGAAAGCAGCCTGTTTGATTTCAGTTGGACGATTTGTTTCATTTTCTCAATAGTGGTCAATTCTAAGCTCAAGAAAAACTAAAATTGGGTTAAAGACAGAAATGCCTTTTTCACAATAAACAAAAAACTTTATTTCATTTAATGTGAAAATTAAATTATACCTCAGAATGGGCGTCTTAAAGCAGCCAAATACAAGACACGCCTGAGCTTGACTATTCTATCAATATTTTAAGTAACTATTTTTTTTTTTACACCACGTACATTATAAACCAGTGAAATCGGTTGATAAATGTAAACGTTATTTTGGTTTTTATCCAGAAAAACCGCAGCTCGCCAGTTTACTTGCATTTGTTTACAGCGCAGCCTTGCCCCGCACAATATGGCGGACTCGTTGACGTATCGCAGCAACGTTCCAAAGAGGCCAATAGGGCGTCTAGTGTTTATTATATGTCTATGGTCTGGACTACCACTGGACGACGTGTGCTCGTCAATGCTCTGGTTCCTCTGGAGCGCGCATTTTAAATTACTAACGACCGTTGAACCGTCTTTTCATCGAGCCAGGATACGTGAGTATTGCTTTTATTTTATCTCTATAAATAAGATGGGCAAATATTCAAACACGGCCTAAATGTTACATTTATTTGTTGTCTATGAATTGAACGAAAGTGTTGCGATCTAATGCAATATTACC
>JAOTNS010002160.1:0-48475 GCA_028476615.1 Culter alburnus | reverse complement strand
TATGAATGGCATTTCATTTAGCTTCATCCATTGTGAAGACATCATAAACACAACAGCCGTAGCACAGTTCCTCAACAGACCGTCCATCCGGCGTGATGAATACGATCCTCAACTGGAACACGAGCCCTGAGATCAGCGAGATCAAGTCAACTAATCGTCCATTGTGAATGCCTCAGGACACACAGCCAGTAGCACAGTTCCTCACAAACCCATCCATACCGGCGTGATGAATACAATCTCAACTGGATGGAACTGAAATAAATACTTTGATTGCTGCGATCCTATAAGACTTATGATAGCACCTGATTCATAACAAAGCACTGTTTGCCAGAGGAGAACTGGCCCTCGACTAAGCCTGGTTCTCCCAAGGTTTTTTCTCCATTAACACCTATTTGCCACTTGTTTGCCACCTGATGTCATGGTGGAGTTGGGTTCCTTGCCGCTGTCGCCTTTGGCTTGCTTAGTTGGGGACACTTGACATTTGACTTGACATTTTGATATTCAACAGTGCTTCTGATCTGCCTGCATGACACTATTCCTTATGAGCTGCCATGCAGCCAAATTATGTACCAGTTATCAATGTAAAGCTGCTTTGACACAATCTGCATTGTAAAAGCGCTATATAAATAAAGGTGACTTGACTTGACTTAGCATTTGTGTCAAAGTGTTTAGATATGCTGTCACTGCTGTTTGTTAGCTTTCAATATACAGTTTTATCCTGATTAAAGCTATCTATAGCCGAATGCATGACGAGCAGTAGCATTTTTGTAAGGTAGCGTTTAATTTATAGTATGACAACTGTTTGTCTATGAACAGAGAAGTTTGTGGTATTTGTAGAATTTAGCTAATTGGTGTTGGGGAAAAATTAATATGCCAATATCTGCTTCAAGCTATGCAAAACACCTCTCTGAGCTCAACAGACACAGTGTCTGCTGAAATCCAGGGGGGTAACGGTGAGACACCCAAACTGAGAGCTTTCCCGAACCTAGGGTATCGGATAATTTAAATAAGTTCAAAGACAGAAGGGGGACCATTGTGTTTCCTGCTTGTTAATTAAATTAGTTCTAAGACAGAAGGGGAAGCCATTTGTGTATGTGTATTGTCACTTTTACCCTGTATGGAAAAGTACTGAGAAGAGTTGCTCAAACATTGGGGGTATAAATGTTTGTGGGTTCTCTTGTGTCCTTAGTTCACACTCGGGGCAGACATTGTATGGTTGTGTCGACTGTGGACTCTTTCTTGCAAGAAATAAAATCTTTATAAAGTGAATTCTCCTAAGGTTTGTCTCTTACTAGTGATGTCAGCTAATTAATTTTTGCCGCAACAATTTTGGTGTCAGAAGTGGGATTCCTTGGACGGACCTTCTGGACCTGGGCAGCACCGGTGACCTGCAATCCTGACCCAAGTCAGCCCTAACCCCGTTTAGATTCAGGGACGAGGGGCCGTGCTGTGTAGGTCGGGAGGACGACCACTGGAATCAAGAGAAAAGAACCCGAGACGGCAACGGGAGCTTCTGGTAAGAGACAAATTTGGAAAATTCAGGGGGAGAATTTTTTTTTTTAAATAGAATTTGGTTAAATTGAAAATTGAATCGATAGGGATAAACCATAGGGGGAGTCTGAATCTGTGGCAAATGCAGCGTGAACTGATGTTTTTTACGAGGTAAAAAAAAAAAAAAAAAAAACTGAAATCACGTGGGCGAATAAGGGGGACTGAGTTGTGTGCGGTCCGGGGACTAGAGGGACTGAGTTGTGTGCAGTCGGGGGACTGAGTTGTGTGCGGTCCCGAATAGGGCGCTATTGAGAGCGTCCGCCCGGCTGATCTTGGGTGAAGAGATCAGATCTGTACGGAGACGTCCAACAGATTAATAGCGCGCGTGCGAAAAGCCACAGAATCAGACTGCCAATATGGGGAAATCCCAAAGCAAGCTAGCTGAATACGAGACACCGGTATTTTGTCAAATGAGAAAATTATATGGCCAAAGATGCATGCAAGATATAGAAAAGTTGATCAAATATCATGATTTCCCAAAAGAAGGAACACTTAGTAGTACAAGATTGAAAACGGTAAAATTGTCGATCGAAGAAGGGAGTGACATAACAAAGGGTTGTGCTAAAAAACATGTATGTGGGAAATGTGAGAAAACAATTAATTGCTGGGTGGAAGAGGCAGATAATAGGGAAAGAAGAATGTTGAAAAAAGAAAAGAAAAATGAAGAAAAGGCGACTGCGCCTCCACAGAATGAGATTATTATTACTAACACATCTTATGCTTGTGCTTTTCCACATGAAACACCGCCGAGCTACACAATTTATCCCAATGCGGAGCTCCAAGGCCTGAAAGTGGACCCCGACCTCGACTGCTCTCCGTTTCCACCGAACCAACCAATTCTACCAGACAAACCAACTCCAGCTCCCCAGCAGAGAGACGGGGGAGCACGCGCCGCTGAGATAAGAGAAGAGAGAGCACGCACAGCTGAACGGTCAACAGAAGGAGGAGCATGCGCAGCCGAGCCAACAGCAGAGGGGGCACACAGCTGAAAGCTTCCGGGGCAAAGAAACACTGCCGTCCGGAAGGAGAAAGAGACTAGTGATCCGGAAGACAAAGCAAAGAAAGAAAGGTGCGCAATCATATGTTTTACGTTCCAACACACATGCACGAGCCAGAATGCTGGAGTCAGACGGGGACTTCGATCTGAATCCTGATACTCTCACAGAGAGCGACGAGGAAGAGGAAGATTTCGAGATCCAGAGTCCGAAGAAAACAAAGAACTGGGACAGAACTGCGAAGGAAGAGCGGGTGAGCATCACAGCACCCATGGTGGAAGTTATGGGAACAAATTCAATAGAATTAGTATACCGCCCTTGGAATCTAACCGACATGAAAGAGGCGATGGCCCACCTGCCAAATCCCGACGACGCAGGGGACCGTTTCGCCACCGAACTGATGACATTCTGCCAAGAGTTCAGCCCGACGCTAAATGAACTGAAAAGAATCATGATGGCAAAGCTGGGAGGAATGAACTGGCACAAGATCAGCGCAGAATTACCAGCAGCAGATCACAGACGAAGTCACGTTAACTGGCATCATGCTTCAAACGATGGATATCGAGCAGCTGTGACGGGACTGACTGAGACTGTGAGGAGAGCATTTCCAGCGCGCATCGACATGTCCAGAGTGAGCCACTGCCGTCAAGAACCAGGTGAGAGCGTTCAAGTTTATTATGAGCGACTCTACAGTGTGTTTTGCAAGCACAGCGGGTTAAAGGAACCAGCAGATCGTGGCGACAGACCAACCACGTGGGAAAGTTGTTTGGCGAATAGTCTTTTGAATGGACTGAGACCTGAGATTTCCCAAGCCGTGAAACACAGCTATATTGAATGGACTGAAGGACGAGTAAGCACCATCATGAAACATGCCTTGCACGCGGAAGATGAGCTGAGGGCAAAGAAGGAAAGGTCAAGAATAAAAGAATTGCAGTTGGCAGCCGTGCAAAGACCGCAAAGATTCAGCGGGAACATATGGGGACACAATTCAGATAAAAATGGCTGTTATCTGTGCGGAGCTGATGACCACATTGTTCGTGAGTGCACGAGATGCAGGAAGTGCAAAATGGACGGACATTGGGCAATAAACTGCCCTGAACTGCGAAAGGCTGACTGAGAAAAAGGATGCGGAGAGCAGGAGGAGATCGGGTGGACCACGGCCAAGGATGCAAAAACCGCCGCAAAGGGAAGTACACATTTACTAATATCAAACACACACACAAACGCACCCACACCTGAACACATGCACTGATAATGCTCTCCACAATGAAAAAAAAAAAAAAAAGAAAAGCTTGCACCTCTTTGTGTGTTTCTGAAACAAACAGAGAAGATTTTGACAAATGTTTGATTATGTATAGCAGTAAGGGATTTTTAAACATGCCTGAATATCCCCTGCTAGTTGAAGGGACAATGATTTCATTTTTGGTAGACTCAGGGGCGACCCGATCTGTTTTGCGATCATGTGACTTGCCATGTGAACCAGCGCTAACAAATAAAATGCATGGTTCTTTGTCTGTATCAGGACATTATATAACAGAACTGTTCACTGTGCCACTAAAGTGTGAGACGGAAGGGGGCCACATGCTGAAGCATGCATTTTTTTAACTTAAAAAAAAAAAAAAAAAACATGCCCAGTACCCATTCTGGACCAAGATTTAATGTGCAAATTAAATTTGGTAATGGTTGCAGATCCCTCGGGCATTGTAGTGAGAGAGGGTGAGCAAATGTATTTGAAAACAGAACCAAAAATGGGTTTACAAATGGCACATAACCAAAACTGAGTGGCCAAAAAAAAAAACAATCTGTGAATTGGGGAAAAATAGAATGCTGTCATTTGGTACAGATTTTATGATGCCGGACAATTTGCATTGCACGTCACATGTCGCAACAGAACGAGATACTATGAAAAAAAAAAAAAAAAAAAAAGGGTTCATGTCTTCTGTTCTTTTGCAGCTACATAGAGACAGAATGCGACCAGTGGGTTATTTCTCTGGCAAATTAGATCCAGTAGCAGCAGGCCTGCCGCACTGTCTGAGGGCCGTGGCAGCTGCTGAACAGGCTGTGATGGCCTCTAGAGAATTTGTGGGGTATTCTGACATGACATTAATGGTTCCGCATGCCGTTTCCATGATTTTGCAGGAACAGAAGACATCACATTTGTCAACAGCACGATGGCTGAGGTATCACACAATTTTGCTGGATATGCCAAACATCACAGTCAAGCGTTGCACAGTGCTGAATCCTGCCACTCTCATTCTAAAAGAGGAGGATGGGGAGGAACGTCATTGCTGTTTGACTACACTCAAACAGATATGTACCTCGCGCCCTGACATTTCGGACACACTGCTCGAAAACAGTGAGCATATCCTGTTTGTGGATGGCTCTGCGTTCAGAGATCCACAGACAGGCCTGAACAAAGTTGGTTACGCGGTGACCACTGAATTCGAAACATTGACATCTGGCACATTGCCATCAAATTTTTTTTTTTAGCTCAAGCGGCAGAGCTCGTAGCCCTGGCAGAAGCATGCAAGCTTATGGAGGGTAAAAGTGTAACGATTTACACAGATTCACGATACGCGTTCGGGGTTGAGAATGATTTTGGGGCTTTATGGAAACATATAAAAAAAAAAATTTTTTTTTTTGAAATCCGATGGCCGGCCAATTCTAAATGCTTCTCTTGTGTCTACTCTTCTAGACGCAATTCTCTTGCCAAAACAACTTGCTATCTGTAAATGCGCAGCGCATACTAAAAACAAAGATTTCATTTCAACAGGAAACGCCAGAGCAGATATGGCTGCGAAGGCCACGGCAGCACAGCAGTCAAAGGAACCAGAATGTATTTTATTATCTGAAACTAACACAAATGCTTTGACTTCCTTACAGAGTATGCAGGCATTTGCTACAGTAGCGGAAAAGAACCTGTGGAGACGTTGTGGCTGCAAACTTGAGAATGATGTGTGGATGAGCGTGGATGGCAAGCCTTGTTTACCCCGACATTTTTTTTTTCTCTCATTATGCTAAATGCCTCCATGGGCGAGACCATGGAGGCAAAGGGGCTATGGTAGGGCAGATGAAAGACATGTGGTTCACAAAGGGTTTTATTGTGTTAATGTACATGAGAATGAGAAAAAGAACCAGAGTAAATCTAAGCCCATTTGAAATTGTTTTTGGACGACCGCCCTTCATGGGAATGGAAGGGGGTAAACAACAGTTGCCATCCACAGATTTGTGTGAGCACAATATGTTTTACCGCAAAGAAAAGTCTTCTCTGTTGTGTAATGTCTGTGTGCGGGAGAAAGATTCTCAGGGGAAACCGGCTGAGACTCCCTTGCACAACATCAAGCCGGGAGATTACATGGTGATAAGGGACCTGAGGAGGAAGAGCTGGAAGGTGAAAAAGCTTGAGCCTTTTATCGTGTTTCTGACGACACACCGCCGTCAAGGTAGCTGAGAGAGCGACGTGGGTGCATGCGAGCCATTGCAGAAAGGTCCCACCAGTGATCGGGGAGGAGGAGCCGAGAGGAGAGGAGCAGAGACACTGGCACAACATGGTGCTGAGCCAACCAGTTTTCAAAGAAAACACATCAAAACTAATCTTCCTCGTACGTCCTGGACGTACAACTGTGCGATCCACTTAGCAGTGCATTTCCAGCATAGTACAGAGAATGTTGAAGACTAATATGTCTCAGCAAATGGGTAAACTAACTGTTTATGACGTGGATGAACGAATTTGATGAGATATTTAGCAAGGAGACAACTAAAATAAATTAGGGGATTTTTATTTATTTGTTTTTATTATTTTATTTAATCTGGGTAACATTTGAAGGGAACCCAGATATCTAAATGTTTCTTTATTTACAAATTTAAGAGAGTGATCATTTATACAAAAAATTAGAGATGAAGAGTGTAAGTGTGATGAGTAACTTAAATTTGCTTGTTTTATTATTATTGTTTATTATTCTTATTTTATTCATACCTACACATTTTAAATTTTTCTTGTGAGTTATCAAAGAATGATAAAAGGGGGAATTGTTGGGGAAAAATTTAATATGCCAATATCTGCTTCAAGCTATGCAAAACACCTCTCTGAGCTCAACAGACACAGTGTCTGCTGAAATCCAGGGGGGTAACGGTGAGACACCCAAACTGAGAGCTTTCCCGAACCTAGGGTATCGGATAATTTAAATAAGTTCAAAGACAGAAGGGGGACCATTGTGTTTCCTGCTTGTTAATTAAATTAGTTCTAAAGACAGAAGGGGAAGCCATTTGTGTATGTGTATTGTCACTTTTACCCTGTATGGAAAAGTACTGAGAAGAGTTGCTCAAACATTGGGGGTATAAATGTTTGTGGGTTCTCTTGTGTCCTTAGTTCACACTCGGGGCAGACATTGTATGGTTGTGTCGACTGTGGACTCTTTCTTGCAAGAAATAAAATCTTTATAAAGTGAATTCTCCTAAGGTTTGTCTCTTACTAGTGATGTCAGCTAATTAATTTTTTGCCGCAACATTGGCTAGCTAAGCAAAAACATGTTGGTCTTTGTTTACGTCCTTGATGCAACCAAAAATAGCAACAGAACTATACGTTTAAAAGACATGTACAACAATAAACATACAGTTTGGGCCAATAAACAGAAGCTTCTGCTTTTAAAGTGGGAATGCTCCATCTTTTATTAAAAGCCTTTGTGCAAATCCAGCATTGAACTCATGTACATTCTGGAAGCTGTCTTCAGCGCCGCATCCAGTGTAGAAAATATCACAGATATAATGGGTTCTATATCTTTTGTCGCGCCGCTCGCGTCCGGTGTACACAACTCTTCTGCTTCCATATGCTACGCCATATGGCCTGGCACTTTGTTGCGTGTTCCCAGGGGCGTGTTTAACAGGGTTATGATGTCACCAACCCGGAAAGCTCGTTGTAGTCCAAACCAGTCGTTTTGTAGCCATTAACTAACTTTGAATCACTAGGCCATAGGGAAAAATTGAGGCCACGCCTCAATTTATAGACAAACTGTTCTATAAATGAACATGCACCCCAGGACATTAGCATATAATTAACTGTCTTGTAAAGTGTCTTTTTTGTATTTTGTTTTATGCATGTCTTATGTGCGAACTACTAGTTCATGAACCTCATATATTGTTACTGATACTATGTGTATCCAGTCAAATTAATGCTCATTTCATGACTTACACTTTCTGTATAACTTCCTCATAGGATGCAGTTTGTTTGCTGTATTAACTGGAGTATAATGAACACAATCCCAGGCCCAGTTTAATCATGCTTAAAAACAAGAGCCATAAACTCCCCCACAGAGGAATTTACTTATTGATCAGGTTGACCCTAAGAGGTGTAACTTCTCCCAGACTTTAAATAGTGACACCCAGCTCCCCTCCCTCTCTTGCCTCCTCCGGCCAACTCCACATCTGCTGGGTGCTCCATGGCCAGGCTCAACCTGCACCCCATGTGCCTACCTAGAAGAGAGAAAGAACTCTTCCCTACTACAAGAGTCACACTAACATGCAAGTTTGTCATCGTTTCTTCATTCAACAAAGGAGAAATCCATGACTTACGAGTGGAACGCTGACGCTATTAGCTGCCACTGCTCAGAGAGGGCATTTAACTTTCTAGTACTTCTAAATCCCCTACACTTGAATGAATGAATGAATGAATGCATTTATGATCGTTTTAAACTATTTTAAGGAGTCACTATGACTTGTGTGTCCATGCTCTTTCCAGGTCCAAGCGAATGCCCAGTGGGAGTACCAGCTGAAAGTAAAGAGCAAAACAGGGCCAATAAATTACACTGTGTGCTGAGACATCCCATCTAAAACTGATGTATTAACGTGGTTAATCTGAAGTGTTATTATGGACACTTTATAGGGATTTATTATATATGTCAGCTGTCTGGAATAAATGTGTTCCCCTGTCTTTCTGTTGCCCCGTCAAGTGTTTGTGTTCCTTTTTTTGTCTCGCGATAGTTCCGCCACAACGCATCAGGGAATCCCTATAATGTAATCATGTAATCATTTCCATAAAAGAAGGGGATTTACCGGCGTTCTGGAGCAACACTCAAAATGCTCTCTTTGGATAATTAAACGCGATTGCGCCATTCTCACTCCTTGTTTTGTCTGTAAACTGTTTTTTTATCCTTGTGGAAATATCCAATCTGGTGGAATTATTTTGCCTTGGACTTCGTCACAGGACAGTGCTGTTCCTCAACATGCTCCCAAACTCAAAACGACTTAAAAGGACAATCTTGCACACACACATACAGTGGTGTGAAAAAAGTACTTGCCCCCTTCCTGATTTTTTAATTTTTTTTTTAATTTAATGTTTTAGATCATCAAACAAATATAAGTATTAATCAAAGATAACACAAACACAACATGCAGTATTTAAATGAAGGTTTTTATTATGAAGGGAAAGCAAAATCCAAACCCCCATGGCCCTGTGTGAAAAAGTGCTTGACCCCTAAACCTAATAACTGGTTGGACACCCTTAGCAGCAACAACTGCAATCAAGCGTTTGTGATAACTTGCAATGAGTCTGTTACAGCGCTGTGGAGGAATTTTGGCCCACTCATCTTTGCAGAATTGTTGTAATTCAGCCACATTGGTGGGTTTGAGCATGAAATGCCTTTTTAAGGTCATGCCACAGCATCTCAATAGGATTGAGGTCAGGACTTTGACTAGGCCACTCCAAAGTCTTCATTTTGTTTTTTTTCCAGCCATTCAGAGGTGGACTTGCTGGTGTGTTTTGGATCATTGTCCTGCTGCAGAATCCAAGTTCACTTCAGCTTGAGGTCACGAACAGATGGCCGGATATTGTCCTTCAGGATTTTTTGGTAGACAGCAGAATTCATGGTTCCTTTTATCACAGCAAGTCTTCCAGGTCCTTAAGCAGCAAAACAGCCCAGACCATCACATACCACCACCATATTTACTGTTGGTATGATGTTCTTTTTCTGATATGCTGTGTTACTTTTATGCCAGACGTCATGGGACACACACCTTCCAAAAAGTTCAACTTTTGTCTCGTCAGTCCACAGAGTATTTTCCCAAAAGTCTTGGGGATCATCAAGATGTTTTCTGGCAAAACTGAGACGAGCCTTTATGTTCTTTTTGCTCAGCAGCGGTTTTGTCTTGTAACTCTGCCATGCAGGCCATTTTTGCCCAGTCTCTTTCTTATGGTGGAGTCATGAACACTGACCTGAACTGAGGCAAGTGAGGCCTGCAGTTCTTTGAATGTTGTTGTGGGGTGATTTGTGACCTCTTGGATGAGTCGTCGCTGTGCTCTTGGGCTAATCTTGGTCGGCCGGCCACTCCTGGGAAGGTTCACCACTGTTCCATGTTTTCACCATTTGTGGATAATGGCTCTCACTGTGGTTCGCTGGAGTCCCAGAGCTTTAGAAATGGCTTTATAACCTTTGACTGATAGATCTCAATTACTTTCTTTCTCATTTGTTCCTGAATTTCTTTGAATCGCAACATGATGTGTAGCTTTTGAGGATCTTTTGGTCTACTTCACTTTTGTCAGGAATCAGGCCTGGATGTGGCTAGAGAAACTGAACTCATGTGTGATAAACCACAGTTAAGTTATGTTTTAACAGCGGGGGCATGCACTTTTTCACACAGGGCCATGTCGGTTTGGATTTTGTTTTCCCTTCATAATAAAAACTACATTTGTGCTTACTTGTGTTATCTTTGATTCATATTTAAATTAGTTTGATGATCTTAAACATTAAAGTGTGACAAACATGCAAAAAAATAAAAAAAAAATCAGGAAGGGGGCAAGCACTTTTTCACACCACTGTATACATTTTTATATATTGCTTTTCTGTTTCATCTTGTATAATACACTCTGGGTTGGCATTTATTCTGTGTTTTGTGGTTATTTGTTGTATCTGCACTCATTCAAACAGTTTAGGAGGGAAAAGAACAAACTTTATTGTGTAGCCTGCCTTATTTAGGCAGAGTGTTACAGTCTTCACTGCATTTATAGTTATACCAAACGAACTATAAAACAGTTCTTCCTCTTTTCATTTCCATTTTAAAAATATTAAACATATGTGGCTGTATGTGCATATAGTCTGCAAATATAATACACACCCCTGACTCTTTTTGTTAAATTTCAGTTTTAATGGCCAACAATAGCCAAATACCCATTATAAAAGTATAAGCAAAAGGTATAAGAAGCTACTATAAAAAATAAACCAAACAATTCAGTCAAACATACAAAGTCAGCGCTCTAGTAGGCTACAACAGTAAACTATAATGCCTAACTATATAAAGTTATGAGATTAAACTTTTAGTTCAACAAATTATAGATTTATGAGACCAAAGATCACCCATTAGATTTACAAAAGATGAATTATATTATCTTTAACCACTACAGAGACATCAGAGCCAGCGTCAACCAAACCAACCAGCGTCAGAGCCAAACGTCAGAAGGATTAGCTGAGGTTAGGCTGTTCTCGGTGGGTACATGAGCGCTGAGCGCCCGGTGATTGCCTGGATCTCATAACTCCAAATCTTTCCAAATCTCCAAATTCTTTTTATCAATAAACCACAAATTTGAGCTTTAAACCAGTACATTCCTACATGCCTGAACACTTTTAATTCTACATATCATGGCATAATAACAGTAATATGTTTAAATTACACAGGTTTTCTGCTTTACTACTGACGCTTGTTAGTTAGTGCGCGATGCAGTCTGGGATACCTGGCTGTCTCAAGTCCGCACAAGTCACCTCTCGATGCATCCTCGATAAAAGGGGCGGATCAAGAACACATCCAAGGATTTGAACTGTTCTTGGCTAGATGTGAATTTTGAATCGGAACAGTACTTGGGCAGCGACTGATGACGTTTCACACAAGTACAGACAAGAGCACATATTGAGAAATGGCTAACTATGAATGAATGAATGAATGAGGCATTTCGGGGTCTCTCCTCATCCACAACCTGGATAATTCAACAGCAGCCACAGAGCAACAGCACCAACTATATGTGGAGAGGAGAGATTTGTCTACCTTTCACAGAAGAGGCATGATTGCTCAGCACAAAGATGAACTACTTATGATTTCAGACTGTGGAGATGTGGCCCTTCACTGCATGGATCTTCATGTGTATCTTCAGGTGGTTTTTAATAGAGAAACTCTTTCCACACTGATCACACGTGTGCAGCTTCTCTCTGCTGTGGATTTTCTCATGCCGTTTCAGATTTGATGACACACTGAATCTGTTGTCACAGTGTGAACACTTGTAAGGTTTTTCTCCAGTGTGGATCTTCTCATGTGTTTTCAGATTTGATGACTTATTGAATCTCTTGTCACAGTGTGAACACTTGCAATTTTTTTTCTCCAGTGTGGATCCTCTCATGTGTTTTCAGATATGATGACTGATTGAATCTCTTGTCACAGTGTGAACACTTGTAAGGTTTTTCTCCAGTGTGGATCCTCTCATGACGTTTTAAATGGTTTGCTGTAGTAAAAGTCTTCTCACACTCAAAGCACATGTACTCTCTCACACCAGTGTGTGTTTTCTCATGTTTATGTAAATATTGCAGCAGTGAAAAACTCTTTCCACACAGAACATGAATATGGCTTCTCCTTTGTATGAATTTGAAGGTGTTTCTTGAAGGTTGATTTCACACGAAATGTTTTGTCACATTGATCACACGTGAACAGTCTCACTCCGGTGTGGATCGTCATGTGTCCTTTAAGGTGTGATGATTGACTGTAGCTGTTCCCACATTGATCACATGTGAACGGCTTCTCTCCTGTATGAACTCTCATGTGATCCTTAAGATGTTGTTTGGTTGAGAAACTCTTTCCACACTGATCACATGTGAACGGTCTCACTCCGGTGTGGATCCTCGTGTGTTCTTTAAGGTGTGATGATTGACTGTAGCTCTTCACACTGATCACATGTGAACGGCTTCTCTCCTGTGTGAACTCTCATGTGATACTCAAGATGTTGTTTGGTTGAGAAACTCTTTCCACACTGAGTGCAAGTGAAAGATTTCTTGGCTCTTTTCTTTAGAAATGTCTTTAGTTCTTCACTCTCCTTGCTTTCTTCCATCAGGTCTGAAATGAGAGAGAAAAAAAATAATTTTCAGAACATCCAAATAATCGAAAGAGAAATATGAAGTGAAAGGTCATAAAAATGAGACTTGTTGTGATAGACAACTGCTTTCAAATATTCAGATCATTTTGATGCAGAGTCCAGAATGAATCAAGTATAACATTTTATTTTGCACAGATAAACGAGGAGAAAAGTTTGGTCAAGGTGTGTCCTGTGCTCTTTCTGTTTCTCTCCAGGTGGTGTTTTATTGCAGGGTGTTTGATCTCAGCTTTTGTTTTAGCAGGAAAATCAAGTCTTACACAATTTTTATATTTAAAACATTAGAGCATGCTTCTGTAGTGAAAACTATTAAATATATTTGATCAAAGACAAAATTATCAATTTTCAATTCACACTTATATGTATAGCGCTTTTTCACAATACACCGTTTCAAAGCAGCTTTACAGGAAATGCATGTCAACATTATAATTTAGAATGATTTGTTATCAGAGGAGATAACGATCCAAATGTCCAAATGATCTAATGTGATATTACCAGCCATATTTTGACATCAACATTTAGATTGATATTTAATTCATTTTCCTAAAAACTGTGTAATTATTAAGGGCCGTTCACAGCAGACTTCTCCTTCCACTAACTTCCATTCATACACATGTGAATGTAAGACACCAGAAACACAAGACCAATTGAAGTTTGCAGTAAAGTGGAGTAGATTGTATATTTTAAAATTTGGAGTGATTATTATTTGTTATTTATGTTTTTAAAAATATATCATGTCATATCTTGACATTGCCATGTCTGTATAAAGTTCACATGCTCAAAGTCTAGACTGACTGCATCTTTAAATGTGTTATTATCAGTGTCCTACATGATTCACTCAACCCTGTTACTTCTGACATGATTTTCCTCCTTTCAAAAACACCAGGAAGTGACATCATCTGGGGTCTTTCTACAGCATGATGGGAGGACAAGAACATAATCTCAATCCATTGTCTCAGTTTTTACACAAATTAATGACTGCATTCATCAACCCTGTTACCAAAGTTACTGTAAGAAGAGATTTTGCTAAAGTTACACTCACAACCCTGTCAGCCATTCTGGAAAGATCATTTACTTCATACATTTTGGTGTTACAGTTTATTCCTAAAAAATAACAGTGTTGAAAACTGTATTGAAAATGCCTAAATTCTGGAAACACTTTTGCAAACTGTGAAGCAGATATGAAACAAATGTAAAATACGTAAATATTTAGTTGGATCTGATGTTGACAATCAGTATGAAGTTTCTCAAACTTCCCTTTAGGAAATTTCTGTTAGGAAAGAACTTTAACTGTCTAAATGTGCAGAAGTGCTTGAATCTTTCTAACATGAATGTTGTTCAGCATCATGAATGGATGAAGAATAAACACCAACCTCTTTGTTCTTCAGTATCTTCAGTGTGTTTCATTCTGCAGGGCTCTGGATCACTCATGTTCTCACTGTCCTCTTTAATAAACTCACTCATGTTCTTTGCAGTTTTCAGCTCTTCCTGGTGCTTCAGTGAGTGCTCTCTGATGGGAATATTCCTGCATTTATTGGAGAACTGCAGTGGAGGAGCTTTACTGATGATGTGACTGCTGTGGGAGGAGCTTCACTGATGATTAATCCCAGTGTGGGAGGAGCTGATCTGCCAAAATAAAAAAATATATCAGTTACGGGGTTTGTTTTTATATATAAATGATAACAGATTATAATGTAACAAAATTATTCCAAATATGGGTAATGGTAAGGAAAACATTTCTACACAGAGACAAAAATAATCATACATATCTATAGTCAACAAACACTCTCAGTCTTATGATAGCAATGAAATGAGCTTTAAGTGTCAATTTACAGCAGATCTGAAGACATCAGCATAATAAATGAGGTGAAAACAGGAACTATTGACATGAAATAAAGAGTGTTTTCAGCAGTTTCTCTGTTAATATTGATGATCCTCAGACTATCAACACTCATTCAACAAGACATTCACATCATCTCACTTTATTCTGAGTGTTTGCTGTTAGAAACTGATGATTGGAGTCAGAATATATGAGAAAATCCTATAAATTGCTCTAGTGAAAGGTAATACTGTTATTTCTTAACATGACGTGGATAAAACATAAATAATTCAAAAACAAACACTAATGACACTCATCTTCATCAACCACTGCTAAATAACTATGAATTAACTATAACAATGAAACATGGTTTGATTTTATGATAAGATTCATTGTAATAAAGTAATTAGATCTTTAACATGTAACAGTTTTATGTGCAGAAACTGAAAACTCTCCCGTCTCAGACTCACAAATCCTGCTGGAAAGATCTCACTTAGAGAAAAACTCTGAGATTTTAGATTTCTACTTTAACTATTTGCAATTTTTGTAAAGCTTTCATTCACTGTATGGACATCATTGCATAAGGAACTACTTTGTCACTTTCTGGAACATGTTTTTATTAATATGGTCATTCATCTAAAACTATTATAAATTTTGCTTTAATTCAGTATGATGTTGTTATTAAACAGTGTTTCGTTTTGTTTCTGAATGAAATCAGGTGAATCAATGATTTAGTGGTGCACTCATAAAGCCATTTACTTCATTCCTGAATGAATGAGTATAACTTCAATAAATAAATTGTATTTACATATTAATGATTAATAATTATCATTTACTCACCCTCATGTTGAATCAAATAAATATTTAAAGCTACTTTTTGTAATGTCTCTTAGATGATCTTTTGGGGGGAATTTCTCAGCCAAATTTGACATGTGATTAAATTGTTATTAATTAGATTAATTAATCGCCACATTGTGTAATTAATCAGATTAATTAATTTAAAACTAAATGTTTTGTTTTTATTTGGAAAAATGTTAATCTTTACACTGAGTGTATTCTGATGCATTATGGTTTGGTCTGTTCAAATAAAAATATTTAACATTAGTTTCTTCTTTTCTCACAGTGATGGAGTGTGTGATCGGAGGAGGCCTGATATGAAACGTCAAAAACACTCCTGGAGAGTTTACATTTATGATGTCAAAGTTCCTGAACAAAGCTCATATTATTCCCCAGATAACAGGTACAAATTGAAAATTACAAAAATATGCAAACATCATAGGTCATATACATTGTCAGTCACTGTGTCTTTTTATCATTCAGCTTTAACCCTGTGATTATTCAGGGTTATTCAGATTATTCAATCATAAAGTTCTCACCCGCCGCAGATGAAGATCTTCAGGAATAATGGAGAAGAGTCTCTTGTGCTTCTTCTGTCTTGAGGCTCAGTTTAAGTAAAGCTCTCTGTCATTGGTTATTGATACATCACATGATCATCCAGACGGGATGCTGACAGTGGCGGGAAGTTTAACTTTACAGAGAGTAGCTCATGATGGCAGCTGTTATTAGTCCAGCTTGTGAAAGAAAAATAAAGTTTTCAGAAATATAAACCAGAATGGGAGTCTGTGGAGTAAAAGGCTTCCTCAGATGCTGAACTGCATTAAGTGTAGAAGGAGAAATGATCGAGGGACGAGTAACAGCATCTCCAATATTGCTGGATAAAGCTAGATTATAGAGTTTAAGATGATTTAAGTTTTAACTGCTTTGTATCGTAACCATTAAAATAATATTTTTATTGTTAAAACCGTCTCCTGTGCGCACGCACACCTCATTTATATTGAGTTCACGCTTTAATTCATCCTCTCTAATCTACATGTAGCCTATACTGGTGATTATACTGGATTTAATACAGATCAATGCTTAAATATGATATGATTCTGTATCATGACGACAACCCCACTTTTGTTACGGCTGGTTGCAGGAAGGTAACACAGACCATATATATCCAATATATCCAAATATCAGTTTAATACAATAATCCACAGGAGAACAGGCAGAGAGGTGCAACACAACATAGTCAAATGGTGAACGGACAAAGACTGAGTGAACAGGAGGAACTAAATAGCAAACATAACAGGGTTAATTAATGGGACACAGGTGATGCAAATTAACTAATGATGATGGCGGGAAACAGAACATGTGATCAATGAAAACAAACTGAGAGTCCGTGAACTGAAACAGAAACTAGACAGACTGTAACAACTTTGTGCTGCTCTTTATTTTGAAAGGTTCTGTGATCATTGTCTCTTCTGATCTAATTTGACTACTGCAATCAATGTATTTATTATTAGAAAATCAAACTTCCAGTTCATATATATATATATATATTATATTGATGTGGTTATTTAGCAGCAGTGGTTAATGAAGATGAGTGTCATTAGTGTTTGTTTCTGTATTATTGGTGTTTTATCCACATCATGATGTGAGAAATAACAGTATTGTCTTTCAGTAGAGCAGTTTATAGGACTTCAATAATGTTTCTATCAGCAAACACTCAGATGATCTGCTAATGATGTGAATGTCTTGTTGAATGAGTGTTGATAGTCTGAGGATCATCAATATTAACAGAGAAACTGCTGAAAACACTCTTTATTTCATGCCAATAGTTCCTGTTTTCACCTCATTTATTATGCTGATGTCTTCAGATCTGCTGTAAATTGACACTTAAAGCTCATTTCATTGCTGTCAACAGACTGAGGGGATTTGTGGACCTCAAATATGAACAATTATTTTTGTCTTTATGCTTTTAACAGTTTTTCTTACAGTTCTTTACTACTTTTCTAGATATCTGTCAATATTTTAATGGAGAAACAGAATAAAGTTCTGAATTAGCATCAGCTGCTTTACGATAGACAATAAAATGATTAATGCATTTAGTTTATGGTGAAATACAAAAAGTGGTTAATATAGCACAAAAAAATAATTAATTGAAAAAGAAAAAAAACTTTTCAGGCATATTTAGAACAAGAATCATTTGACAACATTCAAACACTGTATTGAAGGATCACAGTGAAGCCCAAAATACTCTTTAATTGTCATATTAAAAATTTATACTTTATAAATCTTTATACAACTTTCCTTCAAACCACTAGCTTTCACTCATTTGTCAACAAGAAGATTTTAATCATTTAAAATATAATGAAATTTAGTATGATCTCTTATTATTTTATATATTTTTTATTAAATACAGGTTAAAATAACTATTTCCTTTTTGCATTAAATATATCTGTTACACTAAATGATAATGGCACATTAAAACATTTTGTTTTCACAAAAGTAAATTTGAAACATTAAACAGACCAATTTCATTTAGTGAATTTTCTATGTAAAATCACTTTTGTCCATTTTATTTGATGCAGACACTACAGTTTGATGTCTGTTTGATGTCTGGACCCTATAAAAACAAACACAGTAACTGATTTATTTTTGATTTGGGCAGATCATCTCCTCCAACCAATCTGCAGTTCAGTCAACAAAGCCCCGCCCACTGCAATTTACTTAATGAAGCTCCTCCCACAGTCGTCACATCACCAGTCAAGCTCCTCCCACAGCAGTCACATCATCAGTGAAGCTCCTCCCACAGCCGTTCTCCAATAAATGCTGGAATATTCCCATCAGATGAGCACTGAAGCATCAGGAAGAGCTGAAAGCGGCAAAGAACATGAGTGATCCAGAACCCTGCAGAATGAAACACACTGAAGATACTGAAGAACAAAGAGGTTGGTGTTTATTCTTCATTCATTCATGATGCTGAACAACATTCATGTTAGAAAGATTCAAGCACTTTTGCACATTTAGACAGTTAAAGTTCTTTTCTATAGGGAAGTTTGAGAAACTTCATACTGATTTTCAACATCAGATCAAACTAAATATTTACGTATTTTACATTTGTTTCATATCTGCTTCACAGTTTGCAAAAGTGTTTCCAGAATTTAGGCATTTTCAATATAGTTTACAACACTGTTATTTTTTAGGAATAAACTGTAACACCAAAATGTATGAAGTAAATGATCTTTCCAGAATGGCTGACAGGGTTGTGAGTGTAACTTGAGCAAAATCTCTTCTTACAGTAACTTTGGTAACAGGGTTGATGAATGCAGTCATTCATTTGTGTAAAAACTGAGACAATGGATTGAGATTATTTTCTTGTCCTCCCATCATGCTGTAGAAAGAGCCCAGGTGATGTCACTTCCTGGTGTCACAGTTTTAAGAAATCCTCTGGTTTAGAAAAGAGGGAAATCATGTCAGAAATAACAGGGTTGAGTGAATCATGTAGGACACTGATAATAACACATTTAAAGATGCAGTCAGTCTAGACTTTGAGCATGTGAACTTTCTACAGACACGGAAACGGTCATGATATGACGTGATATTTTTTTAAAAACATAAATAACAAACAATAATCACTCCAAAATTTGAAAATGTACAATCTACTCCACTTTACTGCAAAATTCACTTGATCTTGTGTTTCTGGTGTCTTACATTCACATGTGTATGAATGGAAGTTAGTGGAAGGAGAAGTCTGCTGTGAACGGCCCTTAATAATTACAGTTTTAGGAAAATAAATTAAATATCAATCTAAATGTTGATGTCAAAATATGGCTGTTAATATCACATTAGATCATTTGGACACAGTCTCCTCTGATAACAAATCATTCTAAATTATAATGTTGACATGCATTTCCTGTAAAGCTGCTTTGAAACGGTGTATTGTGAAAAAGTGCTATACAAATAAGTGTGAATTGAAAATTTATAATTTTGTCTTTGATCAAATATATTTAATAGTTTTCACTACAGAAGCATGCTCTAATGTTTTAAATATAAAAATTGTGTGTAAGACTTGATTTTCCTGCTAAAACAATAAAACACCACCTGGAGAGAAACAGAAAGAGCACAGGACACACCTTGACCAAACTTTTCTCTCATTTATCTGTGCAAAAAAAATGTTATACTTGATTCATTCTGGACTGTGCATCAAAATTATCTGAATGTTTTATAGCAGTTGTCTATCACAACAAGTCTCAATTTTATGACCTTTCACTTCATATTTCTCTCTTTAAATTATTTTGATGTACTGAAAATTAAATGAATATTTTTTCTTCATTCCAGACCTGATGGAAGAAGGAGAGGAGAGTGAAGAACTAAAGACATTTCTAAAGAAAAGAGCCAAGAAATCTTTCACTTGCACTCAGTGTGGAAAGAGTTTCTCAACCAAACACATCTTAAGGATCACATGAGAGTTCACACTGGAGAGAAGCCGTTCACATGTGATCAATGTGACAAAACATTTATTAGGTCATCAGACCTGAAGAAACACCTGAGAGTTCATACAAAGGAGAAGCCACATTCATGTTCTGTGTGTGGAAAGAGTTTTCACAGCTGCATTATTTACATAAACATGAGAAAACACACACTGGTGTGAGAGAGTACATGTGCTTTGAGTGTGAGAAGACTTTTACTACAGCAAACAATTTAAAAGTGCACCAGAGAATCACACTGGAGAAAAACCTTACAAGTGTTCACAGTGTGACAAGAGATTTAGTCAATCATCAACTCTGAAAACACATGAGAGGATCCACATTGGAGAAAAACCTTACAAGTGTTCACACTGTGACAAGAGATTCAGTCAGTCATCATCTCTGAAAACACATGAGAGGATCCACAGCAGAGAGAAGCTGCACACGTGTGATCAGTGTGGAAAGAGTTTCTCTTTTAAAAACCACCTGAAGATACACATGAAGATCCATGCAGTGAAGGGCCACATCACCACAGTCTGAAATCACGATAAGTAGTTCATCTTATGTGCTGAGAAAAAATGTCTTTTCTGTGTAGTTAGATACAGCCAAATCTCTCCTCTCCACCTATAGTTGGCGCTGTTGCTCTGTGGCTGCTGTTGAATTATCCAGGTTGTGGATGAGGAGAGACCCCGAAATGCCTCATTCATTCATTCATTCATAGTTAGACGTTTATCAATATGTGCTCTTGTCTGTACTTGTGTGAAACGTCATCAGTCAATACCCAAGTACTGTTCCGATTCAAAGTTCGCAACTAGCCAAGTACAGTACAAATCCTCAGATGTGTTCTCGATCCGCTCTTTTATTGAGGATGCATCGAGAGGTGACTTGTGCAGACTTGAGACAGACAGGTGCATTGTGCAGAAAACCTGTAATTTAAACATATTACTGTTATTATGTCATGATATGTAGAATTAAAGGGTTAGTTCACCCAAAAATGTCATTAATGACTCACCCTCATGTCGTTCCAAACCCGTAAGACCTCCGTTCATCTTCGGAACACAGTTTAAGATATTTTAGATTTAGTCGAGAGCTTTCTGTCCCTCCATTGAAAATGTATGTATGGTGCACTGTTCATGTCCAGAAAGGTAATAAAAACATCATCAAAGTAGTCCATGTGACATCAGTGGGTTAGTTAGAAGTTTTTGAAGCATCTAAGGCCCCGTCCACATGGAGACGCATTTCAGTGAAACCGCACACATTTTTTATCGGATAGGCGTTTCGTCCACATGGATCCGGTGTTTTCGAAAGGTGAAACCGGTATTTTTTGAAACCGGGTCCCAGAGTGGAAAAATTTGAAAAGGCCGGCTTGGCGTTGTCGTGTGGACGGGGCAATCCGTATATTTCTGAAACGATGATGTCATCACCCACGTGTGACCCTAGTCAGACGCGCTTACACCACAAACAGCCAACAACAGCAATAGCAGACTCTACATGCTTGCGTTCATGCTGCAGAAGCTACTGAACCAAAATAAAGTGTTATTTTTAAGCTTTGCTAAAGTTTGTATTCAGCGCGCAAGGTTTATGCGCATGCTCCAAGTCTTTTTCGCTGCTTTAAGTGCATTTTTGCGGCAGAATTACAGCGCCACATAATGGTCTGGCATGTATACTACATCGTTTTGAGTCATTTCAGTGGTTTCGTGTGGACGCAGATATTTTTTGAGACGAGGAGAAAAAAAAATATCGGTTTAGGGTAAGCTCCGGCTTCGTGTGGACGTAGCCTAACATAGATTTTGGTCCAAAAATAATAAAAAAATGTGACTTTATTCAGCATTGTCTTCTCTTCCGGGTCAGTTGTATATTATCTTTGACTCAACAGTGACGCTCCTGCTTCTTCTTTCCTGTTTTACGGCGGTTGGCATCCAGCTTATTGGTGCATTACCGCCCCCTTCTGCTCTAGGGATGTAACGATATCAAAATCTCACGGTACGATACAATTTCGATATTGACCTCACGGTACGTCAGTGTTTTTTTAAAAGGCTTTTTGACTGACAATTTTATTTAAGTTTAAGTTATGTTTCTAAATACCAGTTTTAAAAGGCTGCTTTTATTTGCCTTGCACATTTAAACCTGACTTAACTTGATCTTTGTTTGCACTTAAAGGGAATTCCCTATTGTTTACAATTGTTCTAGTTGCTTCTTAACTTGAACATTGCACAGAAGAATCAGTTATGCAACCAAATATTACTATACAGAATATTGATGTTCCTGACTACAACTTGCACTTTAAAAGCACTATGATATACACATTTAAAAAATGTGTATATCAAGTGTCAAACACGGGGACACCGATACACACATTCTCTTGAACGTTTGTAAGGCATACGAACACATAGGGTGTGCGTGTAATCCGGTGTCAAGAATCTCGGACACGGATCAGCACACTTCCCAAAGTTCTTACCTTTCTCAGACATTATCTTGGATTGGAAGGAATTCTTAATAAAGAATACACAGCAGAAGGTCGATACAACAGTCCCGAAAAGACGATGCATACTGACTGCTTCCGTAGGCGCGCCTTTATACTTCCGGGTCACGCCATATGGTAGGTTTTGGTAGTAAGGTTTCGAAACACCGGGTAATGTGGGCGTTCCCCATTGCGTAATCAACGCAGAGTTGAAGTTCCCTTTGAAAGGGAACTCTATTTTTCATATTTGGTGACTGATTTTCAAAATAAATTACAGAGGAGCAGTAATTTATCAATTTGCAACAAGCATATTTTCATACTCATAAGGACTGTTCAGACCTTTATTTTGAAATAGCGATGAACATGAAAAATCATTAAAGATTGTTTGTTTTCATGCCAAGAGTTCAAAAGATAACATCCATTAAATTTTTGGAGAAAAAACGGCCTGAAAATGTTAATAGAAAAAAAAATACATTTATGATTGTGGCGGTGATCTAACCCACATACATGTTGTTTTAATGTTTATTAGAGGCTGAATTCATATCAAATTCTTCCCATACTACTTCTATATAGGATGTCTACTTCATAAATAGTATGAAAATGATGGTTCAGATCACTCAAACCATATATGGAAATGGAGGCACCCTTATATGGTCAGTAATGGAGCTTGGGTGTCATCTAGTGAAGAAGTGTGGTACTGCACCCAAACACAATCTTACTGAAAGCTCATTTTTTGAGATATCAACCTGAAATTTGGAACACAACTTGTTCAGATTTTTGGCTTTGATTTCCTTGCAGTTTTAGAGTAAAACTTGTTTTGTAAAATATATATTTTATATAAAATATAATATTTTTTACATTTTCTTAAACTTCTATAACTTTTTTCCTTTTTCACTTACATAGTTCACTTCTACAATAATCTGCCAAATTTCCTCTTTAAAACAAGACCAGCCTTATGTCTATACTCCAAAGTATTCTTGAATTACCCCATTTAAGTTTGGATAGTGCATTTTCTTGTCTAAAAAAAAAGTGGGGTTAAAGAAGTTGAACTCATGTGCTGAAACATCATATAGGTCTTATTCAAAGTGGAGTACCACATACCTAGATAATATCATTCAAAGCGAGATGATCGAGTGCATAGGGAGGATAATTATGGAGATGATGAGATCAACCTTAACGTTAGTAACATAATAAGGTTAACTTTAACAAGCTTTTATATCTGCTAAATGCAACCTTGGTGAGCATAAGACAGAAAGAAAGTACATTTTTTGCAAAATCTTCATTTCAAACTTTTGGCAAGTACCGTGTAAACACACACACTTCATTTCATTAGTAGCTGTAGGTTGACGATTCACGTTTCTTACCATTCTCTGCATAAACCCTCTGTCTGACAAACTTTGCTCCAGCCGGTCTAGATCCTTAGTGGATGCAAGAGGAAAGATGCCATCGTCTTCATCGTTCTGCATTTGGGGTAAAAAGTGCCTGTTTCCCACTAGAGACTGGACCAGTGAAGTCAGGTGGTTGATCTTCAGGTCCATTTTCTCTAGAGTTTCCAGAATTACCCTTTCTACAGCTGCAGTACAGAAGATCGTTTAATTTGGCATGTAGTTTTGATGAATAAAATAATGCATTTTACATTTTTTGATAAATAACTTACATGTACATTGATTTGATACAAGACTCAAGACTGGATTTTCCTGTCTCATTTACTGTGAGGTTTTCAATGTTGGACGCGTTTTCACATGTGCCTCTGACTTGCTGGATGTTACCATATGGAACTTCTGGTAACAATGGGAGCCAAAACAAAAAAAGCATCCCATTTCCCAATTATGTAGTGCGGCCAAATAATGGGTTCCCGGACAAAGTATTTATAGATGCTTTTTCACATTTTATATAATTTTTTAAGGATGAAACCACCTGTACCGTGCTAAGTGCACTCAGTCGGATGCATTCCACTGACTTTCAAGTTTGTTTTGCAGCCAAAAAAGACAAGAACACAATTTAAAAAAAAAAAAAAAATTTAAAAACACACAATAAGAACATTTTTAAAAGCAAAACAAATTAAACTTTTGACAACATATAAAGAAAATCCATATTGATGGTGTCCAGCTCGTCCTGGAGGACCAGTGGAAAAAGTTAATCTGAAACACAAACCGTCAATTTAGTTTCACTTATTGAGTAACTTCAGCACTATTAGGATTCTTACTCCATATCTGCACCAGGCTCCGCTCCTCCGCCGCCGTGGTCGTAAACGATTCATAACACTTTGTGATGGCACAAGGAACTAGGATCACAGAATAGATCAACTGTATCTTTTTGGCATGATCTGTAAAGAAAAAAAATTACAATAATTTTATAACATAATAAATTACTGTAGTGTGTAGTTGTTTTTTTTTTTTTGGGAAAAGCAGACAACAAATATAACATCTAGAGACTGCAAGCTTTCAAATGATATATGGTTTGTCAATATTACTTTAGGTTTAGACTGTTTTAAATGTTTTTTACTTGTTTTATTGCAGTGACCTTGGGCTTAAATAACTCACCTGGATGGTCAGGTTTAGGCCAAAAAATACATCTATGTCTATGTATATACAGTATATAATACATCACAATTGCGTAGGTGTGTACCAGTAACCCGTACTGTACCAATCAATGCCGAAAGTTTACATGCATACACTTTATAATAAAACAAATGTATAAAGATAAACGTCCCACCAGAGGATGACCCTCCGGGACCATGGCCTTAATAACAGACCTGGATGCTCAGATTTAGACCGAAAAATATATATATACAGATTATCTATATAACCTAACCTAAACTTCAGGGTAATCAGCGTTTACCAATAATACTACTTCCATCCTCAGACCCACCCTGCACAACGTCTTCCGGGCCAGATCTTCCATGTGCTCTATGTACCGAGTAGCATGGCCAGCTATCATTGACCGATGTTTTTGTATGTGCAGATCACACAAAGTGATCACCCGGCTTACTGGGGATCACTGCTGGCGAATGGTGGCAGTGCGGAGTGGTGGCATACAATTGCACAAAGTTGACAGTGGCCCCATTATCCTTGAAGACCTGCTTCAACAGACATCAAGGTCCATTTCCTGTTATCAATATTGCTCTGGAAATTCCTCAGCCATGGAGTACACAGGAATAAATTTCCTCTTCTTCCCACAACCTCCTGCAATCCAAATCTGGACCAAAACAAATCAATGGATGGGTCCAGCGGAGACACATTAACCCCTGCATGATATGACACGTTGATGACCCCCTCTGTGTCAACTAAGGCACCCAAATTGAACTCCCGATCATCCTTCTGTCCGAACTTGCTAAGACTCATTAGGATGTGCATGTCAATATCATTGCTGATGGCTGACACAGCCTGATTAAACACCTCCAGTACAAACTTCTGATCGCAGTGCAGAATATTCATTCTAGTCAGGTTACTGAGGTTATTCTTGATGATGCTGGGCCTCTCAAGATCTTTGGGAGAAAGCATCTTCAGCCGCTGTGCAAAACTCTGGAACACGGCATTTATCATAGCTACTGCATGGGCTTTCACTGTCAGCTCATTTTTGAACACTGGGTGGGCGCGGTCCGGGTTGTTAGGAACACACGTCATGTTCAGAAAGTACCCATCATCAACCAGGGCCAACACAATGCCCATGGATTTGTGAAGTGCCTTCACCCCTTCTGGTGAGTATCTACGGAGATCTAGATGTTTTTTCAAGATGTGCCAATGGTTCCACACCTTTGATCCATCGACCTTTCCCACAGACATGTAGTGCATTCCCGCTTTGACGCAGGACACATCCCTCAGCAACACCACGACACCATCCAGATCTAAAGTGTACTTCACCTCCTCTTCAGCGCTTTCAACAACAGAAAAAAATGGGGATATGAACATCATCTTCAGGAACATTGAAACACTTAAACACTCATAAAACGCCTTGACCAAGCCATTACTATTTTGCTCGCAAGCAACACTGAATGGCTGTAACTCCTCACTGAAAAACACACATTAATCATGAGTTACTAACAGATATTATCACACCAATCCCTAACCCTAACATCACAAAAACACAAGAAAAACAAACTTACATTTCCATTGTCACCTCCTCTTTCTCCCTTGGAAAGTGAAAGACACTCACTTTCTCTTTAATAATACAGACACACTCCCTGCCTTCACCTTCCTTCTTTCTGGTTACATAATAATAATAATAAAAGTCAGATGGTATGTACAAAAATAACATCACTTTTGCATATAACCCAACAATAACACTCTTCAACGTGTTTATATTTCTTGTATTAACACTCTAGTTCTACTACACTAAATTTTCTGTATTAATTAACACTATTCAATTATCTGTTTATGCCTTTTGTTTACATATAATAACACTATAACAACAAAGCACAAGTTGCATAAATACAGACTTACCTCATTAAATCACCCGTTTCTGCAATTTAGTTACATGTAAAATCACTATGACACAATTAAACATAAAATAAAACAGGCTTACCTTGTTAAATCCCCATTTATGCCCTTTGTTTACATATAATAACACTATAACAAAGCACAATTGCATAAATACAGACTTACCTCATTAAATAGCCCGTTTCTGCAATTTAGTTACATGTAAAATCATTATGACACAACAAAACATGCAATAACACAGCCTTACCTTTTTCAATCGCCCTTTTATGCACTTTGGTTACATATAATAACAATAACAAAGCACAAGTTGCATAAATACAGACTTACCTTATTAAATTGCCTATTTCTGCACTTTAGTTGCATATAAAAGCACTATGACACAGCAAACCGTGCATAAATACTCCCTTACCTACAATCACACACATCCAAACTGATACAAATTCAAACCCTAACCTTTCAATTAGAGTCACTGCCGACCGAAATAACAATGCTGCACTCTTCTCTTTCACTTTCGCTTTCTATTCCCTCAATAATAGCTTGTTTATGCTCTTCAGACAGATCGCTGCTTAGTTTCACTTCAGACTCGCGCATACTCAGTGTTGCCAACTATTTTTAAAGGAAAGTAGCTAAAGCCTGCCCAAAAAGTCGCTAAATGTCGCTAGATTACGTCATGCGCCAATTAGCGTATTTGTGACGTCATCACGTGGGTTGCATCCTAATTGGTTTTCTCTCCTAATCCGTGCTCACATACTGTATTTTAATACAATATAACATAATATTGCCGAATATCAAATAAAGCAGCTCTCATTTCATATATATATATATATATATAATTTTTATTTATTTATTTATTTATTTATTTTTTCAGGCAACAGAATGAGTATGATATAGTGAATGACTACTTTTTTTATATATGTAAATTACATGAATTCACAGAGTTCGGAAACTGGATGAACTAAAGCTCAGTGATAAGTGATAAGCACACGAGAAAATGGAAATCAAAACGGTAAAATTTAATTCTTTAAATGTAAAACAAAGGATCAGAAATAGTGTTTGGTCCGTGGCAACACTGTGTGCTCATGTGTACTCGCTCATTCACGTCTGTCAGATGCCGTGCACTCAATGGTGCTGCTGCTCCTCTCAGCCACTCAATGAACCGAGTAGACGCTAAGAGAGGTGTGACGGAAGCGGGAAAGCAAGACCTCGCGCTCACATGACAGTGCTGGTGACATTTAGAAAGTTACTGAGGTTTGTCCAAAAAGTCGCTAGATTTGTCGCTAGGTGCTTTTTTGAAAAATAGTCGCTAAAGGGGTCTGAAAAGTCGCTAAATCTAGCGACAAAGTCGCTAAGTTGGCAACACTGCGCATACTTCCTGATTCCGCCGAGTTCCGTTTTTTTATTTTCAAAATAAAAGTCCCGATTTCTGTACTTGCATAATCACATGTTACAATAACATGAAACACAACCCTTTCATTGAGCACCCCACATCCTCAGTATGAACCTTTACATTCACTTCCTTTCTGACTTATGCCTCGCCAAAGTTAAACAGAAAGTGGCCGTATCTCTATAACCGAGCTGAGTTGGACATCAATACTGTCAGCATAGAGGGGCCTCCTACTGGCCACCCGACCCACAAAATATCGACCCTTAAATTCACTTCCTCCCCGAGTTATAAACATTTAAACATAGACCGGAAGTTGCCGTATCTCAGAAACTAAAGGTCCAAGGAATTCGAAACTCCATCAAAAGTAAGGTCCCTATGTGCCACCCAGACACCCCGAGTCTCGAGCCCCGGGGGCCTATCGATCTCGAGATACACCCACATATGTTTTAGTGATTTTGACAAAAAACAAGCTCTATCTCGAAAACAGAAATTCGGATTGGCTCGGAACTTCGGGTCCTAAGTGGTCCCTATGGTACCTCTCACACAACAAAGTCTCGAGCCCCTGGGACCCTCCATTATGAAACACACCCTATCCTGTTGGGCCTTTTATCTCACCTTGTGGAACTCCTGGAAAGTCAAGCAAACTCTCATTGAATAGAGCCCATCGAGACCCTACTTTGACCCAAAATTGGTGACTCTAGATAGAATTACCACCGAGATATGGCCGTTGCAAATTTTGGCCTAAATTTATCAGAAACTGCTTTGCACTGCAGAAATCACTCAAAAAAAACACTTGTAACTTAACTAATACACCCAATACCACTTTCTGTCACCAATATCATCTAAGACAGCCACTTCTGCCTTCAAATCTAACCCTAAGCACTGAAAAACTCAAGTAATGGAGCAGTACCATAACTCGGCGCCTGGTGGCGCTAGAGAGACGGCACTAGGTACATTCGAAGGGCCCGCCCCCTAATTAGTATACCTATAAAGTTTCAGCACTCTAGGACTTACGGTTCCCGAGATAATGGGGGGGAGGCACTTCGGGGGGAGGCACTCTTCGCATTTATCTATATAACCCCTAACCCTAACTTTTGAAACTAACCTCCAACGCAAAATCGGAATTCATAGTTCCTCCACCCTCACAAACATGCGCCGGCCCGTGCCCTTCCTCGTTCTCCCTACTTCAAACCACACAATCTGGTGAGATTGTGATGGGGGGGGAGTTTGTTGTAAACCCAAAAAACCTAACCCAAATTCCAACCCATATAAATATCACCCAAAAAAAGTCAAAGTCCCACCCATACAAGTGCACCCCAAAAAAAGTCAAAGTCCCACCCATATAAGTATCACAAAAAAAAAGTCAAAGTCCCACCATACAAGTGCCCACCCACCTGGTCCCCTCCCCCCAGGGGGCACTTCGGGGGAGGGGGGCACTTCGGGGGGAGGCACTCTTCGCATTTATCTATATAACCTAAACCTAACACTAACCCTTGACCTGGAGCAAATGACCCCTCTCATGGCTAACCCGCCACGTTCTAAACCCCATCCACATCCTAAACCTAACCATCACTGTCCCCTCATTTATTCCGCTCCCTCTCTTTTTTAGCCCTGTATTATTTTTACCCCTTCTCATTTTTACCCTGTATTCACTGTACCCCTCTGTTATTTTTACCCCATGTTTATTTTACCCCTCTCCGTTTTTGACCTGCATTGTACAACCCTTACGCCGTCAACCCTGGCCAAATAAAGAACACACACATTAATAAATATTATTTTCATATGCAGGATTATCATTATAAATATTTCATAATAAATATTCAATAAAAAGTTAAAAAGATAAAGTTCATGGGGATTAAAAAAGTTCATAGGGCACGTAACACATCTAGCATTCTTGATGTAGAGCCTTGCTCGACAGAACTCACCAATGACTTTATCAATGAACAACATGATTGAACAAAGCTTCATTTGGTCCAAAGGATCCATTTCCTGACAGGAAACACCTAGCCTTAACAGAAGTGATGACGTGACTTCTTTTAACAAAGGACTCTGTCTAAAGGACTTCTTAGCTCATCAGCAATAAACTAATCAGAACCTATCACGTGGGTCTGATCAAATTAAATCTATTGATTCTCTCACAAAACCCTCTTGTATTATCGGACGGAACAGGAAAACACCCATCAACGGATTTAAAGACGAATCTGTCCTATCTATACCTCCTTTGTGTTGAGCAATCCGTTTTGACCCGGTCACTTGTGACTCTGGTTGCTGTTCAATGACTCTATGCTTAAGGACTCAATCTTGAATCTCAAAAGGGACAATCATTTAAAGTATTAACTATATCCAGAATAACACTTGCTATGATGTGATTACTAACATGTTGGATTCGATGCATTATATGTTTGTATTCTCTATGCATTTTCTTTCTCTTGTAATCACTGTTTAATTAGGTCTGTTTAGTAATGTGTGTAAGAAGTATGTCATGTTTGAGTTCTAACTACTGGATATAATTTTCTCTGTAAATCTGTGCACATGAGACATTGAAATTCGGTATCAGAAAATTATTAGAAAACTTTATAAGGTTGCTAATAAAACATCACAGGATTAAGCCCCACGGACATCACAATCAATGGACAATAGACGGGGCGTGTCTAAGCTCCGTAGCAACGTCTCATTGGAGAACCGCATCGGGGGACGGAGCTAACTTCCTCCTTTAAAACTATGCTTTCCCAATAGCTAGTTGTCAGAAATCGGTCAGAAATCGGTCAAAAGGTCGGTCAAAAGTCGGACTGAAGCACAGTCGTTGAAGCCCAGTAGCCGAAGCACCGCTACTTTGACCACGGCGGAAAAGTCGCATGGGTCATTGAGAACTGATTGACCGGGGCTGATTTTCCATCTAACAGTCGCCGACTTCAACCACGAGCCGCGCAGCTGACCATTCAACAGCCGTCACATCCAGACTCCAAAACACTCTGTGAAATATCTGACCAAAGTCTCCAAAGAACTGCTCAAGCCAGACTATCAGAACAGCGCGTTTCACCAGCCTGCAACAACTTTAAAGCTTCCGCGCAACCCACAAAGGGCTTTCCCGAGAAGACGTCACCTGAAAGACAGCCAATCCAAAACGGGATTCCGCTGCACACGAGTCACGGAGCAACCCGATTACCTCAGCTGTCAGAGCAAACGCAGGTACAAGCAAACTTCTCTCTCTCTTGCTGGAAACTGGTGAAACTCCTTTAAACATAAAGAATCAAGCCAAAGCTCTGCTTTTGTGATTTTCCTCAGGTTGCAATGTTTAGTTAGTATTTGGGACTTTCTTCATAACTCATATCAACTCCGCGAATGTGTGTGCATGTACGTATGTGTGTGTGTGTTTAGCCTTAGTTTCTTGTAATCATTAGAAGTAGTCAATAAAGCTTGTTTTGATTTTCACATATACGAGTTTCTTGTGCTGTGTATCAAATTACTGCCTTAAACTTGAAAGATCAAGTTACCTCTTGCTTATAATAATATAATAATTATAATAATAATAATAATAATCATAATAAAATATTGTTACTGTTGGCCGCAGAGTATAGTATTTAGAATACCTCAATTTCGCTGGGCGAATAATTGATGACGTGTTAAATATTAATTCTGAATCATTTACAGTGAATCATTTACAGTTGATTCAATTCTTATTCCCTGTAACAATTAAATTGAGCTAATAAATAGGCAAAGTCCTTACATTGAAATGGAGTGAAGTACAGTTAACTCCTTTTAGAGTTACTGTAAAATAACTATCCTTTCCTATCCTTTTCCTTTTCTTCTATTGTTTCTTGGGGACTCTAATTTACATCCATTAAAAGATCTCTTGTGATGTGTTGGCTTATTCCTTTTCACTTTTCCTCTTACAACTGTGAGTACACATGGATACTTTTGTTTTTCACAATGGATCGGGGGGCGGTTGGTGTCCGGCGATGCGGGCATTTCTTCGGCTTCTCACACATGTGGAGCAGCCAGCTGAAAGAATGGACAGTGCATAACCATATTCGGGTTCCTTTGGAACCCGTTTATTGGATCTACATAAACCTAACTCGGCCCGTGCCTTCTTTCTCTGGACCACGTGTGTGGGCAGGAGTCGGACTGTGCGCTATCGTTGGCCTCCCCGCTTTCCTTTTCCGTTTTTAAAATAAATTTATTTGGTGTACATCATATAAATAATCCCCTGCCACTGTTTGGGCGAAGCTCCGGGTCCCACAGGACATGCCTGGGCATGTCCCAAAGCTCTATTTCTGTTTGTTTTAAGGCCATTTTGGACCTATTTTAAACTATTATTATTCTATACATGATTTAAAAGTGATTCCATACAAAATTTAAAATTATTTTCACACACACATCATACTGCAGCATTTCATATATAATATATAAACATACACACATACATGATCATGCACACTAACACACTCACACAGGTTATGCATGCCCATTTTCCTTCTCTTTATGATTTCCCATGCAGTTTTGTCCTTTTTATCTTCTTTAGTATGGATTTTGAATTATTCTTTGCTTCTGCTTCCCTGCTTTTGGCCGTTTCGCTCGGGATTCATCTGTAAACAACTGATTAAAAGACGTGCTCAATGCATGTCGCCGAATGTGACGTCATCCGAGTGAGACGATCAATTTTGTATCTTCTAAGTAAAATAAATATTTAAAAATAGATGATATTTTCATAAATATCGTTTTAAATAAAACACACATAGTCATAATGTTTCCTTTCTCAGTTTCCCTTTGCGCAGTTGTTTTCCTATGCTTATTTTGGCAAGTACACAAAGGTTTCTCACCTATTTATCGATTTCTTATTGATGGCTGGGGCCCAACCATCTTTCAAACTCATATCACAGTTATGCCCCTGCCTTCTATCACACATTGACTTTAGTGATGGGAAGTTCGGTTCTTTTCCGCGAAACGGTTCTTTCGGACAGTTCGATTCAATAAACCGGTTGAAAAAAACGGTTCACCGGTTCTTTTACGCTCCGACGTAATGACGTCATCCGCGATGATGTCGTCTATCGCGGGCCGGGTTGAAAAAACAAGTGACTCAAATATATAAAGTTAGTAATCATAACATCAGTCAACTAAAACATAATCTGAAGCGTTTCTTACAATTTAGTTTTGCATCTAAAGCATCCAAACACATATACAGGCAGTGATGTGCAAACAAAGTTTTACAGTTATAAAGTGAATAAATTAGTCTTCATCAGCGCAGAAACCATGATCCTCTTATATTATGATTAAATAAACTTACGTTTCGCCAGATTGGCCCCTCATTCGAGTCCTCTCATAGCATCAGTTGTACTAGTTAACCGGTGCTGTGATGTTACTGTTCGGTAGCTTCAGAACACACGCTGAATCACGTAAAACAGATCCAATCACAACATCAGAAAGCAGCTATTATGTCTGTTTTCGAAGCAATTGATGGTAAAATTTTGGAAGAAACAGTACAGCACCTTAAAACATCAACCTGCGCCCTTGACACACTTCCCACATCTTTTTTCAAAAGTGTGTTTAAATTTAGAAGCAGATCTCCTAGAAGTGGTAAATGCCTCACTTCTCTCTGGGACTTTTCCAAAATCCCTGAAAACTGCAGTTGTCAAGCCCCTCCTGAAAAAGAGCAATCTGGATAACACCATATTGAGCAATTACAGGCCAATTTCAAATCTTCCTTTCATAGGCAAGATCATTGAAAAAGTTGTTTTCAATCAGCTGAACAAGTTCTTAAGCTTGAATGGATACTTTGACAACTTTCAATCTGGTTTCCGACCGCATCACAGCACAGAGACAGCACTCATAAAGATAATAAATGATATTCGCCTTAACACAGATTCAGGTAAATTATCAGTGCTGGTTCTACTCGACCTCAGTGCTGCGTTTGACACTGTCGATCACAACATTCTTCTTGACAGGCTGGAAAACTGGGTTGGGCTTTCTGGGATGGTCCTTAAATGGTTCAGGTCATACTTAGAAGAGAGAGGTTATTATGTGAGTATCGGTGACCATAAGTCTGAGTGGACATCCATGATATGCGGAGTCCCTCAAGGTTCAATTCTTGCACCCCTCCTGTTCAACCTATATATGCTGCCACTGAGCCAAATAATGAGAAAGAACCAAATTGCATATCACAGCTATGCAGATGACACCCAGATTTACCTAGCCCTATCACCTAACGACTACAGCCCCATTGACTCCCTGTGCCAGTGCATTGATGAAATTAAAAATTGGATGTGTCTAACCTTCAGTTAAACAAAGACAAAACTGAAATCATTGCGTTTGGAAACAAAGATGAAGTTCTCAAAGTGAACATACCTTCACTCTAGGGGTCAAACAACTAAAAATCAAGTCAGGAATCTTGGTGTGATTTTGGGAGTCAGACCTGAGTTTCAGTAGCCATGTAAAGACAATAACTAAATCAGCATATTATCATCTCAAAAATATTGCAAGAATTAGATGCTTTGTCTCCAGTCAAGACTTAGAGAAACTTGTTCATGCTTTCATCACCAGTGGATTATTGTAATGGGCTCCTCACTGGTCTTCCCAAAAAGACCATAAGACAGCTGCAGCTCGTACAGAACGCTGCTGCCAGGATTCTGAGCAGAACCCGAAAACATGAACACATCACACCAGTCCTCAGTCCTTGCACTGGCTTCCAGTTGCATTTAGAATTGATTTTAAAGTACTGTTACTTGTTTATAAATCACTCAATGGCCTAGGACCTCAATACATTGCAGATATGCTCATAGAATATAAACCTAACAGATCACTCAGATCATCAGGATCAAGTCACTTAGAAATACCAAGGGTTCACTCAAAGCAAGGAGAGTCTGCTTTTAGCTGTTACGCCAGCCGCAGCTGGAACCAGCTTCCAGAAGAGATCAGGTGTGCTCCAACAGTAGCCACATTCAAATCCAGACTCAAAACACATCTTTTTATCTATGCATTTGCTGATTGAGCACTGTGCTATGTCCGAACTGTTTGCACTTATTTTATACGTATTATCTTTTTATTCTTTAATTCCTTTTCCTGTTTTTATTTCATTTTTAATGTATTTTATATCTTTTATGTATCATCTTGTTATTCTAACTTTTAATGCATTTTAAATACTGCTGTCTGGTTGAAAGAGCTGGGAGAATTAGGAAGAAAGTGATTAGGTTAAAATTTGGTAAATTTGGATAAGGGGACAAACCATGGGGAAATTTAAGCTGTAGTGCATGGTTAAGATATCTCTGGATTACAGTCAGGCCACTTTCCAAAGGGGGAAATTTCCAAAGGGGAAATTTGAACTGCGTTGCATAGGTAAGATATCTCCGGAAGGGGGATTAGGGCTGTGTGGTGCAGTTTGAGGTGTCTTGGCAAAAGGGGAGATTGAAACTGTGTTCATCAGTTTAAAGTGCCTTAACAGGTAGCAGTCCTGTTGTGTGAGGAAGATCCATTCTGATCCGCTCTGATGGTTAGATCCGTTTAGATCCAACTCTGATGGACGACAACAACAACAACAAAAAACAACAACAACAACAAACTCCCTGAGACTTCCTAGCTCTTCCATCAAGATAGCAAAATTCTCTGTTTTTACTGTTATGTTCTATTTTTATTATTCTTTTTTATGTAAAGCACTTTGAATTACCATTGTGTATGAAATGTGCTATACAAATAAAATTGCCTTGCCTTGCCTTGCCTTGCATGCGCAGTATCATCAGCTCACCGGTTCTCAAATCGGACACGTCCGAAAGAAGCGGTTCTTCGGTTGTGTACTGATGATCCGAAAACCGTTGCAACCGATTCTACCCGAGAACGAGATTGAGTTTAGAGAACCGCGAGAGCGATTCAAAAGGATCGTTTGCTCTCGCTGTAGTTTGATTACGTCATTTTTTATCTTTATATTACCTTGTTTAGAAATTAAATAAGCTGTCCATGGATTATTTATGAAACAAATAAATGTTTAGTTTGATAAATCTAATTGTTTTCAATCTTTAAAAAAAAAATAACTTGAAAGCACAACTGCACAACTTTTACTATATTGCTTTTTAAATAATATTAATATAGAAAAATGAATTTGTAGAACTATTTTTGAACATTAGTTTGATCTGTGTACAAAATATGTTCATGTTGGCATGTAGTTTATTATGTACGGTATTATGTACAGTATTTTATGCTATTAATCTGCTATGGTGTATTTGGAAAAGCACAATAAACGTTATATTTTCAGTATGTTTTATATTATCACACTGTCCGATGTTCAACAAAACTTGACTAACGTGCTTTTCGTTCACTTGAAAAGTTAAACGCATGCGCAGTATCATCAGCTCACCGGTTCTCAAATCGGACATGTCCGAAAGAAGCGGTTCTCGGTTGTGTACTGATGATCCGAAAACCGTTGCAACCGGTTCTTGACTCGAGAACGAGAACCGTGACAGGCCGTGTATGTTCGTTCGTGTGTGCCGCGCATGCTCACTCATATCAGCTGCTCTGCAGCTCGTGCCCATCATCATCAGTTCTCTCTTCACAGCAGGTTAAGTCACTGTACTGTTGGAGTAACTGAATAACTCCGGGATGTTGGTTTATTTCGAGAGGTAGTGTCAGGCACGTCAAAAAGTGAGTAACTTTAGTAATTTGTGGATTCATGTTTGCTTACTGGAGATGCGAACTGTTTAGAACGATTCAGACCGATTTGGTGAACTGGTTCAACCGGTTCACTGAAAAGAACCGGTTAAAAAGAACGATTCGTTCGCGAACCGGACATCACTAATTGACTTGCTTTTAACGTGGAATAACAACTGCATTTACTGCCAGTATTTTCAAAACTTTCAAAATCTTTCAGTATTATCACTATTACTGTGCACTATTTTCTCTATTTTTTTTTCAAGCCTGCCTGATGAAGACACGGATAGTGTCGAAACGTCGTGATAGTGCTTGAACTTCCTTTTTTCTTTTTACAAACAAGTTTTTTTTTTTAAACAAAAAAACCTTCAAAAAAAACAAAAAAATATATTCTTATAAAAATACAAAAAAATCTTTCTCTCACAAGTTCATTTTACTTCTCTTTATTTTTATTTCTATTTTTAATTTTTTATTGCTTATCCTTTGCTCTCATCTTCTTTCACACATGTTCTCTCAATATATTTCCTTTTCCCCTTTGATTAATCGGTCATGGAGAACCCAAGAGGACGCACGAGACAGAGATATTTCACCCTGAATGACAGAGGTCAACGAAATAATCGTGCTCACTCCTACTTGGTGGACGGATATGCACCGTATCAGGGTCGAGGAAGAAAATTGAGAGACCAGCCACACAATACACACTACACACACCCACAAAATTATAGTTCAACTTATTACAACAATTCTAATGACTCATACCATGGGACTCGCAACAATTCCTTCTCCGCTCCAGATGTTTCGTCTAAACGCCCTATGGGGCGTTATAAGAAACGTTACAGCCGCAAGAGGAAAGTTTACAGATTGGAGGACGGCTTCACTCATGATGCAGCTGCTTTCTTTCAAGACGAACACGAGATGGAGCTTCAAATGGAGCAAGATCCCCCTCATATGCGGTCAACCACTGCAAACAGGGGACCGAAAAGAGGGTTTACCGGACAGGGCCCTCAATTTACGACTCCTATAAACCGCAGTAGTCACGTGCTCTCTTTTGTGAACCAAGGAGGGACATTTAGAAATGTAAATATGAACGTCAGAAATGACAGACAACCATCTCACAGGGACAGATACACTCGCTATTTCCCTCAGAAAAAGAAGGAGGGACAGCAGAATCGCACGGCGAACAAACAACAACGCAAAGAATTTGTCCCAGCTCCTCCCCAACTTAAAAGAGCTATTCAATTGATGTATAAGCTCCTTAAATTAACACACCACATGAGCAGAGTGACCACAAAAATAGAGGGTAACCAACCTCTGACCTTTAAGCGGTTAACCAGTCTTTTAACCAGCACCATCAGACCAGCCTTCCCTAATGAGAGAGTCACACAAATGATCGGGGGCAGTGCACAGAATTGGGCTTACACAACACAACTGATTCTAGAACAACATTACAAGGATCAGGTGGAGGTCACGTTGCAGGAAATCAAGGAGGAAACAGAACACAAGGACTGGGCACAAGCTTTTGACATTGCTTCTGGGTAAGCTACCAAAAATTATGGAGCCAAAATCGATGAAGATATAATTGAAAGAACGGAGGCTTTGATCACGGCTGAGCTCTGTGAAACGGATCAGCCCGTTCCAACACGGAGCCCGCCTGTTGAATCTGGGCCATCCACATCTAATCCCCGCTCTTACGCCCAAGTCGTAGCTTCAACATCTTCTATAAGTCACCAGATCCCAACGTCTCTGTTTCCTCCCCAGATCACTGCACGACCTAAACCCAACGTGCAACACACAGAAATACAAACGTCCCCGGGTCTTCTCACATTTGCACACACATCTCACAGAGGAGACTGGTCTTTTGATGAAGAGACTGCGGATGATAACCCGCTGGACCCCAGAGAAGTCCTTCAGCCGGTTCCGGTTACATCGCCTCCCCCTAAAGCACAAGGGTGACCTGCCCGAAAAAAGTCCAAATTGTTCTCCCAGGGCAAACCCCCGCACAACACCCACAAACACCACCATGGGTGGTTGTGGACCAGGAGGGGGACCCCCTGTTGGTGAACAATGAGCCGGCTCCTGATAATATTTTGCTGGAGGAGGAGGAAGTTCTCGAGGGGTCTTCACCACGGCGTGAACCACTCACACAAGCGGTGTTTGCACACACAGTTCACTCTTCTCCGTTCAGTCTAGTATTGTTTTCAGACGACGAAGAAGAAGCACCGTCTAAACCTCCTTCACCTCTTAGCAAATTTTTATGTGAAGCGTATGAAACCCTCTCAGACTTTTCTCCTCCCCCCCCAGCAAAAATAGAGAGAGGAGGAACCGAATCAACAACCTTATACAAGGGTATAAGGATCATATCAACAACCACATCAAGAGGGGTGGGGAGAGCATTCCGGCTCTGCCGGACGAACAATTTCAGGTCGATAATGACGGTATTCATTGGAAAGCGCTAACGGCTAGGGCGATTTTCGAACACTGGCTGGTACATTTAAACTAGTTGCCGTCCCAAAAAGAAGAAGAAAATAATAGTAATAATAAATTAATAGTCAATCTATCAAAGACGTTCCAACTGACCCCGGCACAACGAGCGGTGTTACTTAGAGGTCTTTCTTTTATTCCAGCCCCAAGGGGAGTTAAAACACAAAAAATACAATTGTTAAAAGACATGCAGACCTATCACCGTCGGGTTAAATTGGAAACGTTCTTTGAAGGAAAGAAAGTGAAAAAGCAGAAAGTCCCCTTCACTGGGCCCTCAGAGTGGACACCCTCACTCGCCAGTCTCCCCCCACAAATCACGCAACTGGTCAGGGCGGACAACTACGCACTCACGCACTTGAATTGGGGTCTCGGGGCACCGAAAAAACTTACAGGGGATGAAAGGAGAGCTCTGTTAGAATTACAGGGAAATAAAGATATCATTATTAAACCGGCAGATAAGGGAAATGCCGCTGTCATCCTCGATAAAGACCAGTATATATGGGAGGGTGAAAGACAGCTGGCTGTGACCGACCATTATTGTGCTCTCCAAGAACCTATTTTTCCACAGACCAGAGCGTTAGTAGAGGAGATCCTGAACGAAATGGTGGAAAAGAAAATTTTAAGGGGGGCGCAGAAAGAATGTTTATTGGGAGACAGTAATCCGAGGCCGAGACGCTTTTACTTACTCCCCAAAATCCACAAAGAACCGCAGAAGTGGAGTAAACCGGGGGAAATTCCACCCGGCCAACCGATCGTCCTTACGGCACTGCTGAATACATCGAGCATTTCTTAAACCCCATATCGACACGCCACCCCAGTTACCTCAAAGACACGTATGATTTTATAAATAAAATAAAAAATATTATTATACCCCCAACGCTCTGCTTTTTACGGTCGATATCGACAGTCTGTATACGAACATCGAAACGGAGGCCGGCCTAAGAGCCGTGGAAAAGTGCATGCAGCGATACCCGGACCCAAACAGACCTGACAAATATATTTTGAAATTATTGGAGATTAACTTAACTAAACACGATTTTGAATTCGATTCTAAATTTTACCTACAGGTGAAGGGTACTGCAATGGGCAAGAATTTTGCTCCATCATACGCCAATATCTTCATGGCCGAAGTGGGAACGCACTGCACTGTCCACGGCCCCTCAGCGGCCTCATTCTTATTTTAGGTTCTTGGATGACATTTGGGGTGTGGACCCATTCGATGGAGGATTTTGTAATTTTACTGATCAGAACGGCCATCAACGTTCCATGAAACGTGACTTGAATGAGGTCAATTTTAGATGTCATTTCGTTCAAGGGCCCAGGGTTTGAAACAGGCTTGTGGATTTAGAGTTTTCGGAGGGCCACTTTTTTGGCATAAAGACAGCACAAGCACACTTCGAGGGATCATTAAATGCAGCTTTGAAGTTTTAAGAATTTGTACGCAAGAGGCGTCTTTCTTCTCAGCTGTCAAAACTCTTTTTCTGCCCTCAGAACAGAGAGGGTATTCTCGCTCTTTTTGAGAAAAGTCCTTAAAACTTTTGATCAGCCTAAAGTGACTCAGGAGGTCGATACCACTCCTAGAGATAAGATCGTGCCCTTGGTTCACATTTCTCCCTCCAAAGCCAGCAACTCAACCTCTGTTAAAGCTAACTTTCAGAAATTCCTTGAGCCTCGAAATTCCTTAACGAACAGACCCATTGCGCCTACGCAGAAACACCAATTTGGGACAGAATAGTTAAAAGTAAAATTTACAAAATCCCCCCAAAGGGCAGTGGGCCGTTGCAAGTATTATTCACCAGCTCACATGGTAGTCAGTCGCTTCTCAAGGACGGTTTTTCAGCTCCCCAGAGCTCTTTCACATGAGGCTGCAATTGTGTTTAGTGTTTGCACCAAGTGTAAGAGACAGTAGGCAGACTAAGAATGAGTTGAGGGTCAACCACCGCATGACATAATATAAACTCATAAAATTGAAAAACGAAGACATGCAGTGGGAGTGGGAGTGGGGGTGGGGGTGGGGGGTGGGGGGTGGGTAGAGGAGAGAGCAGGGCCCAGGTCCCTCCAGAGATGGCCAAGGGGCTGGGATCAGTGGTGGTGCCAGCAGCCCCCACACCAACAACGGGCTGGAAGCTGTACGGGGGGGCTAGGAGGTGGCTTGATGAAGCCTGGGCATCCTTAGGACCATTATAGCTCAATCCAGGAAGAAATGGGCTAGGCTGAGTCAGCTGGATCTGGAGGGGGGGATAGGGCTCTCGGAGGATGGGACGTCGGAACTCCGGAATATTCAGGAAACCTCCGGAAGCTATTGGGCCATACAGGCTGGGGGCTGGGGTAGGCAACCAAAAAGGATAAGTGTAAGATCATGGTTATTTCTTCTGAAGGCCGTGGGACTATACCTGTTTACTAGGTTGGCCAGGGAGTGGAGTTGGCCAGGATGAGAAGAGGCCGTCACCAGGGAGGTGCAGGCTCTGACGACACAGGAGTGTACTTACCAGGGAGTGCAGGCTCCGGGAGGTACTGTACCAGGGAGGGGCAGGCTCTTAGCGCAGGAAGGTACAGGCTCCATCAGGAGCGCGGGTGTGGCGTCACAGGGGGCAGGTCCCAGAGCACAGAATCTTGAGGTCGGATGCACCCGGAGGGCCAGGGAAAACAGAGCACACGGTCGTATGTGCTAGGGAGAGACAGGGGCCGTGCTGTTGGTGGAGTCAGAATCATCAGAGGATAATGACTTCATATGGATCACGGTGGACGAGGTGGGGGGGGAGAGCAGCAGCCACAGGAGCCCTGGGGGGGAGGAAGAAGGTGAGGAAGGAAAAGGAAGCAGAAGGAGAGGGAAGAGCCAGGTTGGAGACAAGATCACGGTGGGATAGATCAAGAATTGGTCCCTCGGCCCAAACGGCCTATCTTGATTAGGGAGATTCCAATGGCAAGGCTGCCAGTAATTTTGTGATAGGGTGCAAGTGGAGTGTTACCCGGGGCACACTGGTTCCATGCCCATGAAATATTAAGGAACAGGACCCCACCACAGATGAGGTCACGGCAGTTATCCTGTCATTCGGGATTAATGACCGGACGTAGAGGCACCCGGTAACCAAAGTATGGGGGGTCCTTGTGAACTCTCCCAAACTAGAGTTCTTAATAAATGGAATTATCAGTATTCAGAAAGGACTGTCTTTATTCCCAGGGATGTGGGAGGGACCTGGGAATAGGGGGGGAAGAGGGCCTTACGGCTTACCATAGGAGGCTGAAACTGGCTGATTTTTTGAAGGGGAGGGGCAAGGGCAGAGGGCCCCCTTCACGGGTGCATTGAGTGGGAACCACGGAACAGCCAGGTGGGGTAGTGTGGAGAATAATGGAGGAGGATAGGAAAATGATGAAAGGGATTAAGGGGTTCCAGAGGAGAGTAATTTATCAAGAGGGGAGTGGGGGGCCTTGAGGGGACTTAGGGTGGATCACTCGCTGATCATTAAGTCAGCGGATAAAGGGAGTGTGGTGGTGACAATGGACCGAGAACAATATGTGAGGGAGGCTATGAGACAGCTGGGGGATAGGGAATTCTATGAGGAGTTGCAGGAACCAATTTTCCTTGAGTCGGTGGAGTTGATTCAGGAAGAGTTGGGCAGCTGCAAGAAAGGGGTTCTTTGAGTGCTAAGCAGGTGCAATACATTAAGGGGAGTGATACTCCCAGGGAAAGGAGGTTCTACTTACTCCCAAAAATTCACAAGGACAGAGCTACCTGGCCTTTTCCGGATATCCCTCCAGGGAGGCCGATAGTATCGGATTGCAGCAGCGAGAGCTATGGGGTGGCCGAATATATTACGGTGCACCTGAACCCGCTCTCGATTAAGCATGCTAGTTATATTAGGGACACTTCGGATTTCCTGGGGAAGGTACAGGGTATAAGGATAGGTCCCGGAAAGTTTACATACCAACATTGAAATAGAGAGGGGACTGGAGGCAGTCGCAAAATGCTTACGGAAATATCCTAGTGAAGGTAGGCCAGATCAGTGTATCCTGAGGCTACTGGAGCTGAGCCTAAGGAGAAATGATTTTGGGTTTAATGGACGCCATTTTTTACAGATCAAGGGTACAGCGATGGGGAAAAGGTTTGCCCCCGCTTACGCCAATATTTACATGGCGGATTGGGAGGAATCAGCATTCCTGAAGTTTTCAAAACCTTGAATCAGCACCACCCATCAATTTGGGTGAAAGTAGAGAGGAATGAGGTAGAGATCAATTTTCTGGATACTACCGTCTTCAAGGGGCCGGGGTTTCAACACTCGGGGCGACTGGACTCAAAGGTGTACTTCAAAAGTACGGACACGCATGCCTTGTTGCATCGGGGCAGTGACCACCACCTCATGTTTTAAAGGCATAGTGAAGGCCCAATTGTTAAGATTTAGGAGGATTTGCACTAGGGAAGGGGATAGGGTGCAAGCGGTTAAAACATTGTTGGGGCACTAAGGAGGAGAGGCTACTCCAGGCAATTCTTAAGGACTGTGGCAAAGGAGGAGGCAGCAGGCGGGAGGGCAGGAACACCTCACAACGGAAAAGGATTCTTCCACTGGTGGTCCGGTATTCCGGCACTGCAGAGGCCTGGCCTTGGGTATCCAGAGAACTTTAGCAGGTTGGCCCAAGGGGAGGCACTGGGGACTCAATACAGGGTGGTGGCGGCATATAAGAAGGGCAGGAACTTATATGATAGGCTGGTACACAGTCAATTGGGTCCCGCCAGTGGAAAAGGCAAGAAGAAAACTCTGGACACTCTTAAAAAAGGAGGGAGATCAGGGCTCCGGGTGAGAGGGGGACAATCCGGGGTCTATAAGTTGACCCAGGCCATTCCCCTGAATCGAAGGAATTGCATTTACCTCATCAGGTGTGCCTGGTGTGGCAAGAGAAATGTGGGAGAAACCAGGAACTCGATCCTCACAAGGATGTGGGGGCACCGGCACGGGGTGAGGAAAGGGACATTACGAAAGGGGAACCTTGTGCCTCATTTCCGCAGGCACGGGATTCAGAACTTGCAGGTCTCTGGGCTAGAACACAATCCAGAGTGGGGTGTAAAGGATAGGCGGAGGAGGAAAAATTCTGGATTAACAGATTGGACACGTGGTTTCCTAGGGGCCTGAATATAAGGATGGGCTAAAATAGTTGTCTTGAAAAATTATGGCTTGTAAATATAAAACAATATACTTTCAAATAAATAAATTGATTTATGGGGCTGCTGTATTGTTTGATTTTGGAGGACTTTGGGATTAGGATTCAAATGTAGGGGGTTGCAGTTAGACTAGACATATATCTATACCCACCTTAAAATTGCCTTCACTGGTAATATACCTAAACATACCTAAACAAAAAATAACATACCTAAACATAACCCATAGGAGTAGCCCGGATTCTAGATGACGGAACCCCGGCGAATACCTAAACCTAACCCTCACAGGAGTAGCCCGGATTCTAGATGATGGAACCCCGGTGACATACCACAGATGCAGTGGGGTAGTGGTCTAGGAGGATGGTTAGGGAGCGGGGAGACCTGGGTTCGAGGCTGGTATCCGGCTCTTTTGGTTTTAAATTGGGAGCTTGCTAATTAATATGGCTGGTGTACTGGGATCAGGGAGAGAATTGTGGGATCGTGTAGTGATTAAGGGAATGGTTTGGGGACAGGGACCCGAGTTGAGACCAGTGTGGAGCAAGGAATAATATGTAGTGGTCAGGGTATGAGGTGTAGGAGTTAGGAGACGGGGGTTCATGTCCCACACCGACCAGAAAAACAAAATTTTTTTGGCTGGTGGGGCAAAGGTGGGAGAAGTTCATAGTTATAGGAGGGGGGGGGGGGGGAGAAGATGGTTGGGGTAGTGGTCGGTGAGAGCTTGGTGCTTAGGTACCCGATGAACAATAGGTATCCAACCTCTCTGGGTCCACTTGGACAGCACGCAGAGTCGGTGGCCTTGGGTTGAAGGGCCGTAAATGGTACCCAGTCTTTTATCGATGACTAGCATTAGAGGGATATTCTAGGTTGGTTGAGGTTGTTGGGGATGGATTTAGCAAATGGTGGCAGTTTTGGGGGTTGGGTTGTACTGGGGGGAGGGAGGGGGAGGGGGGGAGGGAGGACACACGCCAGGATTGATCACCTTGGCGGACCGCCTCGGAGGAGGGTGTCTGGGTTTAAAGAGCCGAAACACCCAATGATCCTGAGGTACACCACTGAGGACGTGTCTTTTGGGTGGATAAGTTAACTCCTTGATTTGGGATATATGGATACAGGCCTAAACATAACCCCAGGAGTCATCATGGAGGGATCTCCGGTAAGCTTAGTCTCATAGGAGGATATTTGTTTTGGATTATCCCTGGGCATTGGCTTAAAAATGAGTTGGGGTTGGGTCCATATGGGTATGGAATAAACCTGGGGGGGTTTTCGATTGCAACTCAGTAAAAAAGAGCCATAAAATGGATTATTCAAAAGAGGGTAAAACCAGCTGGGATTCTCCCTCTGGCCGGCCAGTGCTCCTCCTATCCCAAACTGGATAGCCGTGAGACGGTTATGGGGGGAGGCGTTGCTTTTCTCCACCTAACTAACCCTAACCCTAACCCCTAATTTATAATAAATATTCTATAAAAAGCTAAAAAAGATTAAACACATAAAAAGTTCATGGGGATTAAAAAGTCATAGGGCTCGTAAAAATAAGCGTTCTTGAGATGGAGTGAATACCTAGAGTTAAAAATATCTTTTTTCTTTTATGGGCTCCAATTTTTCTCATTTTTTTAGACTTTTGTTTTCATTGGACGGTTTTCGGATTACAGCTGCTGAGGGCATCCATTTGGGTTCTTCGGAACCGTTTTTGGGACATAAACCTTTACTAAACCTAACTTCACACCTACTCAGGATGACCTAAAACTTACCTAACCACCTACTCAGGATAGCCCGACTTAAAACTTACCCTGAACCTAACCATCACAGACTACCCAAGCGGTCTCATGAATACACACCGTAATACTCTAACACTGGAAGGGAGTGCGATGCTGGATCAGGATTATCGGGCTAGTAGCCTTTGGGCTTTCGGCTCGGTTCGCTGGTCCAGAGCAAGTTCAGATCAGAAACTTCGCATTCCTAAAAACCAGAGACAACACAAAAAAATGGGTCAATAACACTACAATACGTTTTTTGTAAGACAAAACATAACGTTATCAATCCAAAATCGGAAACTACCTTAAAGAACAGATTAACTTTCGAAACTAACCTCCAACGCAAAACCGGAATTCACAGTTCCTCCACCCTCACAAACATGCGCCGGCCCGTGCCTTTCCTCGTTCTCCCTAAACCAAACCACACAATCTGGTGAGATTGTGTGGGGGGAGTTCATTGTAAACCCCAAAAAACCTAACCCTAACCATTCTAAACCCTGCCCACATCCTAAACCTAAACCTAACCGTCACTGTCCCTTCATTTATTCCGCTCCTTCTCATTTTAGCCCTGTATTTATTCTACCCCTTCTCATTTTTACCCTGTATTTATTTCACCCCTCTTCATTTTTACCCTATGTTTATTTCACCCCTCTTCATTTTTACCCTATAATAAATATTCTATAAAAGCTAAAAAAGATTCATAAACACATAAAAAAGTTCATGGGAGATTTAAAAAAAGCTCATAGGACTCGTAACATGTAAAGCTTTTTTCCTTTTTGAGATGGAGTGAAGTACAGTTAACTCCATACAGAGTTACTGTAAAACAACTATCCTTTCCTATCTTTTTTTTTTTTTTCCATTTGTTTCTTAGGGACTCTAATTTACATCCATTAAAGATCTCTTGTGATGTGTTGGCTTATTCCTTTCTACCTTTTCTTCTTACATCTGTGAGTACACATGGATACTTTTATTTTTCATAATGGATCGGGGAGCAGTTGGTGGCCGGCGATGCGGGCATTTCCGATCTTCGGCTTCTTACACATGTGGAGCGGCCAGCTGAAAGAATGGACAGTGCATAAACATATTCGGGTTCCTTTGGAGCCCGATTATTGGATTTACATAAACCTAACCCCTAACCCCTAACCCTATTTTTTACTAAAAATAGTTGAGAAAATGTGAATAGACTTTGTTTCTTGTTTCTTTCAATTCTTACCACTGGTTGACATTTCATTTTTAGTGTATTATCAGTCAGTGTGTCATGCTATACTAAGAACAATTCTGTGTTGACGAATAAAAAGCATGTATGAAAATAAGTTTCTGTCTTACTTTTCAAAAGTGTTTCCCCTATCCTGTTCCTCGAACAACCCAGACACTACACCTTCTAAATGTATCCACCATTCCTGATTCAAATCATTCGCTTATTATTAGTCTATCAGACAAAAAACAAACAAACAAACAAACAAAGGGAAAGACAAGCAAATGTATAGATTCAGTTGTTTAATCATTGTTCAATAACTGGCGTTTGAGATAAAAGACAACAGGACAGAAGTAACCAAAAGCATAAGTAACCATAACTTATTTTGAGCTCCAGTCCTTTCTTGCAGGCCCTCTCTGTCCTCTGGTAGAGTTGGTTCATCATCAGCAGCAGCATCAGTGGGATCGTCCTCTGGCTCCAGAATATCCTCTGGTGACACAGATGTTGTGCAGAAGAAAGATCTTGACCTCAAAGCTCTGAACAGTGTTGATCTCCACCATGTTTTCATGATACCAAAGACACACTCAATATTTGAACGTGCCTTTGAATGATGCCGGTTGAATCTTCTCTGAACTCTGTGTGGTGTGACTACCTTTATTGGTGTTTCAGACAGGGTTAGCCTCCATCAGCTAAGAGAAAATACCCCTTAGGTGGGCATTCAGCATTTAGGTAGATTGCGCCGTTTTTACAATACTTGTGTCATGCACAGGATAGTCAATGAAAATCGTCACATATTGCCTGCATTTGGGTTGAATGAAACTGTTTGTAATTAAATAATCGTCCTTATGTGTATTTGGTGGTTTTATGCGAATGTGATGTAAGCGAACTGCTTTACTGAAGGCATCACGCTGTGCCAAACGGGCAAAGCCTTGACCAATGCTGTCCAGCTGATCTCTCTGTGGGTACCTTATGACTTTACCCTCCCTCATTTTTTTTTTATTTAGCTGTAATCTTGTGGACATGAAGGCAAACCGTTAATTTGGGCATGGCGAAGACATTTGCAGTCACTGAGCCAGCCAACACAAACACCCAAACCTCCAAGGTGCGCCTCCAACCATGGTCCTGTTTGCATCAGCTGGATTGAACTGTTCATTGCCATCCGAGAAAGACGAAAATTGTAATGCATATCAGCATGTTCATCT
>JAOTNS010002159.1:0-26795 GCA_028476615.1 Culter alburnus | reverse complement strand
AAGTCCACCCATGCTGAAAAATGCAGAGTCGTTCCAAAGATGTTAACACAGCAATCAAAACTTGATTGGCTTCACTGAAAAGCAGAGTGTCAACGACCATGGCCCATTTATATTGGGTGCTGGTAACCACATGGCTCAGACCAGCTCTTCCTAAATACAGGCACATCTCTGACTGCAAATGATCTCGTCCTGCATCCTACCAAGTTTCTGGCTATACACTGGACAAGATTTTCAGCTGCTTCTACTGTCACTATCGGTACCCTCACAATGGCACTGACTCGTCTGTTGTATTGGTAAGTGCTATTTGTTGGGGTAGTTTCAAGTGATCAGTGCTTCAGGAGACTTCTGGAACTCAACACTGCGTTCTCCATGCATGGTCAATTAAACACAGAGTTCAACACATTAAGATTACTGCAAATGGGAGCATTGATTGGTCCTGTGTTCATAAGTGCTTCTCTTTGGGGTAGTTTTAATGAGGAAGTGAGCTACAGGCAAAACTCAACCTCTTTTCTATGAAATTTCATTTTTCAGTCATTTCAACGATATAAGTGCTAACTTGGAGTAACATTTGGACTCTGTGTTGCATCCTCTGCAGCCACGTTTCATTTCCTTGCCCTCTTGACTGAAAACCAGTTGATATCTACTCTAACTTTAGCATCTTTCTTTTCAACCAAAGTAGAAAGTGCTATCAAGTTGGGGTAAATATTTGCCGACTGACTCCCCTGTGTCCACTTTTCATCCTGTGCTTCTTCCATTGCCATCACAACAAAAGCAAATTCAGTGTAACCACTAGAGGGTGCTGTTTTACCTAGAGGCTTGGCCTGCCACTCTCTGCTTTTGTATTTATTGTAGTTCTTTGCTTTTTACCTCTCCCTCCAACTTGTACCTTTCAAGTGCTAAAAACATTTGGACAGACTTTTGAATCCTATTCAGCAGCCAATTTTCCTTTCCTTGCCATTTTGACTGAGAATCATTTGATATCTACTCTAACTTTAGCATCTTTCTTTTCAACCAAAGTAGAAAGTGCTATCAAGTTGGGGTAAATATTTGCTGACTGTCTCCCTTGTGTCCACTTTTTATCAGATCTCTTACATTTTAAAGAGCCCCTTGAGATGAATACAAAGAGAAGCATTCCTAATTTAAGAACAAGTGCTTCTCTATAGCTCAGTCGTGATGGTGTTGAAGCATACCCAGTGTAAACACTAGAGGGTGCTGTTTTAAACCAAGAGGTTTGGTCTGCCTTTTCCTGTTTTTGTATTTAGTGTAGGTCTTTCCTTTTAAAATGACTCTGGACTAAATTCAGGGGGAAATTTGAAATTGTTGCATTTGCATGAAGTGCTTTAAATGTGTAAAAAGTCCACCCATGCTGAAAAATGCAGAGTCGTTCCAAAGATGTTAACACAGCAATCAAAACTTGATTGGCTTCACTGAAAAGCAGAGTGTCAACGACCATGGCATAGCCAAGGGGGCATGGACACCCTTATATTGGGTGCTGGTAAACCACATGGCTCAGACCAGCTCTTCCTAAATACAGGCAACATCTCTGACTGCAAATGATCTCGTCCTGCATCCTACCAAGTTTCTGGCTATACACTGGACAAGATTTTCAGCTGCTTCTACTGTCACTATCGGTACCCTCACAATGGCACTGACTCGTCTGTTGTATTTGGTAAGTGCTATTTGTTGGGGTAGTTTCAAGTGATCAGTGCTTCAGGAGACTTCTGGAACTCAACACTGCGTTCTCCATGCAATGGTCAATTAAACACAGAGTTCAACACATTAAGATTACTTCAAATGGGAGCATTGATTGGTCCTGTGTTCATAAGTGCTTCTCTTTGGGGTTTTAATGAGGAAGTGAGCTACAGGCAAAACTCAACCTCTTTTCTATGAAATTTCATTTTTCAGTCATTTCCAACGATATAAGTGCTAACTTGGAGTAACATTTGGACTCTGTGTTGCATCCTCTGCAGCCACGTTTCATTTCCTTGCCCTCTTGACTGAAAACCAGTTGATATCTACTCTAACTTTAGCATCTTTCTTTTCAACCAAAGTAGAAAGTGCTATCAAGTTGGGGTAAATATTTGCCGACTGACTCCCCTGTGTCCACTTTTCATCCTGTGCTTCTTCCATTGCCATCACAAAAAAGCAAATTCAGTGTAACCACTAGGGGTGCTGTTTTACCTAGAGGCTTGGCCTGCCACTCTCTGCTTTTGTATTTTGTAGTTCTTTGCTTTTTACCTCTCCCTCCAACTTGTACCTTTCAAGTGCTAAAACATTTGGACAGACTTTTGAATCCTATTCAGCAGCCAATTTTCCTTTCCTTGCCATTTTGACTGAGAATCATTTGATATCTACTCTAACTTTAGCATCTTTCTTTTCAACCAAAGTAGAAAGTGCTATCAAGTTGGGGTAAATATTTGCTGACTGTCCCTTGTGTCCACTTTTATCAGATCTCTTACATTTTAAGAGCCCCTTGAGAGATACAAAGAGAAGCATTCCTAATTTAAGAACAAGTGCTTCTCTATAGCTCAGTCATGATGGTGTTGAAGCATACCCAGTGTAAACACTAGAGGGTGCTGTTTTAAACCAAGAGGTTTGGTCTGCCTTTTCCTGTTTTTGTATTTAGTGTAGGTCTTTCCTTTTAAAATGACTCTGGACTAAATTCAGGGGGAAATTTGAAATTGTTGCATTTGCATGAAGTGCTTTAAATGTGTAAAAAGTCCACCCATGCTGAAAAATGCAGAGTCGTTCCAAAGATGTTAACACAGCAATCAAAACTTGATTGGCTTCACAGAAAAGCAGAGTGTCAACGACCATGGCACCCTTATATTGGGTGCTGGTAAACCACATGGCTCAGACCAGCTCTTCCTAAATACAGGCAACATCTCTGACTGCAAATGATCTCGTCCTGCATCCTACCAAGTTTCTGGCTATACACTGGACAAGATTTTCAGCTGCTTCTACTGTCACTATCGGTACCCTCACAATGGCACTGACTCGTCTGTTGTATTTGGTAAGTGCTATTTGTTGGGGTAGTTTCAAGTGATCAGTGCTTCAGGAGACTTCTGGAACTCAACACTGCGTTCTCCATGCAATGGTCAATTAAACACAGAGTTCAACACATTAAGATTACTTCAAATGGGAGCATTGATGGTCCTGTGTTCATAAGTGCTTCTCTTTGGGGTAGTTTTAATGAGGAAGTGAGCTACAGGCAAAACTCAACCTCTTTTCTATGAAATTTCATTTTTCAGTCATTTCCAACGATATAAGTGCTAACTTGGAGTAACATTTGGACTGTGTTGCATCCTCTGCAGCCACGTTTCATTTCCTTGCCCTCTTGACTGAAAACCAGTTGATATCTACTCTAACTTTAGCATCTTTCTTTTCAACCAAAGTAGAAAGTGCTATCAAGTTGGGGTAAATATTTGCTGACTGTCTCCCTTGTGTCCACTTTTTATCAGATCTCTTACATTTTAAAGAGCCCCTTGAGAAGACTACAAAGAGAAGCATTCCTAATTTAAGAACAAGTGCTTCTCTATAGCTCAGTCATGATGGTGTTGAAGCATACCCAGTGTAAACACTAGAGGGTGCTGTTTTAAACCAAGAGGTTTGGTCTGCCTTTTCCTGTTTTTGTATTTAGTGTAGGTCTTTCCTTTTAAAATGACTCTGGACTAAATTCAGGGGGGAAATTTGAAATTGTTGCATTTGCATGAAGTGCTTAAATGTGTAAAAAGTCCACCCATGCTGAAAAATGCAGAGTCGTTCCAAAGATGTTAACACAGCAATCAAAACTTGATTGGCTTCACTGAAAAGCAGAGTGTCAACGACCATGGCATAGCCAAGGGGGCATGGACACCCTTATATTGGGTGCTGGTAAACCACATGGCTCAGACCAGCTCTTCCTAAATACAGGCAAACTCTGACTGCAAATGATCTCGTCCTGCATCCTACCAAGTTTCTGGCTATACACTGGACAAGATTTCAGCTGCTTCTACTGTCACTATCGGTACCCTCACAATGGCACTGACTCGTCTGTTGTATTTGGTAAGTGCTATTTGTTGGGGTAGTTTCAAGTGATCAGTGCTTCAGGAGACTTCTGGAACTCAACACTGCGTTCTCCATGCAATGGTCAATTAACACAGAGTTCAACACATTAAGATTACTTCAAATGGGAGCATTGATTGGTCCTGTGTTCATAAGTGCTTCTCTTTGGGGTAGTTTTAATGAGGAAGTGAGCTACAGGCAAAACTCAACTCTTTTCTATGAAATTTCATTTTTCAGTCATTTCCAACGATATAAGTGCTAACTTGGAGTAACATTTGGACTCTGTTGCATCCTCTGCAGCCACGTTTCATTTCCTTGCCCTCTTGACTGAAAACCATTGATCTACTAACTTTAGCATCTTTCTTTTCAACCAAAGTAGAAAGTGCTATCAAGTTGGGGTAAATATTTGCTGACTGTCTCCCTTGTGTCCACTTTTTATCAGATCTCTTACATTTTAAAGAGCCCCTTGAGAGACTACAAAGAGAAGCATTCCTAATTTAAGAACAAGTGCTTCTCTATAGCTCAGTCATGATGGTGTTGAAGCATACCCAGTGTAAACACTAGAGGGTGCTGTTTTAAACCAAGAGGTTTGGTCTGCCTTTTCCTGTTTTTGTATTTAGTGTAGGTCTTTCCTTTTAAAATGACTCTGGACTAAATTCAGGGGGGAAATTTGAAATTGTTGCATTTGCATGAAGTGCTTTAAATGTGTAAAAAGTCCACCCATGCTGAAAAATGCAGAGTCGTTCCAAAGATGTTAACACAGCAATCAAAACTTGATTGGCTTCACTGAAAAGCAGAGTGTCAACGACCATGGCATAGCCAAGGGGGCATGGACACCCTTATATTGGGTGCTGGTAAACCACATGGCTCAGACCAGCTCTTCCTAAATACAGGCAACATCTCTGACTGCAAATGATCTCGTCCTGCATCCTACCAAGTTTCTGGCTATACACTGGACAAGATTTTCAGCTGCTTCTACTGTCACTATCGGTACCCTCACAATGGCACTGACTCGTCTGTTGTATTTGGTAAGTGCTATTTGTTGGGGTAGTTTCAAGTGATCAGTGCTTCAGGAGACTTCTGGAACTCAACACTGCGTTCTCCATGCAATGGTCAATTAAACACAGAGTTCAACACATTAAGATTACTTCAAATGGGAGCATTGATTGGTCCTGTGTTCATAAGTGCTTCTCTTTGGGGTAGTTTTAATGAGGAAGTGAGCTACAGGCAAAACTCAACCTCTTTTCTATGAAATTTCATTTTTCAGTCATTTCTAACGATATAAGTGCTAACTTGGAGTAACATTTGGACTCTGTGTTGCATCCTCTGCAGCCACGTTTCATTTCCTTGCCCTCTTGACTGAAAACCAGTTGATATCTACTCTAACTTTAGCATCTTTCTTTTCAACCAAAGTAGAAAGTGCTATCAAGTTGGGGTAAATATTTGCTGACTGTCTCCCTTGTGTCCACTTTTTATCAGATCTCTTACATTTTAAAGAGCCCCTTGAGAAGACTACAAAGAGAAGCATTCCTAATTTAAGAACAAGTGCTTCTCTATAGCTCAGTCATGATGGTGTTGAAGCATACCCAGTGTAAACACTAGAGGGTGCTGTTTTAAACCAAGAGGTTTGGTCTGCCTTTTCCTGTTTTTGTATTTAGTGTAGGTCTTTCCTTTTAAAATGACTCTGGACTAAATTCAGGGGGGAAATTTGAAAATGCAGAGTCGTTCCAAAGATGTTAACACAGCAATCAAAACTTGATTGGCTTCACTGAAAAGCAGAGTGTCAACGACCATGGCATAGCCAAGGGGGCATGGACACCCTTATATTGGGTGCTGGTAAACCACATGGCTCAGACCAGCTCTTCCTAAATACAGGCAACATCTCTGACTGCAAATGATCTCGTCCTGCATCCTACCAAGTTTCTGGCTATACACTGGACAAGATTTTCAGCTGCTTCTACTGTCACTATCGGTACCCTCACAATGGCACTGACTCGTCTGTTGTATTTGGTAAGTGCTATTTGTTGGGGTAGTTTCAAGTGATCAGTGCTTCAGGAGACTTCTGGAACTCAACACTGCGTTCTCCATGCAATGGTCAATTAAACACAGAGTTCAACACATTAAGATTACTGCAAATGGGAGCATTGATTGGTCCTGTGTTCATAAGTGCTTCTCTTTGGGGTAGTTTTAATGAGGAAGTGAGCTACAGGCAAAACTCAACCTCTTTTCTATGAAATTTCATTTTTCAGTCATTTCTAACGATATAAGTGCTACTTGGAGTAACATTTGGACTCTGTGTTGCATCCTCTGCAGCCACGTTTCATTTCCTTGCCCTCTTGACTGAAAACCAGTTGATATCTACTCTAACTTTAGCATCTTTCTTTTCAACCAAAGTAGAAAGTGCTATCAAGTTGGGGTAAATATTTGCCGACTGACCCCTGTGTCCACTTTTCATCCTGTGCTTCTTCCATTGCCATCACAACAAAAGCAAATTCAGTGTAACCACTAGAGGGTGCTGTTTTACCTAGAGGCTTGGCCTGCCACTCTCTGCTTTTGTATTTATTGTAGTTCTTTGCTTTTTACCTCTCCCTCCAACTTGTACCTTTCAAGTGCTAAAAACATTTGGACAGACTTTTGAATCCTATTCAGCAGCCAATTTTCCTTTCCTTGCCATTTTGACTGAGAATCATTTGATATCTACTCTAACTTTAGCATCTTTCTTTTCAACCAAAGTAGAAAGTGCTATCAAGTTGGGGTAAATATTTGCTGACTGTCTCCCTTGTGTCCACTTTTTATCAGATCTCTTACATTTTAAAGAGCCCCTTGAGAGAATACAAAGAGAAGCATTCCTAATTTAAGAACAAGTGCTTCTCTATAGCTCAGTCGTGATGGTGTTGAAGCATACCCAGTGTAAACACTAGAGGGTGCTGTTTTAAACCAAGAGGTTTGGTCTGCCTTTTCCTGTTTTTGTATTTAGTGTAGGTCTTTCCTTTTAAAATGACTCTGGACTAAATTCAGGGGGGGAAATTTGAAATTGTTGCATTTGCATGAAGTGCTTTAAATGTGTAAAAAGTCCACCCATGCTGAAAAATGCAGTCGTTCCAAAGATGTTAAACAGCAATCAAAACTTGAGTGGCTTCACTGAAAAGCAGAGTGTCAACGACCATGGCATAGCCAAGGGGGCATGGACACCCTTATATTGGGTGCTGGTAAACCACATGGCTCAGACCAGCTCTTCCTAAATACAGGCAACATCTCTGACTGCAAATGATCTCGTCCTGCATCCTACCAAGTTTCTGGCTATACACTGGACAAGATTTTCAGCTGCTTCTACTGTCACTATCGGTACCCTCACAATGGCACTGACTCGTCTGTTGTATTTGGTAAGTGCTATTTGTTGGGGTAGTTTCAAGTGATCAGTGCTTCAGGAGACTTCTGGAACTCAACACTGCGTTCTCCATGCAATGGTCAATTAAACACAGAGTTCAACACATTAAGATTACTCAAATGGGAGCATTGATTGGTCCTGTGTTCATAAGTGCTTCTCTTTGGGGTAGTTTTAATGAGGAAGTGAGCTACAGGCAAAACTCAACCTCTTTTCTATGAAATTTCATTTTTCAGTCATTTCAACGATATAAGTGCTAACTTGGAGTAACATTTGGACTCTGTGTTGCATCCTCTGCAGCCACGTTTCATTTCCTTGCCCTCTTGACTGAAAACCAGTTGATATCTACTTTAGCATCTTTCTTTTCAACCAAAGTAGAAAGTGCTATCAAGTTGGGGTAAATATTTGCTGACTGTCTCCCTTGTGTCCACTTTTTATCAGATCTCTTACATTTTAAAGAGCCCCTTGAGAAGACTACAAAGAGAAGCATTCCTAATTTAAGAACAAGTGCTTCTCTATAGCTCAGTGATGGTGTTGAAGCATACCCAGTGTAAACACTAGAGGGTGCTGTTTTTAAACCAAGAGGTTTGGTCTGCCTTTCCTGTTTTTGTATTTAGTGTAGGTCTTTCCTTTTAAATGACTCTGGACTAAATTCAGGGGGGAAATTTGAAATTGTTGCATTGCATGAAGTGCTTTAAATGTGTAAAAAGTCCACCCATGCTGAAAAATGCAGAGTCGTTCCAAAGATGTTAACACAGCAATCAAAACTTGATTGGCTTCACTGAAAAGCAGAGTGTCAACGACCATGGCACCCTTATATTGGGTGCTGGTAAACCACATGGCTCAGACCAGCTCTTCCTAAATACAGGCAACATCTCTGACTGCAAATGATCTCGTCCTGCATCCTACCAAGTTTCTGGCTATACACTGGACAAGATTTTCAGCTGCTTCTACTGTCACTATCGGTACCCTCACAATGGCACTGACTCGTCTGTTGTATTTGGTAAGTGCTATTTGTTGGGGTAGTTTCAAGTGATCAGTGCTTCAGGAGACTTCTGGAACTCAACACTGCGTTCTCCATGCAATGGTCAATTAAACACAGAGTTCAACACATTAAGATTACTTCAAATGGGAGCATTGATTGGTCCTGTGTTCATAAGTGCTTCTCTTTGGGGTAGTTTTAATGAGGAAGTGAGCTACAGGCAAAACTCAACCTCTTTTCTATGAAATTTCATTTTTCAGTCATTTCCAACGATATAAGTGCTAACTTGGAGTAACATTTGGACTCTGTGTTGCATCCTCTGCAGCCACGTTTCATTTCCTTGCCCTCTTGACTGAAACCAGTTGATATCTACTCTAACTTTAGCATCTTTCTTTTCAACCAAAGTAGAAAGTGCTATCAAGTTGGGGTAAATATTTGCTGACTGTCTCCCTTGTGTCCACTTTTTATCAGATCTCTTACATTTTAAAGAGCCCCTTGAGAGACTACAAAGAGAAGCATTCCTAATTTAAGAACAAGTGCTTCTCTATAGCTCAGTCATGATGGTGTTGAAGCATACCCAGTGTAAACACTAGAGGGTGCTGTTTTAAACCAAGAGGTTTGGTCTGCCTTTTCCTGTTTTGTATTTAGTGTAGGTCTTTCCTTTTAAAATGACTCTGGACTAAATTCAGGGGGGAAATTTGAAATTGTTGCATTTGCATGAAGTGCTTTAAATGTGTAAAAAGTCCACCCATGCTGAAAAATGCAGAGTCGTTCCAAAGATGTTAACACAGCAATCAAAACTTGATTGGCTTCACTGAAAAGCAGAGTGTCAACGACCATGGCATAGCCAAGGGGGCATGGACACCCTTATATTGGGTGCTGGTAACATGGCTCAGACCAGCTCTTCCTAAATACAGGCAACATCTCTGACTGCAAATGATCTCGTCCTGCATCCTACCAAGTTTCTGGCTATACACTGGACAAGATTTTCAGCTGCTTCTACTGTCACTATCGGTACCCTCACAATGGCACTGACTCGTCTGTTGTATTTGGTAAGTGCTATTTGTTGGGGTAGTTTCAAGTGATCAGTGCTTCAGGAGACTTGGAACTCAACACTGCGTTCTCCATGCAATGGTCAATTAAACACAGAGTTCAACACATTAAGATTACTTCAAATGGGAGCATTGATTGGTCCTGTGTTCATAAGTGCTTCTCTTTGGGGTAGTTTTAATGAGGAAGTGAGCTACAGGCAAAACTCAACCTCTTTTCTATGAAATTTCATTTTTCAGTCATTTCTATATAAGTGCTAACTTGGAGTAACATTTGGACTCTGTGTTGCATCCTCTGCAGCCACGTTTCATTTCCTTGCCCTCTTGACTGAAAACCAGTTGATATCTACTCTAACTTTAGCATCTTTCTTTTCAACCAAAGTAGAAAGTGCTATCAAGTTGGGGTAAATATTTGCCGACTGACTCCCCTGTGTCCACTTTTCATCCTGTGCTTCTTCCATTGCCATCACAACAAAAGCAAATTCAGTGTAACCACTAGAGGGTGCTGTTTTACCTAGAGGCTTGGCCTGCCACTCTCTGCTTTTGTATTTATTGTAGTTCTTTGCTTTTTACCTCTCCCTCCAACTTGTACCTTTCAAGTGCTAAAACATTTGGACAGACTTTGAATCCTATTCAGCAGCCAATTTTCCTTTCCTTGCCATTTTGACTGAGAATCATTTGATATCTACTCTAACTTTAGCATCTTCTTTTCAACCAAAGTAGAAAGTGCTATCAAGTTGGGGTAAATATTTGCTGACTGTCTCCCTTGTGTCCACTTTTTATCAGATCTCTTACATTTTAAAGAGCCCCTTGAGAAGACTACAAAGAGAAGCATTCCTAATTTAAGAACAAGTGCTTCTCTATAGCTCAGTCATGATGGTGTTGAAGCATACCCAGTGTAAACACTAGAGGGTGCTGTTTTAAACCAAGAGGTTTGGTCTGCCTTTTCCTGTTTTTGTATTTAGTGTAGGTCTTTCCTTTTAAAATGACTCTGGACTAAATTCAGGGGGGAAATTTGAAATTGTTGCATTGCATGAAGTGCTTAAATGTGTAAAAAGTCCACCCATGCTGAAAAATGCAGAGTCGTTCCAAAGATGTTAACACAGCAATCAAAACTTGATTGGCTTCACTGAAAAGCAGAGTGTCAACGACCATGGCACCCTTATATTGGGTGCTGGTAAACCACATGGCTCAGACCAGCTCTTCCTAAATACAGGCAACATCTCTGACTGCAAATGATCTCGTCCTGCATCCTACCAAGTTTCTGGCTATACAGGACAAGATTTTCAGCTGCTTCTACTGTCACTATCGGTACCCTCACAATGGCACTGACTCGTCTGTTGTATTTGGTAAGTGCTATTTGTTGGGGTAGTTTCAAGTGATCAGTGCTTCAGGAGACTTCTGGAACTCAACACTGCGTTCTCCATGCAATGGTCAATTAAACACAGAGTTCAACACATTAAGATTACTCAAATGGGAGCATTGATTGGTCCTGTGTTCATAAGTGCTTCTCTTTGGGGTAGTTTTAATGAGGAAGTGAGCTACAGGCAAAACTCAACCTCTTTTCTATGAAATTTCATTTTTCAGTCATTTCAACGATATAAGTGCTAACTTGGAGTAACATTTGGACTGTGTTGCATCCTCTGCAGCCACGTTTCATTTCCTTGCCCTCTTGACTGAAAACCAGTTGATATCTACTCTAACTTTAGCATCTTTCTTTTCAACCAAAGTAGAAAGTGCTATCAAGTTGGGGTAAATATTTGCCGACTGACTCCCCTGTGTCCACTTTTCATTCCATTGCCATTTCAGGAACCTAGAACCTTTGTGTGTTTTTTTACCTGGGCTGCTATCTACAATTGCCATTTCCACTAGATTACTAGACTGTGCCTTGCTCCAACTTGTACCTTTCAAGTGCAAAACATTTGGACAGACTTTGAATCCTATTCAGCAGCCAATTTTCCTTTCCTTGCCATTTTGACTGAGAATCATTTGATATCTACTCTAACTTTAGCATCTTTCTTTTCAACCAAAGTAGAAAGTGCTATCAAGTTGGGGTAAATATTTGCTGACTGTCTCCCTTGTGTCCACTTTTTATCAGATCTCTTACATTTTAAAGAGCCCCTTGAGATGAATACAAAGAGAAGCATTCCTAATTTAAGAACAAGTGCTTCTCTATAGCTCAGTCGTGATGGTGTTGAAGCATACCCAGTGTAAACACTAGAGGGTGCTGTTTTAAACCAAGAGGTTTGGTCTGCCTTTTCCTGTTTTTGTATTTAGTGTAGGTCTTTCCTTTTAAAATGACTCTGGACTAAATTCAGGGGGGAAATTTGAAATTGTTGCATTTGCATGAAGTGCTTTAAATGTGTAAAAAGTCCACCCATGCTGAAAAATGCAGAGTCGTTCCAAAGATGTTAACACAGCAATCAAAACTTGATTGGCTTCACTGAAAAGCAGAGTGTCAACGACCATGGCATAGCCAAGGGGGCATGGACACCCTTATATTGGGTGCTGGTAAACCACATGGCTCAGACCAGCTCTTCCTAAATACAGGCAACATCTCTGACTGCAAATGATCTCGTCCTGCATCCTACCAAGTTTCTGGCTATACACTGGACAAGATTTTCAGCTGCTTCTACTGTCACTATCGGTACCCTCACAATGGCACTGACTCGTCTGTTGTATTTGGTAAGTGCTATTTGTTGGGGTAGTTTCAAGTGATCAGTGCTTCAGGAGACTTCTGGAACTCAACACTGCGTTCTCCATGCAATGGTCAATAAACACAGAGTTCAACACATTAAGATTACTTCAAATGGGAGCATTGATTGGTCCTGTGTTCATAAGTGCTTCTCTTTGGGGTAGTTTTAATGAGGAAGTGAGCTACAGGCAAAACTCAACCTCTTTTCTATGAAATTTCATTTTTCAGTCATTTCAACGATATAAGTGCTAACTTGGAGTAACATTTGGACTCTGTGTTGCATCCTCTGCAGCCACGTTTCATTTCCTTGCCCTCTTGACTGAAAACCAGTTGATATCTACTCTAACTTTAGCATCTTTCTTTTCAACCAAAGTAGAAAGTGCTATCAAGTTGGGGTAAATATTTGCTGACTGTCTCCCTTGTGTCCACTTTTTATCAGATCTCTTACATTTTAAAGAGCCCCTTGAGAGAATACAAAGAGAAGCATTCCTAATTTAAGAACAAGTGCTTCTCTATAGCTCAGTCATGATGGTGTTGAAGCATACCCAGTGTAAACACTAGAGGGTGCTGTTTTAAACCAAGAGGTTTGGTGCCTTTTCCTGTTTTTGTATTTAGTGTAGGTCTTTCCTTTTAAAATGACTCTGGACTAATTCAGGGGGGAAATTTGAAATTGTTGCATTTGCATGAAGTGCTTTAAATGTGTAAAAAGTCCACCCATGCTGAAAAATGCAGAGTCGTTCCAAAGATGTTAACACAGCAATCAAAACTTGATTGGCTTCACTGAAAAGCAGAGTGTCAACGACCATGGCATAGCCAAGGGGGCATGGACACCCTTATATTGGGTGCTGGTAAACCACATGGCTCAGACCAGCTCTTCCTAAATACAGGCAACATCTCTGACTGCAAATGATCTCGTCCTGCATCCTACCAAGTTTCTGGCTATACACTGGACAAGATTTTCAGCTGCTTCTACTGTCACTATCGGTACCCTCACAATGGCACTGACTCGTCTGTTGTATTTGGTAAGTGCTATTTGTTGGGGTAGTTTCAAGTGATCAGTGCTTCAGGAGACTTCTGGAACTCAACACTGCGTTCTCCATGCAATGGTCAATTAAACACAGAGTTCAACACATTAAGATTACTTCAAATGGGAGCATTGATTGGTCCTGTGTTCATAAGTGCTTCTCTTTGGGGTAGTTTTAATGAGGAAGTGAGCTACAGGCAAAACTCAACCTCTTTTCTATGAAATTTCATTTTCAGTCATTTCCAACGATATAAGTGCTAACTTGGAGTAACATTTGGACTCTGTGTTGCATCCTCTGCAGCCACGTTTCATTTCCTTGCCCTCTTGACTGAAAACCAGTTGATATCTACTCTAACTTTAGCATCTTTCTTTCAACCAAAGTAGAAAGTGCTATCAAGTTGGGGTAAATATTTGCCGACTGACTCCCCTGTGTCCACTTTTCATCCTGTGCTTCTTCCATTGCCATCACAACAAAAGCAAATTCAGTGTAACCACTAGAGGGTGCTGTTTTACCTAGAGGCTTGGCCTGCCACTCTCTTTTTTGTATTTATCTTTGCTTTTTACCTCTCCCTCCAACTTGTACCTTTCAAGTGCTAAAACATTTGGACAGACTTTTGAATCCTATTCAGCAGCCAATTTTCCTTTCCTTGCCATTTTGACTGAGAATCATTTGATATCTACTCTAACTTTAGCATCTTTCTTTTCAACCAAAGTAAAGTGCTATCAAGTTGGGGTAAATTTGCTGACTGTCTCCCTTGTGTCCACTTTTTATCAGATCTCTTACATTTTAAAGAGCCCCTTGAGAAGATACAAAGAGAAGCATTCCTAATTTAAGAACAAGTGCTTCTCTAGCTCAGTCATGATGGTGTTGAAGCATACCCAGTGTAAACACTAGAGGGTGCTGTTTTAAACCAAGAGGTTTGGTCTGCCTTTTCCTGTTTTTGTATTTAGTGTAGGTCTTTCCTTTAAAATGACTCTGGACTAAATTCAGGGGGGAAATTTGAAATTGTTGCATTGCATGAAGTGCTTTAAATGTGTAAAAAGTCCACCCATGCTGAAAAATGCAGAGTCGTTCCAAAGATGTTAACACAGCAATCAAAACTTGATTGGCTTCACTGAAAAGCAGAGTGTCAACGACCATGGCACCCTTATATTGGGTGCTGGTAAACCACATGGCTCAGACCAGCTCTTCCTAAATACAGGCAACATCTCTGACTGCAAATGATCTCGTCCTGCATCCTACCAAGTTTCTGGCTATACACTGGACAAGATTTTCAGCTGCTTCTACTGTCACTATCGGTACCCTCACAATGGCACTGACTCGTCTGTTGTATTTGGTAAGTGCTATTTGTTGGGGTAGTTTCAAGTGATCAGTGCTTCAGGAGACTTCTGGAACTCAACACTGCGTTCTCCATGCAATGGTCAATTAAACACAGAGTTCAACACATTAAGATTACTTCAAATGGGAGCATTGATTGGTCCTGTGTTCATAAGTGCTTCTCTTTGGGGTAGTTTTAATGAGGAAGTGAGCTACAGGCAAAACTCAACCTCTTTTCTATGAAATTTCATTTTTCAGTCATTTCCAACGATATAAGTGCTAACTTGGAGTAACATTTGGACTCTGTGTTGCATCCTCTGCAGCCACGTTTCATTTCCTTGCCCTCTTGACTGAAAACCAGTTGATATCTACTCTAACTTTAGCATCTTTCTTTTCAACCAAAGTAGAAAGTGCTATCAAGTTGGGGTAAATATTTGCCGACTGACTCCCCTGTGTCCACTTTTCATCCTGTGCTTCTTCCAATCACAACAAAAGCAAATTCAGTGTAACCACTAGAGGGTGCTGTTTTACCTAGAGGCTTGGCCTGCCACTCTCTGCTTTTGTATTTATTGTAGTTCTTTGCTTTTTACCTCTCCCTCCAACTTGTACCTTTCAAGTGCTAAAACATTTGGACAGACTTTGAATCCTATTCAGCAGCCAATTTTCCTTTCCTTGCCATTTTGACTGAGAATCATTTGATATCTACTCTAACTTTAGCATCTTTCTTTTCAACCAAAGTAGAAAGTGCTATCAAGTTGGGGTAAATATTTGCTGACTGTCTCCCTTGTGTCCACTTTTTATCAGATCTCTTACATTTTAAAGAGCCCCTTGAGAAGATACAAAGAGAAGCATTCCTAATTTAAGAACAAGTGCTTCTCTATAGCTCAGTCATGATGGTGTTGAAGCATACCCAGTGTAAACACTAGAGGGTGCTGTTTTAAACCAAGAGGTTTGGTCTGCCTTTTCCTGTTTGTATTTAGTGTAGGTTTCCTTTTAAAATGACTCTGGACTAAATTCAGGGGGAAATTTGAAATTGTTTTTGCATGAAGTGCTTTAAATGTGTAAAAAGTCCACCCATGCTGAAAAATGCAGAGTCGTTCCAAAGATGTAACACAGCAAAAAAACTGATTGGCTTCACTGAAAAGCAGAGTGTCAACGACCATGGCCTTATATTGGGGTGCTGGTAAACCACATGGCTCAGACCACTCTTCCTAAATACAGGCAACATCTCTGACTGCAAATGATCTCGTCCGCATCCTACCAAGTTTCTGGCTATACACTGGACAAGATTTTCAGCTGCTTCTACTGTCACTATCGGTACCCTCACAATGGCACTGACTCGTCTGTTGTATTTGGTAAGTGCTATTTGTTGGGGTAGTTTCAAGTGATCAGTGCTTCAGGAGACTTCTGGAACTCAACACTGCGTTCTCCATGCAATGGTCAATTAAACACAGAGTTCAACACATTAAGATTACTTCAAATGGGAGCATTGATTGGTCCTGTGTTCATAAGTGCTTCTCTTTGGGGTAGTTTTAATGAGGAAGTGAGCTACAGGCAAAACTCAACCTCTTTTCTATGAAATTTCATTTTTCAGTCATTTCCAACGATATATAAGTGCTAACTTGGAGTAACATTTGGACTCTGTGTTGCATCCTCTGCAGCCACGTTTCATTTCCTTGCCTCTTGACTGAAACCAGTTGATATCTACTCTAACTTTAGCATCTTTCTTTTCAACCAAAGTAGAAAGTGCTATCAAGTTGGGGTAAATATTTGCTGACTGTCTCCCTTGTGTCCACTTTTTAGATCTCTTACATTTTAAAGAGCCCCTTGAGAGAATACAAAGAGAAGCATTCCTAATTTAAGAACAAGTGCTTCTCTATAGCTCAGTCATGATGGTGTTGAAGCATACCCAGTGTAAACACTAGAGGGTGCTGTTTTAAACCAAGAGGTTTGGTCTGCCTTTTCCTGTTTTTGTATTTAGTGTAGGTCTTTCCTTTTAAAATGACTCTGGACTAAATTCAGGGGGGAAATTTGAAATTGTTGCATTTGCATGAAGTGCTTTAAATGTGTAAAAAGTCCACCCATGCTGAAAAATGCAGAGTCGTTCCAAAGATGTTAACAAAGCAATCAAAACTTGATTGGCTTCACTGAAAAGCAGAGTGTCAACGACCATGGCATAGCCAAGGGGGCATGGACACCCTTATATTGGGTGCTGGTAAACCACATGGCTCAGACCAGCTCTTCCTAAATACAGGCAACATCTCTGACTGCAAATGATCTCGTCCTGCATCCTACCAAGTTTCTGGCTATACACTGGACAAGATTTTCAGCTGCTTCTACTGTCACTATCGGTACCCTCACAATGGCACTGACTCGTCTGTTGTATTTGGTAAGTGCTATTTGTTGGGGTAGTTTCAAGTGATCAGTGCTTCAGGAGACTTCTGGAACTCAACACTGCGTTCTCCATGCAATGGTCAATTAAACAGAGTTCAACACATTAAGATTACTTCAACTGGGAGCATTGATTGGTCCTGTGTTCATAAGTGCTTCTCTTTGGGGTAGTTTTAATGAGGAAGTGAGCTACAGGCAAAACTCAACCTCTTTTCTATGAAATTTCATTTTTCAGTCATTTCCAACGATATAAGTGCTAACTTGGAGTAACATTTGGACTCTGTGTTGCATCCTCTGCAGCCACGTTTCATTTCCTTGCCCTCTTGACTGAAAACCAGTTGATATCTACTCTAACTTTAGCATCTTTCTTTTCAACCAAAGTAGAAAGTGCTATCAAGTTGGGGTAAATATTGCCGACTGACTCCCCTGTGTCCACTTTTCATCCTGTGCTTCTTCCATTGCCATCACAACAAAAGCAAATTCAGTGTAACACTAGAGGGTGCTGTTTACCTAGAGGCTTGGCCTGCCACTCTCTGCTTTTGTATTTATTGTAGTTCTTTGCTTTTTACCTCTCCCTCCAACTTGTACCTTTCAAGTGCTAAAACATTTGGACAGACTTTTGAATCCTTCAGCAGCCAATTTTCCTTTCCTTGCCATTTTGACTGAGAATCATTTGATATCTACTCTAACTTTAGCATCTTTCTTTTCAACCAAAGTAGAAAGTGCTATCAAGTTGGGGTAAATATTTGCTGACTGTCTCCCTTGTGTCCATTTTATCAGATCTCTTACATTTTAAAGAGCCCCTTGAGAAGATACAAAGAGAAGCATTCCTAATTTAAGAACAAGTGCTTCTCTATAGCTCAGTCATGATGGTGTTGAAGCATACCCAGTGTAAACACTAGAGGGTGCTGTTTTAAACCAAGAGGTTTGGTCTGCCTTTTCCTGTTTTGTTTTAGTGTAGGTCTTTCCTTTTAAAATGACTCTGGACTAAATTCAGGGGGGAAATTTGAAATTGTTGCATTTGCATGAAGTGCTTTAAATGTGTAAAAAGTCCACCCATGCTGAAAAATGCAGAGTCGTTCCAAAGATGTTAACACAGCAATCAAAACTTGATTGGCTTCACTGAAAAGCAGAGTGTCAACGACCATGGACCCTTATATTGGGTGCTGGTAAACCACATGGCTCAGACCAGCTCTTCCTAAAACAGGCAACATCTCTGACTGCAAATGATCTCGTCCTGCATCCTACCAAGTTTCTGGCTATACACTGGACAAGATTTTCAGCTGCTTCTACTGTCACTATCGGTACCCTCACAATGGCACTGACTCGTCTGTTGTATTTGGTAAGTGCTATTTGTTGGGGTAGTTTCAAGTGATCAGTGCTTCAGGAGACTTCTGGAACTCACACACTGCGTTCTCCATGCAATGGTCAATTAAACACAGAGTTCAACACATTAAGATTACTTCAAATGGGAGCATTGATTGGTCCTGTGTTCATAAGTGCTTCTCTTTGGGGTAGTTTTAATGAGGAAGTGAGCTACAGGCAAAACTCAACCTCTTTTCTATGAAATTTCATTTTTCAGTCATTTCCAACGATATAAGTGCTAACTTGGAGTAACATTTGGACTCTGTGTTGCATCCTCTGCAGCCACGTTTCATTTCCTTGCCCTCTTGACTGAAAACCAGTTGATATCTACTCTAACTTTAGCATCTTTCTTTTCAACCAAAGTAGAAAGTGCTATCAAGTTGGGGTAAATATTTGCCGACTGACTCCCCTGTGTCCACTTTTCATCCTGTGCTTCTTCCATTGCCATCACAACAAAAGCAAATTCAGTGTAACCACTAGAGGGTGCTGTTTTACCTAGAGGCTTGGCCTGCCACTCTCTGCTTTGTATTTATTGTAGTTCTTTGCTTTTTACCTCTCCCTCCAACTTGTACCTTTCAAGTGCTAAAACATTTGGACAGACTTTGAATCCTATTCAGCAGCCAATTTTCCTTTCCTTGCCATTTTGACTGAGAATCATTTGATATCTACTCTAACTTTAGCATCTTTCTTTTCAACCAAAGTAGAAAGTGCTATCAAGTTGGGGTAAATATTTGCTGACTGTCTCCCTTGTGTCCACTTTTTATCAGATCTCTTACATTTTAAAGAGCCCCTTGAGAATACAAAGAGAAGCATTCCTAATTTAAGAACAAGTGCTTCTCTATAGCTCAGTCATGATGGTGTTGAAGCATACCCAGTGTAAACACTAGAGGGTGCTGTTTTAAACCAAGAGGTTTGGTCTGCCTTTTCCTGTTTTTGTATTTAGTGTAGGTCTTTCCTTTTAAAATGACTCTGGACTAAATTCAGGGGGGAAATTTGAAATTGTTGCATTGCATGAAGTGCTTTAAATGTGTAAAAAGTCCACCCATGCTGAAAAATGCAGAGTCGTTCCAAAGATGTTAACACAGCAATCAAAACTTGATTGGCTTCACAGAAAAGCAGAGTGTCAACGACCATGGCACCCTTATATTGGGTGCTGGTAAACCACATGGCTCAGACCAGCTTCCTAAATACAGGCAACATCTCTGACTGCAAATGATCTCGTCCTGCATCCTACCAAGTTTCTGGCTATACACAAGATTTCAGCTGCTTCTACTGTCACTATCGGTACCCTCACAATGGCACTGACTCGTCTGTTGTATTTGGTAAGTGCTATTTGTTGGGGTAGTTTCAAGTGATCAGTGCTTCAGGAGACTTCTGGAACTCAACACTGCGTTCTCCATGCAATGGTCAATTAAACACAGAGTTCAAACACATTAAGATTACTTCAAATGGGAGCATTGATTGGTCCTGTGTTCATAAGTGCTTCTCTTTGGGGTAGTTTTAATGAGGAAGTGAGCTACAGGCAAAACTCAACCTCTTTTCTATGAAATTTCATTTTTCAGTCATTTCCAACGATATAAGTGCTAACTTGGAGTAACATTTGGACTCTGTGTTGCATCCTCTGCAGCCACGTTTCATTTCCTTGCCCTCTTGACTGAAAACCAGTTGATATCTACTCTAACTTTAGCATCTTTCTTTTCAACCAAAGTAGAAAGTGCTATCAAGTTGGGGTAAATATTTGCTGACTGTCTCCCTTGTGTCCACTTTTTATCAGATCTCTTACATTTTAAAGAGCCCCTTGAGAGAATACAAAGAGAAGCATTCCTAATTTAAGAACAAGTGCTTCTCTATAGCTCAGTCATGATGGTGTTGAAGCATACCCAGTGTAAACACTAGAGGGTGCTGTTTTAAACCAAGAGGTTTGGTCTGCCTTTTCCTGTTTTTGTATTTAGTGTAGGTCTTTCCTTTTAAAATGACTCTGGACTAAATTCAGGGGGGAAATTTGAAATTGTTGCATTTGCATGAAGTGCTTTAAATGTGTAAAAAGTCCACCCATGCTGAAAAAGCAGAGTCGTTCCAAAGATGTTAACACAGCAATCAAAACTTGATTGGCTTCACTGAAAAGCAGAGTGTCAACGACCATGGCATAGCCAAGGGGGCATGGACCCTTATATTGGGTGCTGGTAAACCACATGGCTCAGACCAGCTCTTCCTAAATACAGGCAACATCTCTGACTGCAAATGATCTCGTCCTGCATCCTACCAAGTTTCTGGCTATACACTGGACAAGATTTTCAGCTGCTTCTACTGTCACTATCGGTACCCTCACAATGGCACTGACTCGTCTGTTGTATTTGGTAAGTGCTATTTGTTGGGGTAGTTTCAAGTGATCAGTGCTTCAGGAGACTTCTGGAACTCAACACTGCGTTCTCCATGCAATGGTCAATTAAACACAGAGTTCAACACATTAAGATTACTTCAAATGGGAGCATTGATTGGTCCTGTGTTCATAAGTGCTTCTCTTTGGGGTAGTTTTAATGAGGAAGTGAGCTACAGGCAAAACTCAACCTTTTCTATGAAATTTCATTTTTCAGTCATTTCCAACGATATAAGTGCTAACTTGGAGTAACATTTGGACTCTGTGTTGCATCCTCTGCAGCCACGTTTCATTTCCTTGCCCTCTTGACTGAAAACCAGTTGATATCTACTCTAACTTTAGCATCTTTCTTTTCAACCAAAGTAGAAAGTGCTATCAAGTTGGGGTAAATATTTGCCGACTGACTCCCCTGTGTCCACTTTTCATCCTGTGCTTCTTCCATTGCCATCACAACAAAAGCAAATTCAGTGTAACCACTAGAGGGTGCTGTTTTACCTAGAGGCTTGGCCTGCCACTCTCTGCTTTGTATTTATTGTAGTTCTTTGCTTTTTACCTCTCCCTCCAACTTGTACCTTTCAAGTGCTAAAACATTTGGACAGACTTTTGAATCCTATTCAGCAGCCAATTTTCCTTTCCTTGCCATTTTGACTGAGAATCATTTGATATCTACTCTAACTTTAGCATCTTTCTTTTCAACCAAAGTAGAAAGTGCTATCAAGTTGGGGTAAATATTTGCTGACTGTCTCCCTTGTGTCCACTTTTTATCAGATCTCTTACATTTTAAAGAGCCCCTTGAGAAGATACAAAGAGAAGCATTCCTAATTTAAGAACAAGTGCTTCTCTATAGCTCAGTCATGATGGTGTTGAAGCATACCCAGTGTAAACACTAGAGGGTGCTGTTTTAAACCAAGAGGTTTGGTCTGCCTTTTCCTGTTTTGTATTTAGTGTAGGTCTTTCCTTTTAAAATGACTCTGGACTAAATTCAGGGGGGAAATTTGAAATTGTTGCATTTGCATGAAGTGCTTAAATGTGTAAAAAGTCCACCCATGCTGAAAAATGCAGAGTCGTTCCAAAGATGTTAACACAGCAATCAAAACTTCAGTGGCTTCACTGAAAAGCAGAGTGTCAACGACCATGGCATAGCCAAGGGGGCATGGACACCCTTATATTGGGTGCTGGTAAACCACATGGCTCAGACCAGCTCTTCCTAAATACAGGCAACATCTCTGACTGCAAATGATCTCGTCCTGCATCCTACCAAGTTTCTGGCTATACACTGGACAAGATTTTCAGCTGCTTCTACTGTCACTATCGGTACCCTCACAATGGCACTGACTCGTCTGTTGTATTTGGTAAGTGCTATTTGTTGGGGTAGTTTCAAGTGATCAGTGCTTCAGGAGACTTCTGGAACTCAACACTGCGTTCTCCATGCAATGGTCAATTAAACACAGAGTTCAACACATTAAGATTACTTCAAATGGGAGCATTGATTGGTCCTGTGTTCATAAGTGCTTCTCTTTGGGGTAGTTTTAATGAGGAAGTGAGCTACAGGCAAAACTCAACCTCTTTTCTATGAAATTTCATTTTTCAGTCATTTCTAACGATATAAGTGCTAACTTGGAGTAACATTTGGACTCTGTGTTGCATCCTCTGCAGCCACGTTTCATTTCCTTGCCCTCTTGACTGAAAACCAGTTGATATCTACTCTAACTTTAGCATCTTTCTTTTCAACCAAAGTAGAAAGTGCTATCAAGTTGGGGTAAATATTTGCCGACTGACTCCCTGTGTCCACTTTTCATCCTGTGCTTCTTCCATTGCCATCACAACAAAAGCAAATTCAGTGTAACCACTAGAGGGTGCTGTTTTACCTAGAGGCTTGGCCTGCCTCTCTGCTTTTGTATTTATTGTAGTTCTTTGCTTTTTACCTCTCCCTCCAACTTGTACCTTTCAAGTGCTAAAAACATTTGGACAGACTTTTGAATCCTATTCAGCAGCCAATTTTCCTTTCCTTGCCATTTTGACTGAGAATCATTTGATATCTACTCTAACTTTAGCATCTTTCTTTTCAACCAAAGTAGAAAGTGCTATCAAGTTGGGGTAAATATTTGCTGACTGTCTCCCTTGTGTCCACTTTTTATCAGATCTCTTACATTTTAAAGAGCCCCTTGAGATGAATACAAAGAGAAGCATTCCTAATTTAAGAACAAGTGCTTCTCTATAGCTCAGTCATGATGGTGTTGAAGCATACCCAGTGTAAACACTAGAGGGTGCTGTTTTAAACCAAGAGGTTTGGTCTGCCTTTTCCTGTTTTTGTATTTAGTGTAGGTCTTTCCTTTTAAAATGACTCTGGACTAAATTCAGGGGGGAAATTTGAAATTGTTGCATTTGCATGAAGTGCTTTAAATGTGTAAAAAGTCCACCCATGCTGAAAAATGCAGAGTCGTTCCAAAGATGTTAACACAGCAATCAAAACTTGATTGGCTTCACTGAAAAGCAGAGTGTCAACGACCATGGCATAGCCATGGACACCCTTATATTGGGTGCTGGTAAACCACATGGCTCAGACCAGCTCTTCCTAAATACAGGCAACATCTCTGACTGCAAATGATCTCGTCCTGCATCCTACCAAGTTTCTGGCTATACACTGGACAAGATTTTCAGCTGCTTCTACTGTCACTATCGGTACCCTCACAATGGCACTGACTCGTCTGTTGTATTTGGTAAGTGCTATTTGTTGGGGTAGTTTCAAGTGATCAGTGCTTCAGGAGACTTCTGGAACTCAACACTGCGTTCTCCATGCAATGGTCAATTAAACACAGAGTTCAACACATTAAGATTACTTCAAATGGGAGCATTGATTGGTCCTGTGTTCATAAGTGCTTCTCTTTGGGGTAGTTTTAATGAGGAAGTGAGCTACAGGCAAAACTCAACTCTTTTCTATGAAATTTCATTTTTCAGTCATTTCCAACGATATAAGTGCTAACTTGGAGTAACATTTGGACTCTGTGTTGCATCCTCTGCAGCCACGTTTCATTTCCTTGCCCTCTTGACTGAAAACCAGTTGATATCTACTCTAACTTTAGCATCTTTCTTTTCAACCAAAGTAGAAAGTGCTATCAAGTTGGGGTAAATATTTGCCGACTGACTCCCTGTGTCCACTTTTCATCCTGTGCTTCTTCCATTGCCATCACAACAAAAGCAAATTCAGTGTAACCACTAGAGGGTGCTGTTTTACCTAGAGGCTTGGCCTGCCACTCTCTGCTTTTGTATTATTGTAGTTCTTTGCTTTTTACCTCTCCCTCCAACTTGTACCTTTCAAGTGCTAAAACATTTGGACAGACTTTTGAATCCTATTCAGCAGCCAATTTTCCTTTCCTTGCCATTTTGACTGAGAATCATTTGATATCTACTCTAACTTTAGCATCTTTCTTTTCAACCAAAGTAGAAAGTGCTATCAAGTTGGGGTAAATATTTGCTGACTGTCTCCCTTGTGTCCACTTTTTATCAGATCTCTTACATTTTAAAGAGCCCCTTGAGAGATACAAAGAGAAGCATTCCTAATTTAAGAACAAGTGCTTCTCTATAGCTCAGTCATGATGGTGTTGAAGCATACCCAGTGTAAACACTAGAGGGTGCTGTTTTAAACCAAGAGGTTTGGTCTGCCTTTTCCTGTTTTTGTATTTAGTGTAGGTCTTTCCTTTTAAAATGACTCTGGACTAAATTCAGGGGGGAAATTTGAAATTGTTGCATTTGCATGAAGTGCTTAAATGTGTAAAAAGTCCACCCATGCTGAAAAATGCAGAGTCGTTCCAAAGATGTTAACACAGCAATCAAAACTTGATTGGCTTCACAGAAAAGCAGAGTGTCAACGACCATGGCACCCTTATATTGGGTGCTGGTAAACCACATGGCTCAGACCAGCTCTTCCTAAATACAGGCAACATCTCTGACTGCAAATGATCTCGTCCTGCATCCTACCAAGTTTCTGGCTATACACTGGACAAGATTTTCAGCTGCTTCTACTGTCACTATCGGTACCCTCACAATGGCACTGACTCGTCTGTTGTATTTGGTAAGTGCTATTTGTTGGGGTAGTTTCAAGTGATCAGTGCTTCAGGAGACTTCTGGAACTCAACACTGCGTTCTCCATGCAATGGTCAATTAAACACAGAGTTCAACACATTAAGATTACTCAAATGGGAGCATTGATTGGTCCTGTGTTCATAAGTGCTTCTCTTTGGGGTAGTTTTAATGAGGAAGTGAGCTACAGGCAAAACTCAACCTCTTTTCTATGAAATTTCATTTTTCAGTCATTTCTAACGATATAAGTGCTAACATTTGGACTCATCCTCTGCAGCAACTTGCTTAGCCTCATTTTGAACCATTTCAGATACCATGCAGTGCCAACATTTCTGAATCCCAGTTGTTGATTCTACTCTAACTTTAGCATCTTTCTTTTCAACCAAAGTAGAAAGTGCTATCAAGTTGGGGTAAATATTTGCCGACTGACTCCCCTGTGTCCACTTTCATCCTGTGCTTCTTCCATTGCCATCACAACAAAAGCAAATTCAGTGTAAACACTAGAGGGTGCTGTTTTACCTAGAGGCTTGGCCTGCCACTCTCTGCTTTTGTATTATTGTAGTTCTTTGCTTTTTACCTCTCCCTCCAACTTGTACCTTTCAAGTGCTAACAACATTTGGACAGACTTTTGAATCCTATTCAGCAGCCAATTTTCCTTTCCTTGCCATTTTGACTGAGAATCATTTGATATCTACTCTAACTTTAGCATCTTTCTTTTCAACCAAAGTAGAAAGTGCTATCAAGTTGGGGTAAATATTTGCTGACTGTCTCCCTTGTGTCCACTTTTTATCAGATCTCTTACATTTTAAAGAGCCCCTTGAGAGAATACAAAGAGAAGCATTCCTAATTTAAGAACAAGTGCTTCTCTATAGCTCAGTCGTGATGGTGTTGAAGCATACCCAGTGTAAACACTAGAGGGTGCTGTTTTAAACCAAGAGGTTTGGTCTGCCTTTCCTGTTTTGTATTTAGTGTAGGTCTTTCCTTTTAAAATGACTCTGGACTAAATTCAGGGGGGAAATTTGAAATGTTGCATTTGCATGAAGTGCTTTAAATGTGTAAAAAGTCCACCCATGCTGAAAAATGCAGAGTCGTTCCAAAGATGTTAACACAGCAATCAAAACTTGATGGCTTCACTGAAAAGCAGAGTGTCAACGACCATAGCCAAGGGGGCATGGACCCTTATATTGGGTGCTGGTAAACCACATGGCTCAGACCAGCTCTTCCTAAATACAGGCAACATCTCTGACTGCAAATGATCTCGTCCTGCATCCTACCAAGTTTCTGGCTATACACTGGACAAGATTTTCAGCTGCTTCTACTGTCACTATCGGTACCCTCACAATGGCACTGACTCGTCTGTTGTATTGGTAAGTGCTATTTGTTGGGGTAGTTTCAAGTGATCAGTGCTTCAGGAGACTTCTGGAACTCAACACTGCGTTCTCCATGCAATGGTCAATTAACACAGAGTCAAACATTAAGATTACTTCAAATGGGAGCATTGATTGGTCCTGTGTTCATAAGTGCTTCTCTTTGGGGTAGTTTTAATGAGGAAAGTGCTACAGGCAAAACTCAACTCTTTCTATGAAATTTCATTTTCAGTCATTCCAACGATATAAGTGCTAACTTGGAGTAACATTTGGACTCTGTGTTGCATCCTCTGCAGCCGTTCATTTCCTTGCCCTCTTGACTGAAAACCGTTGATATCTACTTTAACATCTTTCTTTTCAACCAAAGTAGAAAGTGCTATCAAGTTGGGGTAAATATTTGCCGACTGACTCCCCTGTGTCCACTTTTCATCCTGTGCTTCTTCCATTGCCATCACAACAAAAGCAAATTCAGTGTAAACACTAGAGGGTGCTGTTTTACTAGAGGCTTGGCCTGCCACTCTCTGCTTTTGTATTATTGTAGTTCTTTGCTTTTTACCTCTCCCTCCAACTGTACCTTTCAAGTGCTAAAAACATTTGGACAGACTTTTGAATCCTATTCAGCAGCCAATTTTCCTTTCTGCAGTTGACTGAGATCATTGATATCTACTCTAACTTTGCATCTTCTTTTAACCAAAGTAGAAAGTGCTATCAAGTTGGG
>JAOTNS010002158.1:0-43505 GCA_028476615.1 Culter alburnus | reverse complement strand
TTTCGGGTAAGCTGTCGCTAGAGCGGCATCTAGAGCAGCCAGGGACTTTATTCGGCAGCACCTGCAGCTGGCCAATATAATTCCAGTTTGCATATCAGGAGAAGGTGGGAGTGGAAGACGCTATTGTCTACATGTTACATCGATCCCTCACCTATCTGGACAGGGGCAGCGGGGCTGAGAGAATTACTTTCTTGGATTTCTCCAGTGCCTTCAACACCATTTAACCGCTGCTCCTCAGAGATAAACTGACAGAGATGGGAGTGGACTCACAGCTGGTGGCGTGGATTACGGACTACCTGACAGGCAGACCTCAGTACGTGGGACTAGGGGACTGCAGGTCTGATACGGTGGTGAACAGCACGGGAGCACCACAAGGGACTGTGTTCTCCCCGGTCCTCTTCACCCTGTACACGTCAGACTTCCAATATATCTCTGAGTCCTGCCACGTGCAGACGACACTGCAATCATGGGCTGTATCAGGAGTGGACAGGAGGAGGAGTACAGGAGACTGATCCAGGATTTTGTTACATGGTGCGACCTAAACCACCTGTCCCTAAACACCACCAAGACCAGGGAGATAGTGGTGGACTTCAGAAGGCCCAGGCTTCAACCGGAGCCTGTGACCATCAACGGCGACTGTGTGGAGCTGGTAAAGACTTACAAATACTTGGGTTTGTAGTTAGATGAGAAACTGGACTAGACTGCTAACACGGATGTGTAGCGGTTGTTCCTCTGTGTTGTGTTAGTTTGATGTTGAATAAAAAAAATCTTCCACACAAAGCTGTTTTTTGATCAAGGTAGTTTAATTTCAGTGCCTGTGTAGTAAAACAAGCAAACAGACAGGCACTGTTATCTGCAACAGGTCTTAATTTTTGCCTCTCCTCTCTGATGGCATTGCAGGAAAGAGAGAGTAACATACACACACTTTACAACACACATACACATAATATAATATATATAATAATAGTATGAGTAATAAAAATAATAATAATAATAATAATAATAATAATATAAGTCATAATATAATACATTCACAAACATTCTTATATACCAATAATTCAAAACAGCATTACAGTGTTTCTTGAATACTATTTAACATAGGCCTACCGGTGTAGTAAAACAAGCAAACAAGGCATGTTATCTGCAACAGCTCTTAATTTTTGCCTGTTAATCACAAAATACATGTAAGTACACCAGGTAGTTAAACCACAGATCACACAATGAATGCAATATGCAATATATATATATATCTCTGAAGTACAAAATATATTAAGACTAAAATATATATTTAGTTTACAAAATAATTATAATTATACATACACGTATTTTTAATTAAACATATCAATCTATTATTTATCAATTTCTATTTATCTATATATAAATATTCCTTAATTGAGATGTTAGCCGCATAGCCGCTAACATATCCTTCACACACGCGACGCACACTTTGCCGCCATCTCACGCAATGCACTATTCACCAGTCACTCAAAATAAACTACATTTACCAGGTTGATAACACGAACTAATGGTCAAATATAACATCACACAGAATACTTTCTCGTATTTGATCATATAACATGACATGAACACATTTAACAGTTAATGAACGGAGCTCATGAAAATCGTACCTTCCTCTCCGATGACACTGCAGGAAAGAGGACGAACTTCTTCTTCTTCTTCTTCTTGTTTTATGGCGGGTGACAGCCAACGTTATTGGTGTATTACCGCCACCTACTATACTGGAGTGTGGACCAGAATTCTTACCCTCTGCTAAACACATATTAATGTTAAATGAAATAAATAAACCAAATATACATATATACACATACTCATATATACATATATAAAAAAAAAAAAAAAAACCTTTACAACCTATTTATCAGCCCTGTTTCCTTCAAGAATACAATTAATGAATTATAATTTCCTGTTTGACTGAGAATTGTTTTATTTCTATCTGCTGTGATGTCCTTCTAAATATTTCCCTTTCTGTGGCATATTTCTGACAGTGAATTAATACATGCTCAACTGTTTCTATTCCCTGACCACATTCACACAGCGCTGTTGGATGTTTCCCCATAAGGTGCAACGTACTATTTAGTCTTGTGTGACCCAGTCTCAATCTTGATATTACATTCTCTTCCTTCGTGCTTCGTCCTGTCCTCCTCATCTTTCCCACCTCGTTGGATGTTGTAAAGGTGTCTGCCTGTAGTTCCCTGTTTCCATTTATCTTGCCATTTGTTAGTGATTTTGCTTTTAATCATTGCCTTTTTTCTGTTCTGCTTAATAAAATCTCCATTACATTTTCCTGTTTAATTGCTTCCTTTGCTAGTGAATCTGCTATCTCATTTCCTTTAACCCCCCTATGTGCTGGTACCCAAAAAATATAATCTCTATGTTCCAATTATGAATTCTAAAAAGTGTTTCATATATTTCATTAATTATATCTTGCCTACTCTGGGATGAAAATGATTGTATTGATCAATGCTGAACTTGAGTCTGAACACACAATAACTTTGCTTATATTGGCTAGTTCTATCCAATTCAGGGCTGACACAATTGCTACTAACTCGACTGTATAAACTGCCAGATGATCTGTTGTTCTCCTATTATTAGATATCTGTAGGGATGGTATAGTAAATGCATATGATGTTCTCCCCGTAGGGTCTTTAGATCCATCTGTATATATTGCTACATAATTCTGGTATACTGTGTGAATTCTGTCCTCTACCACCGCTGCTAGATTTCCTATGTCTTTGAATAAATGATAATTTTCCAGTAAATACAAGTCGACAAACACTTGAGGAAATATCCACGGAGGCGTTACCGTTATTGGTACTGTAGGAATAAAACTTCTTGATTTAACCTCATTTCCCTTGCTATAGTTCCTGAGATCCAGGCAAAACACTTACTTTTCGCTCTCTCACTTTCCCAGCAAGGGATAAGTACCTTACTAGCTGGATTTTTCCCTTCTGACTGTCCTTTTAAGTTTACCCAGTAGTTCATCATAAGCTGTACCCTTCGAAGGCATAGTGGCATTTCTCCCATTTCCACATGTAGAGCATCAACGGAAGTTGATTTAATCGCACCACAACATAGTCTCAGAGCTTGAGAATTCATTATTTCTAATTTCTTTAAGGATGTTTTAGCCGCTGATCCATACACCAAGCTTCCATATCCAATACTGACCTTATTAATGCTATACATTTTTCAATGCCTCTCTACTTGCTCCCCATTCAGATCCTGACAGACATCTCATAACATTTACCACTTTCTTACATTTACTGAGTATTTTATTGATATGTTCATTCCAGTTTAATTTAGAGTCAAACCACAACCCTAAAAATTTAAACACTTTAACTTGCTCAATTATTTGTCCATACAATTTAACCTCCATTCCATTACTGTCTTTTTTCTTTCTAGTGAATATAATTGATTTTGTTTTTTCCACTGAGAATTTAAAACCCCACAAGTATGACCATTTTTCTACCATATTAACTGACTCTTGTATCCTTTTCCTTATATGATCAACATTCCTTCCCGTTTCCATAACGCTCCATCATCTGCAAATAATGAACGATTAATATCTGATGGAACTTGAGAGAACACATCATTTATCAATAGAAAATAATAATGGACTAATGACACTCCCCTGGGGGGTGCCATTATCCACCAAATACTTCCTGGATACAACTGCACCAATTTTAACCCGAATAGATCTTTCAAATAAAAAACTTTTAACCCAGTTAAAAACTTCCTGAAATTCCTATTATGTAATTTAATCATTAATCCCTCCTTCCAAACCATATCGTAAGCTTTCTCAACATCAAAGAAAACTGCCATCACTGATTCTTTGTTCACCTGTGCTTTCTTGATTTCTGTTTCCAGACATATAATTGGATCCATTGTTCCTCTCCCTCTCCTAAACCCACTCTGATATGGTGATAGGAGTTCCCTTGACTCGAAATAAAACGTTAATCTCTCAGTAACCATTCTTTCCATTATTTTGCCTAAATGTGACGTTAACGCTATCGGCCTATAATTCTCAGGCTTTGAAGGGTCTTTCCCTGGTTTTCTAATAGGAATAATTACCGCTTCTTTCCATGCAGTGGGTAGTTTTCCCTTATCCCAGACTTTATTATAAAGGCCTAGAAGATTCATCATTGCTAATGGACCTAGATGTTTCAACATTATATACAAATTCCATCATCTCCCGGTGCTGTTATTCCAGATCTTGCTATTGCTCTTCATCTCACTTATAGTAAACGGAACGTCCAACACACTATTTCCTACCTGTCTTTCCACCAGCACCCCAGGATAAGCCTCTCTTGTCCTTATTCTTCCTCTTCTAGCATCTTCAGTCAAATTATAAGAACTATAAATTTTGACCAGCTCTTTTGCAATCATTTCTGCCTTTTCTCCATCAGAAATTGCAGCTTCCTCCCTTCTTTAAAACTGGATATTGGTATTCCTTTCTTATACCTCTCATTTTTTAATCATTCCCATACCTCCCCAACTGGCGTTACTCTGCCTATTTTATTACAAAACCCTTGCCAGCTAACTCTTTTTGCATTTCGTATTATTTTCTTAACCTTAGCTTGTGCATTCTTATATACAATTAAATTCTGCAAACTATGAGTTCTTCTTAATATTCTGAATGCTTTATTCCTATCTTTAACTGCTTTTGCACACTCATCTGACCACCAAGGGACTGCTTTTCTCTTCATCTTACCTTTACTTTTTGAAATAGCTTGATTTGCTGCTTCTATAAAAATTTCCCTAATTTTCCCCTCACAACTTCAATGTCTTCATTTAAATCTATGGTGCTCATCTCTGTTTCACAAATATAAGTAAATAATTCCCATCTTGCACTACTAAAAATCCACCTCCCCAACATTCCACCATTTCTCTTACTTTTCCCCAATTGTAATTGACAGAATACTGGAAAATGATCACTACCGATTGTGGTGTCTTCATCTACATCCCACTCACATCTACCCCCTAAATTTCTAGAAACTAATGTTAAGTCTAATACTGAGGTGTTTCCTGTGTACACATCTATTCTAGTCCCTCTTCCATCATTTAAACAAACCATTTGTTTTTCTTCTAGTAATTCTTCTATAATCCCCCCATTTGCATCTGTTTTAGTTCCTCCCCATAACGTGCTATGTGCATTAAAATCCCCACAAATCACCACTCTATCATTTTCCATCCCGTCAATTTCAACTAAACTGTTTAAAGATAACCTTTTTACAAGGATTGTAAAAATTAACAATTACAACCTTCCCCTCACCTGTCCATATTTCCACAACTACATACTCACTTCCCTTATTCACCTCTCTAAATGCCATATCATCCTGAATAAACGTAGCACACCCCCACCAACTCCCTCTTCCCTGTCACTTCTTACAGATGAATAACCAACTATTCTAAATTCTAAATTTGATTTCAACCAAGTTTCCTGCACACATATCACATCTGGCTTGATTGGCAACTCATCTACAATTTTTTAAACTCCTGTCCATTGGCCAATAAGCTTCTTGCATTCCATTGCAGAAATAAAACCATTATCCAATTGAGTGATCTTGACTCGTTTGGATGCTCAGATCATTTCTGACCTCCTCCCAAGTCAATCCTCTAAAATCTAAATGATTAACAGCTGCTTTTGTAATAATCTGTATTCTCTCAGTTTTAGACTTGACCCCCATTGTTGCATTAAGCACTCCTGCTATGAACGTGACTAGCTTTCTCATATCAATCAACATCTTCTCTTCATTAGCCTGCACTGGATCCATGTCTTTATTGAGAGGTTTCCCTGTATTATCTCTGTCCCCATTCTCTCCTCTCTGATTTACTATCTTCACTGCCTCTGCATATGACATCTTACCCTGAGTCCTCACTTGTTGTACCTTTTTTTCCCTTCTAAGCACTTCACATCCTCCATAAGCCACACTATGATTTCCTCCACAGCTGCAACATCTGGGTTGCTCTTTATGATTACAGTCCTCATAGTTATGATCTTCTCCACATCTAGCACACCTTCTCCTACCTTTGCATGTTTGCTGTATGTCCAAACCTTTGGCAGTTGTAGCATCTCATTGGTATTGGTATATATTCCCTAACATTATAGCTCATGAAGCCTAAAGTTACTTTTTTGGAAGTACTTCGCTTACAAACTCCAGTAGAATAGATTCACTATCTCGTCTTGCCCCCTCCCGATTTACCTGTAATCTCCGGACATTCCTCACACTTCCTCCCTTTAAGTTTGCTTTAATTTCATCCATTGTGACACTTAATGGCACACCCCAGATTACTCCTTTAGCCCACTTTGTTCCTTGTCCAATGTAACTTGTACTCACTACTTTGTTTTTACCTATTTCTTTCATTTTACCGGCCCGTTGCCTTTGTTCCTCACTTTTACACATAATCAACAAATTACCATCTCTCAAAACCTTTGCCATAATAATATCACCAACCTGATTTTTTAAAATGGTTGTTAACTTTACCGGACTCATGGCAAATTCCCTTCTCCTCATCAAATCTCAAAATAATTTTAAATTCATTCACATTAACCTCCTGCACTCCCTTCTCGTTTACACTGGTTCTTAGTTTCTTTGGCCTACCTCCTGTTACTTCGTCTCCTCTCTTCTCCTTTGTTCTTACACTTCCTTGATTTATATCCATACTGTCATCACTTTCTCCTTTCAGTCTCTCCCCATTCTGGTCCATTCTCAGTATAGTTGCGTTCACCCCCCCATCCTTGCTTCCACTCATAATTCTTCTTCATTTAGAAAGTCCTTTAACACGACTGCCTGCTGACAGTCGCGATCCTATTTCTTAGGTCGCTCTCCAAAACCGTGCCACCTATGACTTTTAACAGTTTTTCTCAAGCCTGTTCTGCTCGACGGATCACCGCGGCATGAGTGAACTTCTCGCCCAGCAAAGAGGACAACTTCCGATTGCCTGCGTTTTGAACGCCTTACTACGTATGACGTCAGCCGACGTACATACTATATTAGTAAGGGCATGCACGATTTCAAATAAAATCCCCTAAAACAATATATCCACAAACACTATATATATAATATAGTATAGTAAGAGAGTAATAGGATATAATATTTAAAAAGTGTAGAATCTAGTGTAACAAACATACATCCTATCCCTATATCCCGAGTTCTAACAGAATGGGCAGGGGGGGCTGGGGTGGCAGTATAAGGGACTGCGGTATGTAGGAGGAGATGGTGGAAGTCAAGTCCTGGCGGAGGAGGCACCAGTGGTAGGGGGTGGGGCGGGCTCGGTGGGACTACTTCCCTCAGTAACGGCTGGCAGTATGAAATCGGCTTTCAACATCGTAAAAAGCTGCGCACGGACAAGTTTAAATGTCTATCATACTGTTGGGCGAGGATTCCCCTTATTCCTTTCTTTTCTTCCGCCCCACTGAGGAGATAAATACAGAATCTAACTACTACCAAATTGGGTGACCAGAGAAGAAATACAATAACGAGGGGGACATACAACGTTGTTGTGGTCCGGAGGAAAAACAAAGACAAAAGTGATTGGTTTTCGCAGGGCTGTTGGCGTGCTGGAGTTTTTTAAAAAATCGATGTTTGCCATGATGAACGCCTGTAGCGCCAAAACAAAAAAAAAAAAAAAAAAAAAAACGAAAAAAAAAAAACGGAAAAAAAACAATCCAACAATCGTAAAGATAACTATAGTCTTATATGCATCTTCTTCTTTTTAAGACATTGCTTTTGTTTGGTGTGCCCCTCAAAAAATCTTTTATCCTCTGCTATAGTGTGACTCCAGAAAATCTAATGTGATATAACACATTCAGAGGACCAGGGAGATAAAGCAAAAGACCAAAAAACAAAATCGAATAACCAAATTACTAATAGAGGAACAATCGACGGTCCCGCCCAAACCAACAGCTCGGTAGTTTGGGGTCAGTAAAAAGTCACATCTGAACGAAACGGGCGCGAGCCGCGGCCCTCTCCACGCCCACCATGTGCCCCAGCAGGGCCCACCACTGCTGGGAGTCGATTCTAAGCGAAGGCGGAAAAATGGAGCGGATAAAGTGGAACTTATTAGTTCCTGTATTCGAAAGCAAATAACAGAGATGCGTGGTTTGGAATCCACTGAGGAGGAGGAGGGGGGTGAAGGGGCACACCAGTCAGGTGCAATCAGATGGCAAAAGGAGCAGTGCCTCTACCACCCACCTACCCACATGCTGAAAGGACAGGCGACGCCACACCCCCAGGCCTCTGAGCCCCCACGCCCTCTTCCCTGGTGGTGCTAAATCAGCCTAAAAATCTTTATCTGATTGTGTTTCGGAGTCACAAAAAAAGACCACCCTCCATCTAAGCTGACAACGGACAATGAAGCAACTTATAGAGATATCGATAGAGCTATAATATCGTCCCTTAGCATAGACCCAGGAGACACGTGGACCCGGCCGGAACCAGCCGTCACCTCTGTTAGTTCCGGGCCTCCAACTCAACCCGGAGTAACATGGCCGCAGTTCATAAGCCTTGACGCAATGGTATCCACTAACGGGCAATCTATGCGTAGCCGTGTTAATGTATGACCCAACCAAGATATTTTATAGACAGACAGAGCGCACTTGTTAGTCCAACAGAGGCCACGGAGGGTACAATTAGGCACATCCTATTCCCACACTGCTATGTGGACACAGCGCGTGGAAGTCTACCACCTTGTCGAACGGGTACACAGCCAACTTTCGGGATTACGTATGTAACCACTTAGATTACCCTTGAAGGGAACAACGAGGACCCTGTGCGGGTTTGTTAGTACGCCCAGCCCTAAGTGCCTTTCGTCCCGCCAAAACTGATGAGGGCGGGAAATGGGAGGCAAATAGAGAAGAAATAGAAGCGAAGAGGCCGGCAGAACCGACACATTGGCGTCGACCACATCATGCGAGAACGAACACACCGGACCCACTGTGGAGAGGTTTGGGCGTCAGATCGATAGTAACAGTACTCACTTGTACATGACGACTAGGCGTCAAGTACAATAGAGGCTGGGGAAAACAGGTGTTACCTCAGATCACAAGCACAACACAAGTGTTACAGGACCCACTCGGCAGTGTCTCAGTGGTGTTCAATGTGTGTTTAACCACACGCATCACTTACTCAGGGTGGAGCATAGCGGGTGAACGAGGCCTCCGACAGATAGGCGGCCCGTCTTGGCGATGCAAGGGCTTTCTTCGTTCCCCGGGGGGCGTGCTGGCCACGCGGTGAACCGATTTGAGTATGAGAACATATAGATTCCCTCTGGAAGGTCAACGGAGTTCGCGAGGGAGCTGGTTTGGGGCCGTGTTACTGGGAAAGGGATTGGTCACTGCCGTGCTTCGCATAAATATAACGCTGGCGAGTGTGACCCGCTTCGCAAGACAGTTGCCCCATCTGCGCTCCTGTACACCCCGAGACCCGATCACTCGCGTGGTGGGTGATTTTGTTTTCGAGCACATTCAACAGAAGGGCCTCAAGAGCATTGTATCTGCCGCTGTCAGCCTTAGACTTAAAGACAATGTTGATTGTTTTGTTCTTTCATTTGGGGCTTTATTTTTGAATCCTGATATTTAACTGTTTTGTTGTTTTTTTGTTTTTGTTTTGTTTTTTGGTTTTTTCTTGTTGTTTTTACATGCTGCAACCGAGGCAAATGTCGGTTTTGGAGGAATATTTGGCCCACGGCAGATTTGTTACAATCTCCTAGGAAAGCTCCGTCGTCTCGATCCCTCAACGCCTTTTTTCCACTTTGCAGAGAACTCCACAGGGTTACATCAATTTTTCCCACAGCTTAACGCAAAGGTCTGTTGTGAGATTTGTGCCCCCTCTAAAACTGATGCCAAAGAGTCTCTCCCATAGTACCCTTTGTCTTTTAAAGGCCCATTTCAAAACAGAAAGTGAATCAAGTATTTTACAGAGTAAGGATCTTTGCGACATTGTCACTGGCACCGACAATTGAATTATATACGTATCCTAATTTTAAATATTTTAACTATCACCTCGACTGACGCTCCTACTCCTACCTCGGCTCCGCGTAGCCACACATACTCATGTACTCAAAATCAATTGCTTTTAGTGTTCCCACATTAATTTACACCAACACTGAACAGAGTGCATATCCCAAAATTGTGACTAGTTCAAGTATGTTCTTCCACTTTCACCCTGGTTTCTGTCTCTTTCGTCACCCACACCCGTCATCCTGCAATCACAGTTTTGATAAATAAGCATACAGACCATATAAAAAACGATCACACAGAACTCATGCAAAGAAACTCTCTCCCATGTAAAAGAAGTGTTTATTATTATGTACAACGGTTTTTCTCCATTATTATTCTCTGTTTCCCGTTTTTCCCTTTTATTTTTTTCATTCGATTGTATTTTTGAATTGTCTCCCATTTTCCTTTCCCTCCCCATATCCTTGTTCTCTTATCTTCCTTTGTTCTTCCCCTTCTCCATATACGCTTTTCACCTCTGTTCTCTCCGGGCCTTTTCTTTTCTTCACCTTTCCTCTTTTCTCCTCTCTTTCTTCCATGTTCTTCCATGCATCAAACACTAGCCATTCCCCCCTCCCTTCTATTTTCCTTTCCCCCCACCAGATATATTTGCAAAAATGAATAAAAAAGACAAATGTCATGACATGTCGGAAATTGTGGGCTAATACAGTTAACACTGTTTTATAATCTGAGCTCACACATGTGAGTTTAGTGCACATATCTCAGTATTGATGCTGAAGAGCTAATCCAAATATGGGTTGGAAATGATGCATAAAATAAAGTATGTAAACAGTTAAGCTTGGGGAGCACAGAGTATTTAAAATGTAAAGATCTGGAAGTTTCTTACATTGCTTGATAGAGATCCTTCATAAAAAAAAAAGACATCCGAATCTAATCATGTTAAAAGAGAGAGAGAGGAAAGGTCCAGTCATTTATTACCATGTTAATTATTTTGGCCTTTTGCCCCAACAAACACCATACTTTTACATTTCTTCAGTTATAAAAAAAAAAACTGCTGTGATTTATTAGCCTTGAACAAAATTGAAAATCATTAATAAGACTGTTTCAAAATATATCTTTAATTCTGATTTGTTACGTGGTTGAATTATATTTTATAAAACATAAAGTGATATCAGATCAAACTAATGCAATTCAGGAAAGTGATGAGGTAAGTTTTTAGTGCCATCTAGTGGTTTACAGGTGAATAAAGCCCCACTGTCCCTTGTATTTTTGTGATATTTCGAAATGCAATGAGACAGTGTATTCTTGTTTGTTACTTTATCCCAGCAGTAAAGGAGCAAGTCACACAGCATCTGGAAAAGCATGGAAGAACCTCCCAGAACACTGTGAGTAACTTTAACAGGAAAACATGGAAGATGAAGAAGGTAAATTGGTTAACTTTGGAAATGAAAAGAATTAGTCATCTTATGCAGGGGAATCATAGCAAAAACTATTGCAAAGTATCAAAATTGTAAAAGGAAAGTAGTTTCATCTAATACAAACGTTTGATTTTTTCTTCTTCTTCTTCTTCTTTTTTTTTTTTTCTAGACCTGATTTGATTAAACTTTTCATTCAATTCCACGAGAAAAGACTGTCTTAAACTTCAACGGTGCATAGAGAATCTGTGTCGTATCATCAAAACATTTGAAAAAGGTTTCAAAGATGCTACCGATAGCGCTTTGAATGCATTTGAGTCTGCATTCGCTGGAGTAATCACTATGATTATGGGATTAGCTTTAGCTCCATTTATCTGGTGGTATTCTACTACTTTCATAGATTAGGAGCCTATTTTACTGCATATGATGGCATTTGTTGTGGAGTCTACAACTTCAAGAAAATGCGCCAGCAGAAGAAATTAAGAGAAGCCATTGAAGCCGAACTGAAGGAATTTCAGGACAAATCGCCCCTATAACTGACGTACTGAAAAACATTGATCAGTATACTATGGAAATGTTGAGAGAGCTTAATAAACCACTGCATGTTCCCAGTTTCTTCAGTAAACCATTTATCACTTTTGTTGAATTTGCATGTGTCATGAACATAGATGACATTGCTGACGTGGTTGAGCAGATGTCTAAAACTGCACATTTGACTGCAACGCTTTCAGGAGTCTTTGCCGGAATTGACATGGTGCCTTACTTTTTCCTTTACTGAAGATAAGGGCATTCAGTGACATGAAAAAGCTTGTAAATACACCCATATCAACAAATAAGTGAAAATCAGATCAAGTCAAAAGCTGGGAAATTCATTCTTGATGTGAGGAAAGTAATTCTTCACTTACAAAACATCATGGATGAACTTAAGAAAACAAAAGACCTACTAGCAACATATTGGGATAAACCCAACAAAACGAAATAATAAGACTGAGAGTGCTGGTACTCAAGCCACCTGACAGGACAAACAGCCGACTAGAGACCAATATGACATTATATTGGATGATTGTGAAACCCCATTGTCCCAATGATTCATGTTACATAAAAAAAAACAAATAGATAGCTACCATATAGGATGTATGTCTCTTGGGTGTGGGATTTTTTTTTTTATTTTTTTTTTTTTTTTTTTTTTCATCAACCTTTTTTTTACAGATGTAATATAAGTCTAAGGGTCCCCTGAATGGTCTGTGAAGTTTCAGCTCAAAATACCCCATAGATTTTTTTTTATGAGTCATTTAAATATAAACGGTCAATTGAAGAGTTATTTTGATTACAAACAAGTCACTGTTTCAACGAGTGTGTTAAGAGTCATCTCTGTTTCCAGCGAGTCATAATTGATTTCTTCTCTAAGTGTGATTCATTGTATTTGAGGAAACTGACATTCTCTTAGTTCAGTTATAGTCATTGTATTTTTGGGGTCTCCCGTGCAGTGTTGAACTATTGAACTATACATACTGTGTTGCATTTGTATTTTTTTCCCTTACAATTTTTGTTTCTCCTATTGTATAAATTGATATACTCATATATTTCTTTCTTTTGTTTTATTGTTATTTTTGTTTAGTTATTGTCTATTTAATAACATTGTTTATTTTATGAAGGTTTATTAATTGGAGGCACAGCGCTAATAAATTGTTTATGTGTATCTAATTTCGGAGAGCACCAGTCGTTTATCTTTGTAACTACTGTACATCTGGGATAGCAGGCTCCTGTCAGGACATTATATGAGGAACCCGGCGGCTGAGAGAGGGTTACATAATAAGGCAATATTGGGGAATGTTTATTAATGGCCAATCACTGAATACCCAAACACCATAAATTTGAACATTAAGAAATATATATATATATATGATTTGAGCTGGTAAGTTGCCTGTTGCTCTTCAAATCTGTCTTGTGGCACTTCTGCAGTGTTACTTTAACACTATATTTAGAGAGGAACCATATGAACTCTGAGCTGATTAACTCTGGGGATTTTACTGTTAGAGTTTTCTAATAAATAAGTTGAAAGAATCTATGTCATTCAACATTTTCTATTAAAATTGTATATATATTTGTGTTTTTTAAAAAACGTCCACACAAACACAAGAATGCTGTTGTAAATAAGTTTATTTGAGCTGGTGTTGTTGAATTACAGGTTACAAAAACTTTATACTCAACTTTTAGTTTTTCTTTTAAAATAAACCATATTTATTTCACTAGACATAGATGCTCACAATCATTTTAAACAAGTAATTTGTAAAGATATGACTAGAAACAGGAGTAGAAGAAAGATCCACCCACCAGAATCCCAAGATCCCATGAATCACTGATTGATTGTGCTTACTTTGATTTTCCGTTTAAATAGCAATGATTTTGCCAAGCCTGATCATGATCGTCTATGTCTATTTGACTGGTAAGTGTGTTTGATTTTGAACGTCTGTGTTAAAAATATTGACCATTTTTCCAAGAGAATGGCCGGCAATTTCCAAATGTTTCTAAAAGCCCAGATAAACTCCTTTTGATTTCATGGGGTCTTTAAAACATATAAGTGCACACTGCTATTTATACTCTTAAATTAATGAATGTATGATATAAGCCCATTTCGGAGGAAACAGAACAAACGTGTTTGCCAATAAAAAAAACAGATAGAAAAAGGCAAATGAAAGTGAAAGAACAGCACAAACGAAATCCTTCACTCTTAATTTCTGCTGCGATGAGTGAGTCTGAGTCTCAGGCGGCTGATCCAGCGCTGACTCCTCCAGACTGAACTGCTCCAATCACGCAGAATCACAGTTCTCTGAATCTCAATCGCCCAGTTCTGATAGCACACGTCTGTCCGCTCACCCCGAACCAGAGGCCCACAGTGCAGGAGTGACGCAAACCCAACCACACCGCCCCATAACCTCCTGTTGAACCATTCATCCACACGACCTGAATCTCTCCTGAATGAACCGAGACCTATCCACATGATTCTGTCTGCGTATCTCAGAGCTTCAGACCACGTCACTTCTCTTTGATCAGACTCAGTTTTATCTGGACACAAAACAAACCACAAGCAAACTAGAGAGAGACTGATCAAAACAACATGCAGAACAAACATGTGGAGAATTTGTCATGTCGACATGTAGTGGGAACTTTAAGGGTTAGTTCACCCCAAAATTATAGTCTTTACTCACATGTAAACTGATCAGCGAACAAAGCAGAAGCTCAACCTAACAGTAAACACAAAGAACAATCCTCTTCTGGAAACTCAAACGAGAATGAACCTCATTGGTTACGCAGCACGTTTGAGCATGTTAGGTGAGCTTCTGCTTATGTTCGCTGATCAATGTTTACATGCGAGTAAAAGACTAAATAAATCTGTTCATCATATAAAGTGATTGATTCTCTTCTCTTCAGAAATTGGACAACACACTCATTTACATGGATTAGTTTTCCGATCTCATTATGGAGTTTTTGAAGTGTCAATTAAGTTACAAAAGCAGTCAATGGAAGGAAATCTGACATTCTGTCATCAAAAATATCTTCATTTATGTTCTGAAGATGAATGAACATCTTACAGGTTTGGAACGGCATGAGAATGAGTAATTAATGACAGAAATTTCATTTTGGGGTGAACTAACCCTTTAAGATATCTGGAGGTGATGGATGGATTGTGTGTGTTTGTGAGGATCTGCTCACCTTCATGACACACAAAAGGATTTGAATCACTGCAAGAGACGTCATTCCACTCTTTTGGAGCTTCCCCTTTGATCACTGCACATTTTTCATTATCTCCATTACTAGGTTCACCAGTATTCCAGTATCTGAATGAGGAGTCACTCTGATCTGACCACTGCCATGGTCTCTGAACAGACCGATCCAGACATCATCAGATCTGTGACTATCATTACTAATGAACTGCTGAAGCTGTTGATTCTCATTCTGGTTCCTCACACTGACCAGATCAATGTGATTCTGTCTGCAGTAACTCTGAGCGTCTCTCCAATTCTTCTGCTGATTGACAAAGACGAGTCCTGTGTTCACTTTAAGAACAACAATAATAAATTTAAAAAAAGTTCATTATCTCACACAGTTTTATGGTTTGATGTGAATAAGAGCAGCAGTAAACATCAGAAACACGTGTCATTCAAAGACTGTTTCTACAGCTGATGATATATTGAATCTTCTCAATATCTTCAGGATTATTTTAAAGATTTACATGAAGTAACATTTGTGAACATCATGATGATTTTAAAAAGTAGCATAATAATTTTGGTAATAGCGACACCTACAGGTGAACAGAATGAGTGTTAGTTTAAACCTGTCATCAGGGTGGAAAGAGTACTGAAAAAAATATAATCAAGTAAAATTAACATTATTTTCCACAAAATGTAGTGTGAGTAGAGAAAAAAAACCTAGTTGAGTAAAAGAGTATCTTATTTAAAAGTCTCATGATGAAGTGAGAACTGAGCTGTGGATTCGACCCGCTTATAATAAAACACTGAACACTGTCAAAATGAAGAAAACAGTGTAAATACTGTAATTCACATTATCTTTGGTTGTTTGTAAAAGAGAACGAAGAATATCATCCAACAGTTTTAATTTTGACTGACAAAATAACACAGAACGTTTATTACAGAGAAGAAAAGATGATAAAGTTATTTTCAGTGCATTCATCACCATTAAACCATAATGTATGAAAATAAATGGATTTAAAGTCATTTGTAAGTCCTTAATAAACACTGATATTTTATGTTCAACAATAGATCTCTCAATTTTCAGAACAGTGCAAAGAATACAATAAATAAATAAATAAAAACTCATAGTTCATCATCACACACCAGAGGTGGTTTTAAAAAGAGAGAAATAAAGCCCATTTACTGTATCTCCAAAATGCCAGTTTTATCATTAAAGAAATGAGAATCACTAATACTTACTAATCACAGTTTTCCTCACCTAATGCACATTGCACTGGATAAGATAGTGAGCGAACACAAACTACACTGTAATTTATTTACAGGAGTGAATCTGCTCCATTGCTCCACAAATCACTCCTGAAATTGCTGCGATTGACAGTGATAACTGTAGCAACAGACAGACAGAATAGAGCATTTGTCAGAATGGAGCGGTGCATTAAGTGCTGTAGAGTAAATGAAGATTAATAGACCTGCAGCAACACAGAGGAGAAGAAGAGAACAAGTCTGTGTTGTCTGAGTGCTTCAGCAGCTTTAAACATCAGTTTAAAGAGCTCTTTTTCATGTCCTTTTTAAAGCAATGTTTAAAAATCTGCCTATTTAACGTTTTTAAATAATCTACAAACATTTGAAAGTATTTAATGCATTATTTAGTGATTAGCATGAATAATTTATTATATATATTTTATAATAAATCCAAAAGCAAAACATGAAAATAACTACATTAGAAAGTGGGAAATGAGCTAATGAGTGTCATCTGCTGCCATCTACTGGTTATAGTATGAGGTTCCATTTGTGCCAAAATTATGTCGACATGCTGTCCGTCTATGCTATGTGTCGTCTCCGCTTACTCCTGTCATCGGTCCTTGTCGTTTGACTTTGTCGTCTTGCGTGTCAATGCTGCATGTGTCATGACTATGTGTCGTCTTCCATGTCGTTGCTATGCGTCGTTTCCCTCTGTTGTTATTGTGTCGTTGCTATGCGTCGTTACCCTCTGTCGTTACTATGTGTCGTCTTCCATGTCGTTGCTATGCGTCGTTTCCCTCTGTTGTTATTGTGTCGTTGCTATGCGTCGTTACCCTCTGTCATTACTGTGTCGTCTTCCATGTCGTTACTATGTGTCGTCTTCCATGTCGTTGCTATGCGTCGTTACCTCTGTACTATGTGTGATGTCGTTGCGTTTTCCCTCTGTCGTTGCTATGCGTGTTACCCCTCTGTCATTATGTCGTTCTGATTCCATGTCGTGCTAGCGTCGTTACCCTCTGTCCTTACTGTGTGTCTTCCATGTCGTTACTATGTGTCGTCTTCCATGTCGTTGCTATGCGTCGGTACGTTACTGTCGTCTTCCATGTGGTGTCGTCTTCCTGTCGTTGCTATGCGTCGTTACCCTCTGTCATTACTGTGTCGTCTTCCATGTCGTTACTATGTGTCGTCTTCCATGTCGTTGCTATGCGTCGTTACCCTCTGTCATTACTGTGTCGTCTTCCATTCGTTACTATGTGTCGTTCCATGTCGTTGCTATGCGTCGTTACCCTTGTCCGTCTTCCATGTCGTTGCTATGCGTCGTTTCCTCTGTGTTACTGTGTCGTTTATGTCGTCGTACCTGTTCTTCCATGTCGTACTATGTGTCGTCTTCCATGTCGTTGCTATGCGTCGTTACCCTCCTGTAGTCTTACTATGTGTCGTCTTCCATGTCGTTGCTATGCGTCGTTACCCTGTGTTACACCCCGGTGCTACATGTGTCGTCTTCCATGTCGTTGTATGCGTCGTTCTGTGTTTACTACGTCTCTCCATGTCGTGCTATGCGTCGTTTCCCTGTGTCTACTATGTGTGTCTCCATGTACTATGTGTCGTCTTCCATGTCGTTGCTATGCGTCGTTACCCTTCTCATTACTGTGTCGTTTCCTGTCGTTACTATGTGTCGTCTTCCATGTCGTGCTGGCGTCGTTACCCTCTGTTTTACGTGTCGTCCCGTTCTATGTGTCGTTCCCGTGCTATGGTGTTCCTTGTCGTTACTATGTGTCGTCTTCCATGTCGTGTATGCGTGTGTTCGTTGCTATGCGTCGTTACCCTGTGTCTTACTATGTGTCGTCTTCCATGTCGTTACTATGTGTCGTCTTCCATGTCGTTGCTATGCGTCGCGTGTCGTATTACGTGTCGTCTTCCATGTGTTTATGCGTCACCTGTGTTACTAGTGTCGTCTCCATGTCGTTGCTATGCGCGTTACCCTGTGTCTTACTATGTGTCGTCTTCCATGTCGTTACTATGTGTCGTCTTCCATGTCGTTGCTATGCGTCGTTACCCTGTGCTTACCTGTGTGTCTTCCCGTACTATGTGTGTCTTCCATGTCGTTGCTTGCGTTGGAATTGTTTGAAGTTGACTGTTTGGGGATGAGTTGTGCTGGATAAACCACGGGATGCGCTTAAATTCTCTGTGAAAAGGGATGGAATAAATTTTCCAAATGTTTTTGTAGCATTGAGAGTGCTTCTCACTCTCCCCGTCACTGTGAGCTCTGGAGAACGCAGTTTCTCAAAGCTTAAACTGATAAAAATGATCTCCAAAGTACAAGTTAAACTCGAGGACGCAATCAAAGCGTTTGTCGCTGCGAAAGCCCAACGCGCACGCTTCTGAAATGTAGGTGTGTAAATGTGTATCAGTCAAGAAAAAAATCGAAACCTCCAGTTTTGTGAGCTAAAAAGTTGTGTGCATATGTTTAGTTTTATTCTGTACACTATCTATTAGCCTATAAAACAGAAAGTATATGCAGCTGTTGCATTGTGTACCTTTTTCACCTTTTTGCAGAATGAAAAAAAAAAACTCTTTTATTTTAGTGTAATTTCATAGATAATTTTTTTTTTTACATGCATCTTAAGGATCTCTAATTTTGAATGTGAGGTGGAGGCGGCACGATTGTGCTCTGCCTAGAGCGGCATTTGAGCTTGCGCCGGCCCTGTGTACAGTATAAAATAAAACTTACCATTTTACAAAAGGGAGGGAAACGACGCATAGCAACGACGTGGAAGACGACACATAGTAAGACACAGGGTAACGACGCATAGTAACGACATGGAAGACGACACATAGTAAGACACAGGGTAACGACGCATAGCAACGACGTGGAAGACGACACATAGTAAGACACAGGGTAACGACGCATAGCAACGACGTGGAAGACGACACATGGTAACGACGCATAGCAACGACGTGGAAGACGACAACGACACAGGGTAACGACGCATAGCAACGACGTGGAAGACGACACATAGTAAGACACAGGGTAACGACGCATAGCAACGACGTGGAAGACGACACATAGTAAGACAGTAACGACATAGACGACGTAAGACGACACATAGTAAGACACAGGGTAACGACGCATAGCAACGACGTGGAAGACGACACATAGTAAGACACAGTGGACACGGTAAGACACAGGGTAACGACGCATAGCAACGACGTGGAAGACGACACATAGTAACGACGCATAGCAACGACACAATAACAACAGAGGGAAACAACGTATAGCAATGACATGGAAGACGACACATAGTCATGACACATGCAGCATTGACACGCAAGACGACAAAGTCAAACGACAAGGACCGATGACAGGATTAAGCAGAGACGACACATAGCATAGACGGACAGCATGTCGACATAATTTTGACACAAATGGAACCTCATATTATAGTGCTCATTTCAGTGTGTCTTTTTCATTTTAAACGTCTTTGTTTTCCACTAGAGGACAGAAATCGTCCACTAAATTAAAGCATATGCCATTCATTTTCCATATCTCCTTGAATGAAAATGAGAAACGTTGACTAGATCATCTTTAAACTGAATTTACAATAACTATAATTAATTACTATAGATTACTATAAAATAGAGGTATAATAATAATAATAAAGTGTTCAAAATAGTAGGCTACATGTGTTTAAAACATTATTTAAATCATATATTGTCTGGGGTCTGAACATCATGTGCACCAGACGAAAGACCCTGATTGCTCAGACCTCCACGATTGAAGATAAAAGAGTTCAGATTCATTTGCTGCATTTTTCAGATATCTGAAAAGGAGGATATTGATGATGAGAGTAATAATACATCTCTGATCTGTTTTACTCGTTTGGAATACAGCGAGTCAATTAATTCATTTACATTAATTTTTATTTTTGTGGTAGTTTTGTAATCTGGCTTAAAATCTAATTGACCTACTACCTGATGAAGACAATATCTGCAAACAGTTTATCAGTATACATAAGGATTGTGTATTGATCTTTTTACACATTTTATTATTATTATTTTACACATAGCCTAAATTTTATTTATATATTTTTCTCACTTTAGATATGCAAATGTGTGGAGCTCCTAAAGGGACATGGTGGTGGAAAAATTTGGGATGGGAGGAAAAAAAATATTTCTAATCTTTTGTGTTCTCTGACAAAACCTGTTGTGAGTTCAGACAAACACTTCCTGTTTAATTTCCCTCAGGCAGTGGTTCAGACAGCTCTGGACATTAACAATGGAGCAGTTAATAGAGTTTGACTCTGAACTGAGACTAAAATATAAAGAAATATGTTCAGTGTTTAGTTCAAGACACGGTTTGACGTCAGTGAAAGACACCTGAACGGATAAGTTCAGTAAAGTTGGCAACATATTCACAGATTCAGATTTCCTGGATCAATAACTCATGAGCTAAACTTTGTTAAAACTCAATAACATCTCTTTACAATCATAGACAACGAGCTACAACCTAATTTTCCTCAAAACGAGTTCCTCCACACTGTAAATACATTGATCTCTATGTGCAGGAGCTGAAGGGACCGTCTGCAAAGTGCAAAACCTGAAAAGTGTTACTATAAAAATAGTCAATATCTTCACTGTTACACAGTGTAGTGTCACCAAATTCAGTTCACACATCACTGCTGTTTGATGGTTATACTACAACAGTTGGTTTGGGGGGAAAAAAAATGGTTTTGTATGTTTTTATAATTTTTTTTATTATGAAAAATAGTCAACTTCTCTGTTAGCCACTGTAGTGTCATCAAATTCAGTTCACAGATTTTTTTTTTTGATTTTTGTTTTCTAAAATTATGCAAATTATGCAAAATCACAATTTATCAAACTAAGTGTTTGAGTTTAACCAACAGGCATGTTTTTTTTTTTTCTAATCAGAAGTAAATGTTCTGGAGTCGTTATATTTGCTATATGGTGCATCTATAAATGAATGGTTGTAATTTTAAATAGCTGAACTCACTGTTGTTGCAGATGAAATGACGAGTATCTCTACATGACAAATCATGCCATTGTCCATTCTTCATCACAGCACACTTCTCATTTCCATTATTTTGTTGTCCATTAGCCCAGTTCAGATAGAGCACAGGATCACCTGAAGACCACTGCCATTTCTCAACACTCGTCTTCTTCAGCCCAAACCAGCCATACAAAAAACCACCATTCCCACTCTTGTTCAGCTCGTTCATGTCGTTCATGTTGTCAACGGTGGCCAGATCTGTGTATTTCTCTCTGCAGTATCTCTGAGCTTCAGTCCAGTTCTTCGGCTCATTTATAAAGTAATACTGACGCTGAACACATTCAGATATGGAGCAGAGAGCTGTGAAAGAGAGGGTTTGATTTAATGCTTTTCATAACAGAGTCAAACCTGATGAAACTATAAACCATCAATAAAACAACAAACACACTCACCAATGAGAAGAAGAATGAAATATAGAGTTTGCTCCATTTCTGAGGAAGAAACACATTGAAAAACTCAGATAATCCCATATTCATCTTGGAGGAAAACATGATTTAGCAGAAAAACAAAATTCAGAATCATTCAGACAATATTAACATCTCAAAGTCTAGTTGTGTTTGAAGAATGAACATGTGAGTTGTTCTTACTTTAGAGGTCGTGTGTTTCTGTCCTGAGTCTGATGTTTCTGTCTGCAGCTTTAAACAGTGTGATCATTATATCTGCTCTCATCCCTCTTTCATCACCTCATTTCACTTCATTTGTTTACTCCAAAAACCCCTATATCATATTCACTTCCTCTTTATTTGTGTGTTTGTCCACCTCTGTCGCCGCCCACACTGCTGAGAGCGACGGTTAGATGAATATGTAAAAATGTTGTGCGCTTTCCTCTCTGTAACAAAATAAACATGACAAAATTGAGAAACTAGCAAGGATTTTCTAACGTGGATATGTTTGTTTGCACGAGCTCTGTAATTCAGCACTCCAGTAAAGTCATGCCTTGTTTATACTATAACACTTTATAAAATAGTGTTCATGTTTTCACTCGCAGACGTCTGACTTCTACGGACTCGAGAGGAGAAATGAACTGCAAAAATTCATTCGGAGCCTCAGCGCACACCTTCCTTACATAATGGCCACGGACCAATGGTAGTACGAAGGTGGTTACCAAGGTGTTTCGTACTTCCAAAATGAACTCCAAACAAACTTCGTTTTGGCCTGATTTGTTTAGAAATTATGTCACATCAGTTCGTTCTTCCATTTCATTTGAAATATATCGGGGCCTTTAGCTGGGCTCTTGACCCTTGACTTTTTCACATTAGTTTTTTTTTCAGGCTGTAACTGAGTGAAAAAAACACATTTGTTATGGGAAAAAAGCAGAGAGGAAAGCTGATCAGGTGATGATTATGTGTTGATGATGACAATCATCATGTAGACCTGATTCACTGACCTCATCCATTGTTTAATCCTTCATCAAAAGTATGTTGTAGTATTAATAGATGTGAACTCCACATTACCAGCACTGTGAAACTACAAGATCTTCTAACTCATCATTCACACACAAAAGAAGTTTAAAATTACAGCATTATTAAGACACAAACAGACATCAAGAACAACGATGACGATTAAACAAAAACAAAAGACAAATTTATTCATGCTGCAATGCATGCTGGGACTTTTGTACTATGGTGGCACCCAGCATGCATTGCAGCATTAAACTTTTTGTTGATTGTCACCATTGCTAAGATTCATACGCTGATTCATGATGTCTGTGTTCATCACTAATGTTCAATTATCACTTAATGATTTAATTAACTGTAACACTGTTTCAGTGTTAGTTTTTAACACTCTGTAGAGTGGATCCCAGGAGACACAGAGCAGTGTTATTTAACACCAGGCATTTTTCCATGATAAGGAAATACAACATACACACAGACTCTCCATTGTCTAGCACATTCAAATTAACATTTCCATGACGAACACAGAGGACAATATGTGGACACACATGTAAACGAGGAAGAAAATAATGTAGAGTAATAAACAAATGATGCACAGCAAAATCCCCAGTGTTAAAAATAACTCAGTGTTCATGTGTGTCCACACCAATGTTCCCTCTATTTTTTTTCTCCGCTGAGCAAAGCTTTTCTCTGTTGAGCGCACAATTTGGCCACCTGAGCAAAAATGTTCTTTATATCAGACCTGTACAGTGTACAAACACACACACACAAAGTGGTTTCATCATGCAATTGTAACTTTTAACTTTAATGTGCCATTTCTATTTTCTTTGACCCTTGATGTAATTTAGTGATAAATCATATTTTTGAAAACAAGCAGTTCAGTCACTAAATTAAGCACATTTTAGGTTACTTGAGATTTTTTTTTTTTCACATTGCTGTGTTAACTGTAGCAGTCTTTACCAAGAAATTTTATTAAAAAATAATTTGTCTGTTCAGTTCAATTCTTTATAATAATATAATATTACAATGATGGTTTGGCACAACCATAATGTGTTTTTGTACAGTCAAACATTAGCATCAGACAGTGTTAAACCATCAAAAATTAAATGTTTATTGCTTATGAATTTCCCAGATTTTCTATATCAGGAGGTTTCAAAATATTTAGCGGCAAGGATCCCTAAACAATCCTCTTGTGAGATCAATTCTTTATTGGGCTTACATTATAATATAATATAATAAAATATTATATAATCTTGAAGCATTTAAACTGATATACAGCATTTTATCAGTTTAAATGCTTCAATTTGTTTTAATATATTACAACATTAAAACAAACTGAAGCATTTAAACAGATCTGATAGCTAAATATTTAAGAAAAGTGAACATGTTAACTCTTTTATAGTCATCTAAACATCCCTGAAGCCCACAGCACCACACACAATAATCTATTAAACTGAGGTATATAACTGATGTATTTTGAGATTGTGGTGGGTGTGTGATTGTAAATGTCTCAGAGTTTTGTTAGCATTCTGTGCCCATCATCCGTTATTTCCGCCACTTTTCATTAAAATATGACGTTTATTTCACATTTCTTTTCGTTTCGCGTTGCCTCTCGTATTGAGGCAAACATGACAGTATTCTTACCGCGCCCGGCGCTCTCATCACTCTCTCTATGAAACCTATCAACCTTCTTACTCTACAGCGACAATAACTCTACAGAACTCTACAGTCTTACAGATTAACTTACAGTTTTGTAACATTTGAACTTCTCTGGCCTGAGAATGACGTCTTTTAGATCAATGAAAAGCAAACAATCAAATCTTTTTTTTTTCTTTCCAAAAAATAAAAAATAAAAAATCATAAACTGGAATGTATAATTGTGTAACTGAAACATATTTTTTCATTATTATTATTTCAAAGTTTTACAATAAATAGGATTCATTCAAAGAATCATCTATTCAATTTCATAACAAATAAATACGAGAGGAAATAAAGAGGAATATACATATTATGCCATTTCTAATGGAGATTAATATTAGCCTAATAATAATAATGAGAAAGGTATTGTTGGTAATTGGAAACTTTCTCATTCGGAAATGGCCCGTACACATACAAGTTTTCATTTATGCATTTAGCAGACTCTTTTATCCAAAACCATCTGCAGTCATGCCAACCACCATACAGTAAAACCCCTGGTGTTCATCTGGCAGTGGTGTCTAATTTTACTGTGGTACTGTATTGTGTGACTCCCCTGTCATTTGGAAACCACCAGTAGGGTGTTAAAGTAACACTGAAGCAGTGTTAGAGTTAATTACAGTATCGTTCCGAATATAAGACAATGTTTTTTTTTCTTGGAAATACATCTGAAAAAAAAACAGGCTGGTCTTATATTCGGGGTTTAGACTTTTATATTGCAATAAAAAACCTGCAACAATAGGTGGCGCCAAAACATCCGTAAAACGAGTGTGCCAAGGAGGAACACAGTGTGTCAGAGTGTAATGTTAGAAGATCACAAGCGCCAAAAGACATTCTTAAAAACCCTAACAGTCAAAGAAAAGCCAACTGTCTGAGAGCCGAACATGAATGCCATGTTCTCACTGACGGGACAAAACTTCCCCTTACGTGATTTTAAAATGTAAGATGGTATCCAAATTTAAGATTTCACTTCTGTTAATGAAATGTTGGTAGGCTACATGTTTTTCACAATGAGATGGATAGACTAATTGTTATAAAATTCAGTTAGAGGCTACAGGTTATTTTATGGTATGCCAAAAAGAGTTTATTTTTAAATGTGATTATTGGTACATTTTACCAGTATTTACCACATTTTCAATCAAATAAATAAATATGAAAAAAAATGCAATATGAAAATTATTTTCAGATAAAAATATTCTTTATAATATATAAGATTTGGTCTTTGCTTTTTATGTCAGTTTGTGGTCTTTGTAACAGTGTTTACCAAAACACAACATTTGTTGTAAAAGAAACCATAAACAAAGATGATCAGGTGATATAGTTTCCATCATAATAATGTAAAATGATTGATTAATATCATCATTAATATTAATACATTCACCAATAATACCAATAATAATCCTACTTATCTGAGAGATCCTTTTCTGTCAGGATTGGCGACTTTACCTCCTCTGCTGCTCCCCTTGAATCTGGACTCCCTCAGGGCTCCATTTTGGCTCTTTTCTCTTTATTTGCTTTCTTTAGGTTCAATTCTAAGAAAGTTTGGAGTATCTTTCCACTTTTATGCATTAGAAAAACATGTCTCCACTGTTGTTGCTTCAAGCTTTTTTCAGCTTCGCTTACACGCTAAAATAAAGCATTTTTTATCTGAAAAGTCTCTTGAGACAGCTATCCACGCTTTTATAACTACACAGTTGGACTACTGCAATTCCCTACTCTACGGTATCTCAAAGACCCAGGTTGCTCGTCTTCAACTGGTGCAAAATGCTGCAGCTAAATTTGTAACGAATAGTCATAAATACGACCATGCCACTCCCATTTTACAAACGCTCCATTGGCTTCCAGTTCAATTCAGGATCAATTTTAAAATTCTTTTATTTGTCTACAAATCCCTAAATAACCTTGCTCCAATTTATCTGTCCGATTTACTGTGTCCATACAACCCTCCCTGAGGATTAAGATTTGGTAATCTTAACTTACTTTCAGTCCCTTGTTCAAGACTAAAACGCAGAGGAGATAGAGCCTTTTCGGTGGCGGGGCCGAGACTGTAGAATAGCTTGCCTGTCCATCTTAGAGCAGCTCCTTCCTTATCAGTTTTTACATTTCTTCTTAAAACTCATTTATTTTATTTAATACTTGTTAATCTCTGCTTTTGTTTTGTTTCTATTATCTTTATTATTACTATTGTTGTTTTTATTTCTTACTCATATACAGCACTTTGGTCAGTCCTGTGGCTGTTTTAACTTAAACTTAAACTTACATTCTTGCCACAGATCAGCAGTGTTCGGCAAGTTTCTTCCAAAATGTAATACATTAATTATTACTTGTTACTGTCATTTGAAAGTAATTAGTTGCATTACATATCACTGTCTCTGAATTGTAGTGTGTTATAATTTTTTTGTGGCGTAACGTGATTGGCAGCATGAACCGGGACGTCAGCTTCCTAGTGAAGAATGAAGGCTGTGGATCCACTGAAATCTGAAACACACACAAATCAGACAACCTGTACACACACACTCATTCCATACAGCTTATGTAACAACTACACGAAAAAAAATAGAGAGGTGCAGGTTTGTTTCAACATTTAATGGTGATTCTCGTCCTCACTGCCACTTCTAAGTTATCGTTACATAAACTCTGCAGATCTTCGTCTCTTGTTTACTGAATGCAGGAAACATGAAGAGCTGCTGGGTTTATATGATATCAAAAAAATAAAGGAAACAGTTTAGAAATTTGCTTATGGACATAAAAATGAATGTCTACTCTAATATTTACAATGAGTGAAGTGTAAGGAGAGTCAGGAGTAGAGATATAAAGGTGAATTCACTTTTATCAGAAAGGTCAGAGGTCACCTCACCTGCTATTGAGCATCATCTGGTGGACAGTGACAAGCAGTACAGAAACATCCTCATAAGACTGGGAAATAATACTGACGTGATATTGACAGCAGCATTATGTTTAGCTCAAATATATATTTATCTGAAAAAAAAAAAAACCTAAATTCACTATATACAACTAAGAAAACACTAATTATATAACTGGGTAGAAAATGAAATTAGGCTACCTCATCAAGGTGAGCTAATCTCTTCATTTAGATGTGTTCAGGTCAGAGGATCTTCATCTGCTCACCTGCTTTTCTCTCTTACTTACTTTTTATGATTAAGGCATTCATTTTGAGCAAACTTCTGATCTTTTATATTTGAGGATTTGAATTTTGAATTCAACATTCAACAATGTATTCATTTGCAGCCACCAACAAATCTCCATCTTTACAAAGTTATTTGGGTAGTTTTTAGTTAAATATATTTTTATATAGTATTATGCATGTTTATTCATATTTTCTAAATATTAGTTATGTTTATTTTGTTTTACAGTTAGATTTTTGCCCTGCTTCAAGTTATTAGTCCTAAAGAGACTTTTATTTTGAAGTGCGGTTCAAGCAGATGCAGAAGAAGATGATCAGAGATGGACGAAGTTATGGAGTCACAGAGTCATGGAGGTAAATAAAAGATTTAAACTCAGCGGTAAATGAAATTAGGACATGTAGTTGTTTTTTTATATTCTAGTATTTTTGTTACTGTTTGATTTAGTTGTTTAGACTGTGTATGGTTAGAAATGAGGAACAGTTGAAACATGAGTGTGAATCAGACCTGTCCCATGATTCTTGTTCCTCACATGCACAGTAACATCCTCTTCGCTTGGTTTCAATTTTATGGACATATGGTTCTCTAATGCAAAGGTTTGGGGAAGAAAGTGTAAGAATTTCATTTCAGCAGGTCCATTCAACGTTGAATAGCTTGTAATTTTATGTCTGTAAAACTGAATTTTGATGTTTGTGGTCTTTAGTCAGTACTCTAAAAAAGAGCTCTTTAACTCTTACGCCACATTTACAATGCAAAGGTGGCAAAGAAGCGCTTCTTTAGTGGGATTTAATTGTAATTGCAGTGTAAATGTATTGATGACACCTCTGAGCCTGTAAATCTTCAATATACACTTACAATTTACTGTACAATAGCAGGACATCTTATTAAGCCAGGCTAAATTATGCTGCTCTGATCCTCAGACCCTTATATCAAAGTATGAATAAATGAAGAGCTGAAATAACTTTTTGGTAAAAAGGCAACTTTTACAATTTTAACATTTAAAATAAGTTGATCTGGATATTCTATAGCAGTGTTTCCCAACCACGTTCCTGGAGGCACACCAACACTGCACATTTTGCAGGTCTCCTCAATTAAACACACCTGATTCAGATCATCAGCTCTTTATTAGTGACTCAAAGATCTAAAATGGGTTTGTCAGACAAAGGAGACATGCAAATGTGTGCAGTGTTGGTGTGCCTCCAGGAATGTGTTGGAAACCACTGTTCTGTAGCATTAAGGATGTTATTCAGCTGTGTATGGAACATATTTACTCCTTGTCTTTATAAAGTCACTGGGAAATATGTTATTGATCATAATTTACTAGTTTTTGTTTATTGTGTATGTAAAAGCAAAAAGTGTTCCAGCTGTACATGGTTGAAGGGCACAGTATATTTATGCATTTATTTTATATATCTTTGTAATTTAGTACATTTAGGCCCGGTTTCACAGACAGGGTTTAGCCTAAACCAGGATTAGGCCTTAGTTCAATTAGGCATTTAAGTAGCTTTTATAAACATTCACTAGAAAAACGCATTACTGGTGTGCATCTTGAGACAAAACAATGGCTCTGAAATATTTAAAGAATGTCAGTACAAGTTACTTCTGTTAAAAGAGCTCAAACATGCATTTTAATCTAGGACTAGCTTAAGCCTTGTCTGTGAAACCGGGGGTTAGTTTGATTTATGAGTCGACTTAACTTATAATAGACAATTGTTTTGTTGCTTTTATTTTGTATAATTGTACATTTCTCCCATGAAGCACCAATATTCTTGTATTTGTTTGTTTTAGCTCGGTGAGTTTTAGACGGTGTGTTGTAGAGTCAATGCAAGAAAAATAAAAAGGAACAAACGCAACCGTCAGTGCAAGAGCAAAGAGAAACCTCCCAGAATGATGTAAGAGAGCATTAATTATCATAATTATCTGTTAATATAAAACATAATTTATTTTAACATCTGTTAACATAATTAGCATAATTATCTGTTAATATAAAAATGTGATTGGGTCAATGACGTGACAGGTCATTTTTTGTCCAAAGGCCTTAATAATAATAAAAATCAAAGATATGACATCCAAAGTATGTAAAATAGTACAACTAGATCTCTTTTACTGAATCCAAAAGATTTTAATTATATTTAAGGTATTTTAAAGATTTTAAAGTGTTAAAAGGTCATTCGGTTTAACCGTCCAAAGGCCAATACAGCCATTTAATTTGTGATTAAAATATCTTAAAATGTAAATAAATGTATTTATTTTTTATAACATCATATATCAACATAGTGCAAAATGGCATTAAAATTAAGTGTAGAAGTCGTTGCTTTGTTATGAGAAAGAATGTCTGGAAAATTAATTGTAATTTCATTGATGTCATTCGGAGTATCCAATAAAAAGGGACCATTTGGGATCAAGTCATGCGGTCAGTATCATGTGACAGGATGTGACATCATTCAGACACCTGCAAAGGCCCCATGGTTACTAACTCTCTCTTAACTATCTGAAAAATTCATGTTTTCACTTAATCATACGCATGTCCTGAAACATCAGGTCATTCAGTACAACCGCTATAAAACATGAAAAATGTTTTAACATTTGTACTAAATATAAAATGTTTGATTGTCCTTTTGCTAGCTATCTAGATATCAGCCTGTTAGCATTGTTCGAAAATATCGTCATTCGGTAAAACCAAAATTTTGGTTAAACTGAATGTTTTTTGGTGACAAATTTTTTCCATCTTGTAAAAAATGACAAAATCAGTGTTAATTGATTATAAAAACCACATAATATCATTGTTAACACTCAGGGGCGCTGCTAAGGATTTTGGGCCCCATGAAAAGAATCTTGACAGGGCCCCCAACACAGCTGAGAGTTTTTTCATATTAATTTACATAAAATCATGCGCTTTTATGGTATTTTGACTATCATTCTCATATATTTAAGTCAATCAGACAATTGAACTCCATCCCATGTCCACACCCGTAATTTGTCCTCTGTAATACTGCACTACTTCAGTACTGTATAATGTATATACTGTGCATAGCTGTACATGTGTCATATAGTGTATTGTAAGAAAAATGATGAGGACGTTGAAGATCTCGATGAAGAAGTTTATTGCAGCGTAGCAGTGACAAAGTACGAGTAGCACCTTGGGTTCATCGGAGTCGGAATGAACCCAGAACATCCAAATCTCAAACCTTTTATCCTGTTACAGTTTACCACTCTTCATGTAAATGTAGTTTCTCATGTTTTACCAGCTGTGGTCTGTATGTTAATAAGTTGTGACACCTCATTGTCTGAGATGGTTCCCTGTGTCCCACACCCATACCCATTCTACAATTGATTACCATTTGCTCAGGATTTGATCAACCAAATGGTACATAAACAATATACCAGTTGACTTTCTTCTTCTCTATGATAATTAAGCCATTTTGGGGATGAGCTGATTCTAAAATATACTTTGGAGTGGAATCTGGGTCGAGGTAGACTACAATGTCTTATAGTATTCACATATATTTATATTTTGTATGAATGTACTGTACATATTTGTACTGTACACTGGCAATGACAATAAAGTTAATCTAATCTAACCTAATATTTTTAACATGACAGTTGAAATGTAACGGAAACACTGAGCACTCTTAATACAATGAAATGTATTTATATTTATTTGCTTCAACACTGATACTGAAATTTCAAAATAAAACTCTTCAATTTAAAAAAACAGGAATTACAATCTGTGGTGAAAAAAAAATCTGTGGTGAAAACACCACCATAAAACAAAATGGCCATATAAAATTTCTAATAATTTAAGCAGAACTTGCATAATATACAACATTTAAACTTATGGTAATTATCTTTAACACTAGAATGAACAAGGCATCATTTTGACCGTTTTGAAATTTGCATAGTCAATAACTTTGTCTAAATAAATCACAAAGCCTTGCTGCTCCCTGACTTTTCCTAAAACTACATGAATTTTCATTAAAACTAGTTTAAATATTTATTGTGTGAATAAAAACAGAAATATAATCATCATTTCTACCTATAACGTCCACAGGCAGTCATTTTGCGCTGTTTAAATTGAGTTTTGCCGACGGTCTGGATCAGATAATGTGAAAGTATTATGTGAAGATGGTTGGCAGAGATGAATCATGCTGTATTTGACAATATAGGGGACATTGTAGTAATACAACTCCACATCATCTTAAAGAGATGCACTGAAACCTCACAAACAGCTGATAGTAGTTGTACAGTAGCTGGCAGAGGATTTTATCAGAGTTCATGAAGTTAGACTGCTTGCAGACAGGTGCAACAGCGTGGACCGCAGCAGGGTGCTGAAAGTGGGCGCCGCCCAGAGGTGGGTAGAGTATCCAAAAACTGTACTCAAGTAAAAGTACAGGTACTTATATAAATATTTACTCAAAGTAAAAGTTAAAGTAAAAATCTTAATAGTTACTTGAGTAAGAGTAAAAAAGTATCCATTGAAAATCTACTCAAGTAGCTCGTTACTAGTTACTTTGTAACTATATTATATATATATATATATATATATATTATATATATACACACACATATAATACAATAGCATGTTATTATTTAGATACATATTTAAATTATTATCATAATCAGATATCTTTGCAACAAACACAGAAGAGACAAACATTATTTCTGGCATCTGTAACCCGAATATCATTGCATGTCATTTGCTGTGTATAATAATAACGTATACAGCTACATTTGAAAGAAGAAAGAGAGAAAACTCTTTACATGTGCTCTCGCTCATAAACTCTGAACATCACAAAAACAATGATCAAATGCACATTGACGGATCTTATTCCGTCTGTTTTCCAAAATGTAATCAAATGTATATTTCTGCAGGCTCGTGTAAACACAGTGTTTATGCAAAGGCATTAATTTTCAAGACGAACAGGTCGCCGGCGCTGCCATTGCGCAATAGGTACAAATTACCATTTCATACTCTCTGAACAATGGTAGCTTATTTAATGTACAAATTAAGATATATGTCCATAAAAATGGTAAAGAAATGCTACATACTTTGTTATTGTGCCGTAATAATCTGTTTGGCTGTAAAATGTCGGCTATTGGCTGTATGAATTGAAATCAAATTAAATCGATACCTCAAGTCAAGTCAAGTCAAGTCAAATTTATTTATATAGCGCTTTTACAATTTGTAATTGTTTCAAAGCAGCTTTACATATTAGAAGCACAGAAAAAAGGGAAGTGGTTAAAAATAAGCTGTACAAGCAAGCGTGGTAATATGTAACATATACAAGATGGTGCTACATTAAGCCAATGTCGGCTGACTCCCAGGGGTGGAAAAAACCCCCTAGGAGAAAAACCCAGCGTGCTAACACTGGGAAAAAAAGTCCTAGGAGGGAAAAAACCCCTTGGAAGATATATATAATATATGTAAATGGATATGGAGATCAAAATCTGAATTATACATTTTTATTATAGAGATTAAAAATAGATTATATATAAATATATGTAAGCGGATACGGGGATTAAAAATCTGAATTATAGATGCAGCCAGAACTGGATCTGTAGGCCCATTGTCTCCTGGGCTACGTTGTAGTCAGGTCCAGACACAGGTTCTCATCTGATCTGGATACGGCCTGGATCCAGCACCCGGCAAACCTCAGGATAAGCAGAGAGACAGATATTAGCGTAGATGCCATTCTTGATGCCATACCTGTGTGGAGTTGTTCACAGACAGCATACACAGTTCAACTAATAAAGATCTTCATCGCTGGCAAACAATAGGACGTCTTTGCAGATTTGTTTTTAATTGACCGCTTCAGCTGATTCAGTGCGTGCAGGAACTGAACAAATCATTCAAACTGATTCGTGAACCAATTTATACAGTTTTGCCAACATGTTTGATCAAGTCTTTGAACAGAATCGACTCAAAAGAGTGATTAATTTGTGAATGGGGCATCGTTCATGAAAAAGAGAGAGCGTGCTTGGAATAAACTACGCATTTCTTAACATGTACAGTATTGCACTTAAAGTAACGAGAGGAACGTTGCCAAACGTAGCGAAGTAAAAGTACAGATTTTTCATTATAAATGTACTCAAGTTAAAGTAAAAGTACCCGCATTTAAATCTACTCTAAAAAGTACAAATTTTCCAAAAAACTACTCAAGTAAATGTAACGAAGTAAATGTACTCTGTTACTACCCACCTCTGGCGCCGCCTCGTACAAAGATGCCGACACCGGCTGCATGTGAGGCAAAGCCGTGCACCCGCTGCACCCTGCTCTATCGAAACGTGCTAACTTATTGAAAAATGCTACCGTAGAGACCTAGGCCTCATGTACAAAGCGTGCGTACGCACAGAAAAGTGCCGTAGGCTACGATCATTGTCACGGGCGGTCCACTAACAATTTAGGCCTACTTACAAACCCACCTTTTCTTGTGAAATATTGGGTAACATACTGTCGACCCTTTGCCTCTTTCACTTCTCTTATTTTTTTCTCTTTCCGTTTTTGACTTCCAGATTTTTGAGGCATTTTCACATCCTCTGTCAAGTTGAATCTGCCGGGCCGGTGTTACAATATATTCGGTTCCTGAAATATTCTGTTCCACTGGGAATATTCATGATATCCTGCTATTGTGGGCGTGTCCTTGAGAGAACGCGCAAGCGAATGGAACTGAAAATATTAGTACACGCTCCTCAAATCGCATCGGTTTAATGGATTATTTGAAAAGGTAATAAAATATTCCTTTGGAATATAAACCTTTGGAGCTTTGTTTTGATGACAGCCAGCAGCTACGTAAAGAATGTTATTTTTGTTTAAAATATTATAATTATGATAAGAAAATTATAGTTTAATTTAGTTTCATTTTATTTAAAGTTTGACAAGGCAGGATATTGCAGCACAAAACCCTGAAATGTGTCAAACATAACACATACTCAAACAACCTTATGTACTTGATTTAAAACAATTTCAAAAGCAGTCAAATAAAAACAAATCTGATAATAATCATATAATTTATTCTGTGAGGTAATACAGCACAAATGCACAGAAAAAATAGATAGCGACTTTACAAGATGACGTTATACTTGTTATTATCACCAATGTCATAATATGGTTTTGTTTTGCTTTTGTGATGTTTCCACCTTACACTCATCATCTTGTAAGTCACTGTCTGTTTCAGACTGGATTGAGAGCTGAAGTCTTGAAGAGCTCTGGCAGTGTGTGATCCAGACAGCATGAAGGCTGTTCCTGAGTGCCAAGGCCCTGTTTTAATATTTACCTCAGAACCTCACATTTAGCATTGCTTCTTTTCACACATTGTTTTGAATTTTTAAATGTCTTTTCAGAGACATTTGTGTTACATTTAGAGTAATTACTTCTGTACTTGTTATAACATTTAATGTATTTAATATTTATATAGGCTACAACTGAATTTGTTGTTTTAAAAAAAATAAATAAAACTAAGAAAAGATGAAAAAATCTGCAAAAAAAAAAAAAAAAAAAAAAATTCAATTTTCAGGAATATTTTAAAGATGATTTTGTACAATCCAAATAAGCTTTACAGATATTTGAAAAGGTTTTAACAATGTTTGTCATGTTTTTCAATTATTTCACATGCACCTATAGGTCAATCAAGGTAATCAGTTACAAAAACTTGGTACACTAAAGAGACCTTTCTACTGACTCTGATAAACACCAGAATAAAGATGCCCAGGATCTCTGATCACCTTGTGAATGTGCCTTAGTCCTGCTGCAGGAGACAGAGGACTGCAGATGTGAACAGAGCAATAAACTGCAATGTTCCTAAAATGTGTAAAGGAGTCAAAACAGCGGCGGGAATCCCTCCTCACACACACACACACACACACACACACACACGAAGATGCCTGAGATAGTGCAGGGAGACAGAAGGACAGCTGATTGTCCTTCCAGTGCCAAACCACATGTAACATCTAAGTCCCCCCAGGCATGTTTGAGAATGTGAAATGCCTTGATGGAAGAGTGGAGTAACATCTCACAGCAAGAACTGCAAATCTGGTGCTGTCCATGAGGATGAGATGCTCTGTAAAGCAGCTGGTGCCACATCAGACTTTCAGATACTCTGTTGATCAAACGCCTGTGAAATTTGTTCAGTTTATGTCTCAGTTGTTGAATCTTTTTGTTTGTACAAATATTTACACGTTAAGAAATTTGCTGGAAAAACAGTTGAAAGTGAAAAACGCAACAACAAAAAATTTGATGGTGCTATGTGACAAATAACATCAAGTGTGCATTTACTTGTTGGACTATAATGATAATTTTCATGATATCCATTAAAATAGAGAAAACAGGAAATAATTGTAGTTTGGTGTTGATAAGGGTAGCCTATGTAAGTCTTACTGTGGTGATAAACACTGAAAATATCAAAATAATCAAGAAATTAAGGATGACAGAATATTCACACCAGGCTATAGCTTATACTTTTTATTAGGCCACAGATACATTTGTAGAGGTTTCTTTCAGGTTATCAACAGTAGCCTGTAGTCACAGAATTACAACAAAGGAAGCAAACTATCAAACTATTCAAAAACTTTTTAAAGCCTCACAAATAACAAAGCTAAACAGAAAACACATCAGTGTAAAACAAGGTTATTCGCTCATGTTTGCTCTGATGTATCATTACGTTAACTGTTTATCTGAATGCCTGTGCTGTACTCAATCAGGCAAAATAGCTCTGACGATTATCATATTACACAAACTATGCATTGCTTTGAACATGTGAACTGTTGCTTAACACTGAATATTTTATTACCTTTTCGAAATAATCCATTAAACCGATGCGATTTGAGGAGAGTGTACTAATATTTTCAGTTCCATTCGCTTGCGCGTTCTCTCAAGGACACGCCCACAATAGCAGGATATCATGAATATTCGCGTAAGCGCCACCCAGTGGAACAGAATATTTCAGGAACCGAATATATTGGCTGTTTCTCAATATGCGTTCTTCAGCGATCTTGCGTCCTTGTGTTCTTGCTCTACGTCATTATCAACCGTCGAAGTTCGTTCCAATACTCAAGAACGCAAGAACGGAGGACGCATAAAGTACCCGGATGTGTTCTGATATCGGATGCATCGAATTCAAACTTGAGGGAATCGAACCTTTAAAAACCCAGAAGACGCTGCGGCGTCGACGTACGGAAGCCTGTAAGGTTTAAAGTTCTCGGAGATTCCAGCTACAAGCTCGCAAATACGTGACTGCTCGTGAAAGTAAACCGTTTGTTTGCTTAATTTTAAAATGATAACCTGAGAAGCCTGCAGTATTTTTATTGGCATATAAAAAATCTTAACATAAAACAGCCAAAGGCTACTCATTTTCATAAATACACGCGGTGAAATAAAAAGATATAAATTATGAAACAATGTCTATAATATATGAAAGAATTTTTAACAGGTTATGACAATTGTTTGTGATGTATGTTGTATTTTGTGCATTAGCCACTTATAATAACAAGATCCAGCACAGCCTCCAATTCTCAAATGATGCGTTCTGTGTCCCGCGTTCTTCCGAGATCGTCTTTCAAGGCGCCTGGCAAGACCGGACCCCGAGAACGCAAGTCCGTTCTCTGCTTCTTGGAATTGAGAAACCGCTATTGTAACACCGGCGCTATAAGTGAAGTCAAGCTGTTTGTGTTGCCTTGGTTACTGGATACAATTTGGCGGACTGAACCATTTTATGATAATCGAGAGGGGGAGAGGGCCCACGACGTTTGTGTTTCCTAACAAATCTTTTTTTTTTTGACACCAGGAAACAGCAAATAGAATAATTTAAAGTTAATATTTTTACTATCAAATATTTTTTTTTAGCACCACAATTTATTGGGGGCTTCTCTGGGCCCCCTCTTAGTCATGGCCCCGAGAATCGTCATCGTTTACCCCCCCTTTTACAGCGCCCCAGCCAACCTAAACTTAACACTACTTACGACTATTAATAAGCAGTAATTTGTAGATAATAGTTTATATATGTCCCCTATACTAAAGTGTTACCAGTGTTTTATACAGGTTTGGAACAACTTGAGGGGACATAAATGATGACAGAAATTTCATTTTTGGGTGAACTATCCCTTTAAGGCATTTTGTCTGTCATTGTACTCAGATGAGGACCTAAGCATTAAATGTATGAATACAGAATATATGGATATACAATAATTAGGATAGTCAAAAATGAATCATGTTAATTAAGCATGTGAATAATCACCATTAATTATTTTATACTAATATTGCTTTGCTCATTCTCAACATCCTTATACTCAGAAAAATTGTTTTTAATTGATATTTTGTGGCATGCAGGAATTCAAGTGTAAGATGACATTGATTTGGTTCTGCATTATTTAACAAAAGAAGCAAATGTTTTTATTTGACCATGTATTAAATGTATAAACACAAATGTATGTGATTGCAATGTGAATATAATATTTAAAAGTTCCTTTAAAATGGTTTAGCAATAACTGTAATGTTTTTTATGTTAAAATTCATACTGAATGTCAGGGATATGAAGAGAGAGAACTCAAACTCAGAGGATACGTGTAACTGTTTATTAGGAACAATAGAAAATCAAATAAACATCCAACGTGTGTAGTGACACACACACGAAAATAAACTTGGTGAAATAACTCCAGAGCCATCCGTACAGACACAGGCTGTGGAGATCACCACAGCTGCAATGCCCAAACGGGACGAGGAAACGAGACACACGGCCAGCAGACAGACTCCTCATCTAGGCATCCTGAGCATAGAAAGTTAAGACAACAAAGACACACACTGGGCGCTGTAAAGGGGGGTAAACGATGACGATTCTCGGGGCCCATGACTAAGAGGGGCCCAGAGAGCCCCAATAAAATTGTGGTGCAAAAAAAATATTTGATAGTAAAAATTATTAACTTTAAATTATTCTATTTGCTGTTTCCTGGTGTCAAAAAAAAAAAAAGATTTGTTTAGGAAACACAAACGTCCGTGGGCCCCTCTCCCCCTCTCGTTATCATAAATGGTTCAGTCCGCCCAAATTGTATCCAGTAACCAAGGCAACACAAACAGCTTGACTTCACTTATAGCCGTGTTACAATAGGCTTGTTCGACTTGATGCAGCGCCGCAAAGACCGATCGGCGGCTGGCTTGAAGCAGTGCATGCCGGTAAGAAATGTTGTCCGAACTTGAGACAGCGCTGCCGTCATGTGACTGTGACGTGTGGCTTTAAAGTAACGCGAGAGCGATTCGAGATCAGCCGCCTGAGTTAGCCAGCGCAGTTTCTCAAGAGGACTGCACGAGCGCTGATGACGACACAGCTGTTTCATGATTGGCCGGATCACCGCATGACAACGATCACGTGTGTTCGTGTTTATTATCACGCCTTCAGCTCCACTAATGCTTAAAAATCTGTGTTTTTATAACAGTTAAAAGCTCTTTTCATGAAGTCGCGATGTTGTATTGTGTCATGTTTATCAAAATAAAACGGATAAAAAACAAAGACCCCACTACATTGTTATTTAAATAACATACGCTTATGTTGAACTTTATTCTTGTAAAAACAGACGCTGTAAGCAGTACATGAAGTTTTGAATGAAAAGGTCTCTGAAACAGTGTATTAGTCAAATATTGCATTTATTTCACTTCAGCTGTGATAAAGTATGCAAACCGATGCAAACGCAGCGCGAGCGTCACTCCGGGAAGCAGAAAGTGTCCGACTTCACGTCTCCGTTTTCACACACGGCTGCTCTCGCCGATCGTTACATCCAGCCGCAGCCGATGTCGAACACACCTAATATATTCGGTTCCTGAAATTCTGTTCCACTGGGTGGCGCTTACGCGAATATTCATGATATCCTGCTATTGTGGGCGTGTCCTTGAGAGAACGCGCAAGCGAATGGAACTGAAAATATTAGTACACGCTCCTCAAATCGCATCGGTTTAATGGATTATTTCGAAAAGGTAATAAAATATTCAGTGTTAAGCAACAGTTCACATGTTCAAAGCAATGCATAGTTTGTGTAATATGATAAATCGTCAGAGCTATTTGCCTGATTGAGTACAGCACAGCACATTCAGATAAACAGTTAACGTAATGATACATCAGAGCAAACATGAGCGAATAACCTTGTTTTACACTGATGTGTTTTCTGTTTAGCTTTTTTATTTGTGAGGCTTTAAAAAAGTTTTTGAATAGTTTGCTTCCTTTGTTGTAATTCTGTGACTACAGGCTACTGTTGATAACCTGAAAGAAACCTCTACAAATGTATCTGTGGCCTAATAAAAAGTATAGCTATGCCTGGTGTGAATATTCTGTCATCCTTAATTTTCTTGATTATTTTGATATTTTCAGTGTTTATCACCACAGTAAGACTTACATAGGCTACCCTTTATCAACACCAAACTACAATTATTTCCTTTTTTTCCCTCATATTTTACTGGATATCATGACAAATTATCATTATAGCCAACAAGTAAAGCACACTTTGATGTTATTTGTCACATAGCACCATCAAATTTTTTTTTTGTTGCGTTTTTCACTTTCAACTGTTTTTCCAGCAATTTCTTAACGTGTAAATATTTGTACAAACAAAAAGATTCAACAACTGAGACATAAACTGAACAAATTTCACAGGCGTTTGATCAACAGAGTATCTGAAAGTCTGATGTGGCATCAGCTGCTTTACAGAGCATCTCATCCTCATGGACAGCACCAGATTTGCAGTTCTTGCTGTGAGATGTTACTCCACTCTTCCATCAAGGCATTTCACATTCTCAAACATCTGGGGGACTTGAGGTTACATGTGGTTTGGCACTGGAAGGACAATCAGCTGTCCTTCTGTCTCCCTGTAGCACTATCTCAGGCATCTTCGGTGTGGTGTGTGTGTGTGTGTGTGTGTGTGTGTGTGATGGAGGGATTCCCGCCGCTGTTTTGACTCCTTTACACATTTAGGAACATTGCAGTTTATGCTCTGTTCACATCTGCAGTCCTCTTGTCTCCTGCAGCAGACTAAGGCACATTCACACAGTGATCAGAGATCCTGGGCATCTTTATTTCTGGTGTTATATCAGAGTCAGTAGAAAGGTCTCTTTAGTGTACCAAGTTTTGTAACTGATTACCTTGATTGACCTATAGGTGCATGTGAAATAATTGCAAAACATGACAAACATTGTTAAAACCTTTTCTAAATATCTGTAAAGCTTATTTGGAATTGTACAAAATCATCTTAAAATATTATCCAAATTGATTTTTTTTTTTTATTTTTTTTTTGCAGATTTTTTCATCTTTCTTAGTTTTTATTTATTTTTTTAAAACAACAAATTCAGTTGTAGCCTATATAATATTAAATACATTAAATGTTATAACAAGTACAGAAGCAATTACTCTGAATGTAACACAAATGTCTCTGAAAGACATTTAAAAATTCAAAACATGTGTGAAAAGAGCAATGCTAAATGTGAGGTTCTGAGGTAAATATTAAACAGGGCCTTGGCACTCAGGAACAGCCTTCATGCATGTCTGGATCACACACTGCCGAGAGCTCTTCAAGACTTCAGCTCTCACATCTAGTCTGAAACAGACAGTGACTTTCAAGATTGATGAGTGTAATGTGGAAACATCACAAAGCAAAACAAACCAAACCATATTATGACATTGGTGATAATAACAAGTATAACGTCATCTTGTAAAGGTCGCTATCTATTTTTTTCTGTGCATTTGTGCTGTATTACCTACAGAATAAATTATATGATTATTATCAGATTGTTTTTTATTTGACTGCTTTTGAAATTGTTTTAAATCAAGTACATAAGGTTTGTTGAGTATGTGTTATGTTTGACACATTTCAGGGTTTTGTGCTGCAATATCCTGCCTTGTCAAACTTTAAATAAAATGAAACTAAAATTAAAATAATTTTCTTATCATAATTTATATTTTAACAAAAATAACATCTTTTACGTAGCTGCTGGCTGTCATCAAAACAAAGCTCCAAAGGTTTATATTCAAAGGAATATTTTAGTACCTTTCAATAATCCCATTAACCCGATGCGATTTGAGGAGCGTGTACTAATATTTTCAGTTCCTTCGCTTGCGCGTTCTCTCAAGGACACGCCCACATAGGAGGATATCATGAATATTCCCAGTGGAACAGAATATTTCAGGAACCGAATATATTGTAACACCGGCCCGGCAGATTCACTTGACAGAGGATGTGAAAATGCCTCAAAAATCTGGAAGTCAAAACGGAAAGAAAAAAAATAAGAGAAGTGAAAGAGGCAAAGGGTCGACAGTATGTTACCCAATATTTCACAAAAAGGTGGGTTTGTAAGTAGGCCTAAATGTTAGTGGACGCCCGTGACAATGATCGTAGCCTACGGCCTTTTCTGTGCGTACGCACGCTTTTGTACATTGGCCCTAGGTCTCTACGGTAGCATTTTTCGATAAGTTAGCACGTTTCGATAGAGCAGGGTGCAGAGGGTGCACGGCTTTGCCTCACATGCAGCCGGTGTCGGCATCTTTTGTACGAGGCGGCGCCAGAGTGGGTAGTAACGGAGTACATTTACTTCGTTACTTTACTTGGTGTTTTTTGGAAATTTGTAACTTTTTAGAGTAGATTTAAATGCAGGCACTTTTACTTTAACTTGAGGTACATTATAATGAAAAATCTGTACTTTTACTTCGCTAACGTTTGGCAACGTTCCTCTCGTTTACTTTAAGTGCAATAACTGTACATGTTAAGAAATGCGTAGTTTTTTCCAAGCACGCTCTCTCTTTTTTCATGAACGATGCCCCATTCCCAAATTAATCACTCTTTGAGTCGATTCTGTTCAAAGACTTGATCAAACATGTTGACAAAACTGTATAATTGGTTCACGAATCAGTTTGAATGATTGTGTTCAGTTCCTGCACGCACTGAATCAGCTGAAGCGTTTCTCACTCGGAGCGTTGGATGAAGTGGCAGTGGACCTACAGTCAATTAAAAACAAATCTGCAAATACGTCCTATTGTTTGCAGCATGAAGATCTTTATAGTTGAACTGTGTAGCTGTCTGTGAACAACTCACCACAGGTATCGATTTAATTTGATTTCAATTCATACAGCCAATAGCCGACATTTTTACAGCCAAACAGATTATTACGGCACAATAACAAAGTATGTAGCATTTCTTTACCATTTTTATGGACATATACTTAATTTGTACATTAAATAAGCTACCATTGTTCAGAGAGTATGAAATGGTAATTTGTACCTATTGCGCAATGGCAGCGCCGGCGACCTGTTCGTCTTGAAAATTAATGCCTTTGCATAAACACTGTGTTTACACGAGCCTGCAGAAATATACATTTGATACATTTGGAAAACAGACGGAATAGATCGTCAATGTGCATTTGATCATTGTTTTTGTGATGTTCAGAGTTTATGAGCGAGAGCAATGTAAAGAGTTTTCTCTCTTTCTTCTTTCTAATGTAGCTGTATAACGTTATTTTTACACAGCAAATGACATGCAGATATTCGGGTTACAGATGCCAGAAATAATGTTTGCTCTCTTCTGGTGTTTGTTGCAAGATATCTAATTATGATAAATATATATATAATATATAATATATATATATATATATATATATATAATATAGTTTACAAAGTAACTAGTAACGAGCTACTTGAGTAGAGTTTTTCATGGATACTTTTTTTACTCTTACTCAAGTAACTATTAAGATTATTACTTTAACTTTTAACTTTGAGTAAATATAGTACCTGTACTTTTTACTTGTACAGTTTTTGGATACTCTACCCACCCTCTGGGCGGCGCCCCCTTTCAGCACCCTGCGCGGTCCCGCTGTTGCACCGTTTGCAAGCTGTCCTAA
>JAOTNS010002157.1:0-89808 GCA_028476615.1 Culter alburnus | reverse complement strand
ACCGGATGCACTATGGGAAGAAGGCGAGCGGCGGAGGCGGTGTGATGCTTTAGACAGTTCTTCTGGGAAACCTGGGTCCTGCCATCCATGTGGATGTTACTTGACACGTACCACCTACCTAAGCATTGTTGAGACCATGTACCCCTTTCATGGAAATGGTATTCGCTGGTGGCTGTGGCCTCTTTCAGCAGGATAATGCTCCTGCCACAAAGCAAAATATGGTTCAGAATGGTTTGAGGAGCACAACAACGAGTTTGAAGTGTTGACTTGGCCTCCAATTCCCCAGATCTAATCCAATCGAGCATCTGTGGGATGTGCTGAACAACAAGTCCAATCCATGAGGCTCCACCTCACAACTTACAGGACTTAAAGGATCTGCTGCTAACATCTTGGTCCAGATACCACAGCACACCTTCAGGGGTCTAGAGGAGTCCATGCCTCGACGGGTCAGGGCTTTTCTGGCAGCAAAAGTGGAGCTTTATTCCATAAAATGACAAGAGTTAGTGAGTTGGAGCTCACTACAGATTACTTATGGCTTAGTAATAGTGTGCTTCACCTTTCAGGTGTAACAGAACACAGACACAGGATAGTGCTGTAGTACTCGAGTCCGGACTTGGACTCGAGACGTTTTTCTGTTGTCTCGGACTCGTTGGTATTTCCACTCGGACTTGGTCATTGGTCTCACCAAAAGTTCTAGTTGGTCTCGACCAAGTCCAGCAGGTTAGTCTCACTTCTTACCGATTCCGAGACTATCTTTTTTGTTACCAGCGGCACAGGCAATAACGTCAGCTGCGCGTTCTTGCTCTCTTCTCTCACGGTGAAGTGACACACACTCGCGCGGGCGCCTCCTCTCTCTCACTCGTCTCATAAACAAGGCTTCATTCGCTCCGGTTCCCGCAGGTTTCGCGCTCACACCGAAAGCGTGGAGCGAATAAGCCACGCTCAGTCTCAAACAGAGACAGAAGTCAAACACAGTCACAATTACCAAAATGAGTGGCTTACTGCGCTTAAAAGATCAAATACATACAAAATTATGTCAAAATGCTCGTCTTGGCACTTATTCAGATAAACACAGTCAGTTTTGGATTGTTATATAGCTAAGAAAGAGAACGCATGTTGTATAACAGTATTGGGTCCATTCATAAACTCTTAAAGGGACAGCAGTCTAATATTCCTGCTGCTGTCTATCATGTTATTTAAAGAACAAAAGACAAAGAAAATCACATTCTGCTCTTGACTGAATACGTTTAATAACTTTAATGGTAAGAATAAATCTGTATTTAATATTTACAATAAAAATACAGAATTAAGGTAACCAACGTGGCTGTTTATTTTACATTTGCTTACTTTAATTCTGTAGTATTTCTTATCTAAATAAAAACCTACATAAACTGAAAAACTTATTTCTAGCTCTCTATTCTATTGCATTTATTTGCTGTTTGGAATTTTTTATTTGTTCTTATTTTATTACTGAGTTTTACTTTTTTTATGAAATAAAACTTTGCATTGAAGAAAGGTAGATTTTTGTTTGTATATGCTGTCAATTATAGTTCTTAGAAAGAAAATCAGAATCGGCAAAAACAGGTATCGGCAGATCACACTATCCAAAAATCGGAAATCGGATTCGGCCAAGAAAATTGCAATCGGTGCATCTCTAGTTCAAACGAAAGCCACAGCAGAACTGAGACTCATATCAATGTTTTGTGAACGAATCTGTGGCTGTGTAAAAACCATGAGAGTCAATGATTCAATTACCCTTTCAAAAATACATCCACTTGCTTCGCTACTGAATGAATGAATAAATGACTCAATGACTCACTCATTAAGACAGTGACTTACCGCCACCTACTGGCGGTTTTAGTTCAATATTTAAAAGTATCACACGTTTTAACATCATTGCTTATTTCTCTTTTGGACATTTTTAATTTAAAATATTTATTTATTTTATTTTTTTTATATTAAAAAAAAAACACTAATGCACAATCAGTTTAAAGGGGAAAATATTGTCCATTAAAGGTGCTACAGAGGATGTTTTCGACGACTGAGAAACCAAAGACTGTTAGTGAGTTTTTGAAATGAGCGCATGCGTAAGAACAGCCCACCTCCTTCACAGCTCATTTCGAGGGAACGCCTCCCAAAACTCGTGCACGAGTATTGAAACACGAGTGTTTGTTTACAACCGGCATTCGCTTTGTTGTGTTAGTGGATTCATTATGTCGGACTCACCGCAGGTAACTCATAATCTGCAGTTGTTACTCCTGACAAAAACATTGCATGCGGCGCCTGTGGAGTGTGGAAAGTTACTGGAGCGCGCACGTCTCTCACAAGGAACGTAATGGCAGTGATTGACAAGCCAGAGGGCCAATCGTTTATGAGATGATTGCGTAAACGATTGGCTGATTTTTTTAAGGCACTACCTCGTGCACAGATGATGTATATTAATATTATTCATTTCAGTGCACCTAATAAATAGTCTTTTATCAGTTAGTAAAGACAGTTTCAAGTAATATTGCAAAAATGTATAAAACAAAACATCCTCTGTAGCACCTTTAATGGAAAAGGTGTGACTGCAGCAGTCTAAGTGGAAGAGAGGGGGTATGCAGAAGAATGTTAAATGCCTCAGGGTGTACGCGACTGTAAAATGTTTGGGAACCACAGTTGTAGAGAATTTAAAAACAAGTAATAATGCAAAATTATTATTTTAGAATCTAAGATATGCTGTCTCTCGCATCACAAATTATCAATAGTTTGTAGTGTCTTACTTATTCTTTTTTTCTGTCTCTGTCTTGACTGTCTCATTTGGACTCGGACTTGACTTGGACTCAACTTGGACTCGACAAAGGTGGACTTGACTACAGCCCTAACTCAGGATGAGTACAATGATGAAACAGTTTATTATCCAAGAGGGTGAAATGATAAAGCAAATCACAACAACCAGAGTGGATGAGGATAGAAACAGTCCAGACAGGTAAGTCATCTTCAGATTATATAGTCATCTTCATTTATATAGAGCTTTTCACAATGCAGATTGCTTCAAAGCAGCTTCACAGTGATCATAGGAAAACTAATGGACACAGATTGTAGAAAATATTATTATCGAGCTAAAGTTGATTTTTAACTGAATCACTTTTGTTGTAAAAATGATCAATTATTAACTTAGGAGCTGCTTAAATGACACCTTTCCTACTGAAAACCGAAGACCTTTAATGCAGTCTTGCCATTCATTTTATGTGTTTAATCTATAGGTTTGTGTGTCTGAAAGACGCTTGGTCTTTTTTATAAAGTGATTTTGCTAAATTACTTGTCTGAACCACATAATACAGAAAAAATAGTCATGATGGCGGATATATGCGAACTGGAATAATTGGTAAGGGCACCACACACACCTTGATGATTGCTGATGGTGATAATGTCTTTTACAGTGGTGGACAGTAACGAAGTAAATGTAATTCGTTACTGTACTTAAGTAGCTTTTTTGCGTATCTGTACTTTACTGAAGTATTTCAATTTGGGGAGACTTTTACTTTAACTCCACTACATTTCAAGGTCAAATATCTTACTTTTTACTCTATTACATTTTCAAAATCAGTCGTTCCTTTTTATTTATGAGTGGATAAAAACTTAACTGGTCAAACGAGCCACCAATCACAGCACGCGTTTAGTTTTGAACTTGTTTTACTTGCCCCTGTTGGCTCCTTGGCAACAGCGCGAATATAGGGTTCAACGTGAGTGACGTGACATCACGTCAATGCAACAGGCATAACATTGAGCGCCAGTGTCCTGATAAATGATGGAAGAAACTAACGTTACTGACTCTAACATGCCACAACACCCATGGCCTTATTTACGCACTTTTTTTGAAATTATTGAAAAGAAGAACGAGTCCTTCATTTTTAAGTGCCTTCTCTGCCTGCCTCGGCCCTGTACAATTTCGTCATACAAGAATTCTCCTTCCAATCTAAGGAAACACGTAGAGGTAAGCCATTTTCATTTCACAATTTTTTTTAACGAGAAATCTAACAATAGCTTGCAGAAAACTGTTTTATTGTGTATGTTAAAATATAGACTATGTGACGTCACCATGGACATTGTACACGTCGTCAGCTAAGTTAGCTGTTTCACCATATTTCATAGTATTTGTTTTTGAAACTTTTCAAGCTGAGGGCTCTGATATTGTGAAATTCGATGTTAACATGTTATGTTGGAATATAAATTCTATTTTGAATAGTTTTACATGCAGCGTATTCAATTCCATTTAGCATTTTTCACAATACATATAGTTTCAAAGTACCTTTACAGAAAGTATGTCTACATTACAATTTAAAGTGATCTGTTATCAGAGGTGACTGTGTCCAAGTTATCTATGTCAGAAATTTACAGTTCTAAGATAATAAAAATCATGCTGTTATTAGCTAACATCTTATTTTAATTTAAAGTAACAATGAGCTAATATTACAAGTTCATAATGATTACATTATACGAAAATTTAGCATTGGTGCATGTATGATGCTAAAAGTGACTGGTGGAGTGCTCCTTTTTAACAGTGATTGTTATTTTCAAAAGTTCAGCTTCCAAAGACTGTGATCTAACTAAGCCTATTCTGAAAATAATGTACACTGTAGCATACATCTATGACATGCTAAAAGCACATGAAATGCTTATTTTATTTAATCAAAGAGGTTTAACTTAATGTTTTGAATGTTTCCTTTTTGCAGAGAAAACATGGTAGCCACATGCAGAGATATTGCCTAACAGCACCAAGGAAAAGAAAAATGGAGAGCGAGGAGGCTCCTTCAACCTCCAGACAGTTGAAGTTGAGAGAAACCAAGCTAGTCACACAGAAGAATGTTGATCATGCAGTGTTGAATTTTGTGATCCAGAGTCTACAACCCTTTAGTGTGGTGGACCAGCCATCATTTCAAGCTTTCTTGCATGAACTTCAGCCTAACGCCTCTCTCATGTCAAGGACCACTCTGCGACGTAAGATGGATGAGGCAGTACTTGAAATGAAGAAAAATCTAAAAAAAGCAATGTCAGGGATCGATTTCATAGCAACGACAACAGATTGTTGGAGTTCAAGGAGAAGAGGTTTCATCGGTGTCACTGGCCACTGGGTTGATCCTAACAGTCTGGAGAGGTGCTCAGTAGCACTAGCATGCAGGCAGCTCAAAGGTTCGCACACTTTTGATGTTTTGGCTTGCACACTAAATGACATACATTCTGAATTCGGCATACAGAATAAGGTTGTTCGAACTACTACGGACAATGGGTCAAATTTTTAAAGGCATTTTGTATATATGGACAGCAAGATGAGAACAATAACTCTGCTTCAGGTGAGGCTGAAGATGATGAGATCAGTGACGAGATGTGTGGTGATGATGTGGACGTGGATGTGGATGGTGTTGAGGTGGACTTTGTAGAGGTCACAGCTGTTTTAGATGAAGATGATGGCTTACAATTCCAACTTCCGAAACATCATCGATGTGCCTGCCATTTATTAAACTTGGTTTCCACAGTGGATGCAGCAAAAGCCTGTTCAAATGAAGCCTACAAGAAGCTGTCCCGATCAGCATTCGCTAAGTGTCATGCACTATGGAATAAGTGTGGCAGATCTGCTGCTGCTGCAGAGATTATAGAAGACACTTGCAAAATTCAGCTGATCCGCCCCAACGCAACAAGGTGGAATTCCTTATTTCTCGCCATTGAGAGAATTCTTTGTATAATTAAAGATCAGGGAGAGGGGGCTATCAGAACCGTCTGCACTTCATTCAAGTTGCCAATGTAAGTGCTGTTTTTTTTTGTTTGTTTTTTTTTTTCTTCCATTTCTTTAAATTCATGTTCCAGTAAAGATAATGGTAAACACCATGTTTTTTTTGTTTTTTAACTCATTACTTTGAATAGTTGTTTGACTACTCCATGCTCAGTAAGGATTGGATAGGAGTAGATACTGGGAGAAGTACAAGAATTTATGACTCTTGAGGGCCTAGTAATTCCACTGTTTGTAAAATGACACACACACACACACACACACACACACACACTTAAAATTGTAATGACATGAAATTATTAATTGTTGTTGTTTCAATGTGTGATAGGCTGAGTCCAGTTGAAATTGCCTTTCTGGAGGAGTATGCCAGGACCATGAGCCCCTTTGCCAAAGCCCTCAACATTCTTCAGGCTGAAATCGATGTTCAGATGGGATGGCTTCTGCCTACTCTGACCCTCCTCATCTCGAAACTTGACCGAATTGGCATTACCTCCAGGTACTGCAAACCTCTGGTTGGTGCCCTACAAGAAGGCCTGCAGCAGCGGTTTGGAAACATGCTGGTAGAGCCAGAGTTTATTGCGGCTGCAATACTTGTCCCGAAATTTAAAACATCCTGGACATCGGATGAAAGCATTGTCAAACTAGGTAAGATTATTTTATTTTTATTTTTAAAAGTGTCATTAGTTAAAGATTCTGAGAAACTGAGCCAAATGGTTTTTTTTTAAGATATCCAACTAAAATTTTATCTTGACATTCTCAATTTGTTTAGGTTTGTTTAAATACTGTTCTTTTGACATTTTAATCTGGAGAAATGTGTGATTATAGTAAAGTTTTGATTCTTAGCATCTATGCGAATGTCCATTTCAGGCCTGGACTACATCAAGGACCATCTGGAGGAAGAGACTTTGAATCAGCCGCCAGCTGATGGTTCCAGTGGCTCTGAGGAAGAGGACTTCTTTGCGAGCATGAAGCCTACTCATGGTCAGGAAGGTATCAAGCAGTTAGATGGCTACCTTGCCTGCAAAGCTGATGACAAAGACATTCTCAAGTCCTTCCCATCAGTCTGTAAGTTGTCTTTGAAGCTCAATACTGCTTTACCCGCCTCTGCAGCTTGTGAACGTCTTTTCAGCACAGCAGGGCTTATTTTCAGTCCCAGGAGGGCAAGAATGGACTCACACAACTTTTGAGAATCAGCTCCTTCTCAAGCTGAATAAAAGATATTGCCACTTTAGTTAGATCTTCAGTGCCATAATGTACTAGCATGCTCACCAAAAGTACACTTAATGGAATGCTGATTAATAATGTTTACTGCCACAACTATTGTTCATTGCCATTTGAGGCTTGTTATTTTAGTATGTCACTTGTGATGACAGGTTATGTAATTTGTTTTGAGATTTTCACACTATGCTGAGGTCACCTTAGTTGATAAATTAAATAAATTTTTAATTTTTTTACCAAGTATCACCAGGTTTCATGTGAAGCAGTATAGAGTTAATAATACACAAATACTGACAATTACATGTAAAAGCATTACTAAATATTGTTCCTGACTGTGTGGGGAAATTCATAACTGAAATAGTATTATATACACTACTATATGCAGTTGTGACTGGCAAGTGCATTTCTTCTGATCACAAACACTAGTTCCTATTACAGTGAATCTGATATGGCCAGTTTATATTTATACACAGAGACATTCAGATATGATATAGTAAAGGAAAACTCATGTTAACCTGTGTTTTGCAAGTTTAAGTTTAAATAAAAACTTGGATAACTGTTACAAATAAATGTTAAACTGAAACTACCTGCTCTCAAGTCCTGTTATTTCATTTAGTTCTAAAGGAATTTTTTGTGCTTATGAAATTTTTTTATAGACATCAGTGTCTGACTAATTAATGTCATTTTATTAATAGATTGGTGTGCCAAGAGTGACATTAGAGTCTTTATGTAGACTGAGTTAAGCAAGTCTTGTGACAAAAATGATAATAGGACATTATAGCCATAAAAAAAGCATTGTACTTGGATACTTAAGTACATTTGAAGGCAAATACTTTTGTACTTTTACTCAAGTGAATGTTTAAAGGCAGCACTTCTACTTTTACTTGAGTAATATTTTACCTTGGGTATCTATACTTTAACTCAAGTACATGGTATGTGTACTTCGTCCACCACTGGGAAAAACTGATCAACACTTTTGTTTTTCACGCATCGATTACTGTAACACTGGGGTCTCGAAATCTACCTTAAATAAATTGCAATCCATTCAAAATTCCGCTGCTAGGATCCTAACAAGGACCAGGACTAGGGACCATATCTCTCTAGTTTTAGAGTCACTACACTGGCTCCCTGTTAAAATTCTTATGCTGACCTACAAGGCCTTACATTGTATGGCTCCGCATTATTTGTTACAACTTTTAACTATCTACACTCCGAGACATGATCTCCGTTCCTCCGATTCTGGTCTTTTAGTTGTTCCTCCTACTCGTTTATGCTCTATGGGTGACCGGGCTTTTTCCGTTTGTGCACCTAAACTTTGGAATTCTCTCCCCATTGAGATTAGACAGGTCAAATCTTTTAGTGTTTTTAAGTCTGTTCTTAAAACCCACTTTTTTAGGATAGCAAAACTTTAAAAACAAAATGTTGTGCTTTTTGCAAAATAAAGAAAATTAACATGATGCGTGATCTCTCGTCTCCCTCTGAACAAACTCCAATCTGATAGTTCTCAGAAAATGAACTGTAACTTAGTGAATACTAATGACACAAAAATGAGACTTATGTCTAAAAAAATGTTGAAATGTTTTTAAATCGTGTAAGTCAAATCAAAAACAAATATTCTCTGTTTATGTAATCTGTATGAAAAAAGAACCATGTCAGAAGTCCGTGATTCAGCTCATTATCCGCTAATGCAGCCACGCCCACGGAGCCAGCGCTATTCAGGTGCAAATTCATGCATACATCGTCGCAATTCTGTATTTATTGTCTTCAAAAGTGTTTTGAATAGCCATAGTTAACGATCTCTGGAAGCCTCTGTTAGATCGGTTAGTTCCTGGATTGTCACATGACCTATTCTTCTTTAGGAGATATTTGTAGACTAAAGGTGCACAGAGCGCCCTCCGGCTGCAAGTATCAATTGAAAACACAGTATCCAGCGCTCACAGTGATGACAATAAATACTGAATAAATATTACTCCTCTGTATAGAAAATTGACAAACTTATGAGAATCCATCAATATTTCTCCAAATGTGCATGCTTTTAAGCTAAAAGCCTATATGAAATGCCATAGAGGTAATATAATTGTTCAGACACTTTACATCACAGAAATACATTATATTTTAAAGTATATAATAGAATACCATTATTTTAAATTGTAATAATATTTCACAGTATTGCTGTTTTTTTGTATGCTTGAGACATGATCACAGAGGGTTTTTTCACAGCCTACCTCACTGAAAGGCCTCATTATTATGCAAGTCATTACAACTCATTATGCGGTTCTTTTGTCTTCTCAGGTGAGAATCACCCATTATCATGATGATTCACGCCTCCACGCATACTGTGTTTCTTGTCAAAAAGTGCCTTACAAAATTTAAATCTCTCTATTGTTTTATATAAATGAGTAGGAAGGATTTTTTACATAATTTTGAACCAAAAACTCTAGTCTACAATCTCTAATACCCAGAAGTCTTGTGAACACATATATAATATTATTTTTTTGGCCTTATTTCAGTGACTTAAGTTTTTTGTTTTTTCAATAACCACGCATAAATGTTATTTCTTCAAAAATACAAACATGTACATACATGTTCCTCACATATTATGGTAGCCTAGTTTGTGCTGAATACAGTGTAATGACACTTTTTCTATTAATATGTTTATGAACAAGTGAAAAAGGACAAATGTCAGGGCATTTCAAAACTTCTCCAGGCCCCAAATCAGCCTCAGACTCCAGAAGGTTAAAGCTGCAATTGGATCTAACCCGCAAGTCTCAGTATATTTCGTGACATAAGACTTGACCATGTCTAGATCCAGCAGCAGAAGAATCCAGCCATCTGCTGGGGCTGGGGAGGGTCAGTCCTGTCCTTGAGATCTGTCTACACTTCAGGGGAATGGAGGTGAGGGCCTTCACCCAAAGGTTTTAGTCCAGGGCTGAGAGGTTCAATTACCCTGATGAGGTACTCAAGAACATTTTCAACCTTGGTTTAGATGACCCTCTGCCGCAGTAGGAGATGGACCTATTAAAGACTCTTACCTTCTGGAATTTCGCCAATTACTTGTACCTCCGCAAGAATGGTATGGTACGGATACCTCCAGCGCCCGCTCCAGCCCGTGAGTCCACTCCAGAGCCCGCTCCAGCCCGTGAGCCCGCTGCAGCGCCCACAGAGGAGGTAGGCACAGAGCCACCACCTCACCCACGTAAAAGGAGGAAGAAGAGGAGGAAGAAGGCTTCCTCCATCCCTCAAGGCCCGGAGGCCTTCCCAGAGCCCGCTGTAGGCCCGGACGCCTCCAAAGCGCCTTGCCCTGCCGGCGCCACCCAAGCTCCTTGCCCTGCCGCCACCACCCAAGCCGTCTGCTCTGCTGCCACCACCCAAGCGCTCTGCCCTGCCGGCGTCATCCATTCTTCAAGCTCCACCCCCAGACCTGATGGAGCCTGCCTGGTCAGTTCCTCCAGCCCCGCTCTGGCACTCAGCCAGGACTCCAGACCTGCTGGAGCCTGCCTGGTCCGTTCCTCCAGCACTGCCCTGGCACTCAGCCAGGATGCCAGACCCACTAGAGCCCGCCGGGTCAGTTCCTTCAGTACCACCCTGGCACTCAGCCAGGACTCCAACCTCCAACTTATTTAGTGATGGCCGATTCAAAACACTGCTTCATGAAGCATCGGAGCATAAGTGAATCAGTGTGTATCCTTCATGCGGTGGAGCCACTGCAGGGGAGTGTGGTCCGAACAGAGAGTGAATTCCCATCCCAGGAGATAATAGTGGAGGGTGAGGACGGCCCACCTAATAGCCAAACACTCTTTCTCAACAGTGCTGTACTTAGCTTCCCTCTTTGAGAGCTTACGGCTAATGTACAGCACAGGCCGTTCCTCCCCCTCTATCTCCTGGGACAGGACAGCACCCAGCCCTCTGTCCGACGCGTCAGTCTGCAACAGAAAAGGGAGAGAAAAATCAGGAGAGTGAAGCAATGGCCCGCCACATAGAGCAGCCTTCACCTGGGTAAAGGCCTGCTGGCACAGCTCCGTCCACTGGACCGTATCTGGTGCATCCTTTTTAGTTAGATCAGTCAACGAGCTGGTGAGGGCCGAATAATTAAGAACAAACCTCCTATAATATCCCGCCAGCCCGAGGAACTGTCTAACCTCCTTTTTGGTCTTGGGGCGCGGACAGGTTGCAATCGCTGCCGTCTTATCAATTTGGGGAAGCCCAGATACCTTATTTCCACGTGCCCAATCGCACACTTCTTCGGGTTGGCCGTGAGCCCGGCTCCCCTCAACGATCTCAGGACGGTCCTCAAATGCTGCATATGCCGCTGCCAGTCATTACTGAAGATAATAATATCATCCAGATAGGCAGCAGCATATGCACCATGGGGCCGCAAAATTTTATCCATGAGACGCTGAAAGGTAGCCGGTGCCCCGAACAGCCCGAACGGAAGGGTAACGAATTGGTGCAATCCAAACGGCGTCGTGAAAGCTGTCTTTTCTTTGGATAATGGCGACAAGGGGATCTGCCAATACCCTTTCGTTAAGTCCAGTGTCGAATAAAATCGAGCTGTACCTAGCCGGTCAAGCAACTCGTCCACCCGAGGCATTGGATACGCATCAAATTTCGACACTGCGTTCACCTTGCGGTAGTCCACACAGAACCGAACTGAGCCGTCCGTCTTGGGAACCAAAACTATCGGGCTCGCCCAGTTACTGCTGGACTCTTCTATTACTCCCATTTCAAGCATAGCCCCTAATTCTGCCTGAACTACGTTTTTCTTGTGTTCAGGCAATCTATACGGCCGGCTGCGAACCACCACGCCCGGCTCTGTCTCGATGTGGTGCTGAATGAGGTTTGTACAGCCCGGTAGGGGAGAAAACACGTCTGCAAATTCTGCTTGTAACTTAGATAAATCAGTGAGCTGTGAGGGCGAGAGGTGATCTCCCCCAGGGGCCAGAGCGAGGGACTGTTTTTTGATATTCGCCTCTGGCCCGAGATCATCCTCTCCGCTAATCACCGTCGCCAGCATCACTGATTCCGCCTCATTCCATTTTTTAAGGAGATTGAGGTGGTAAATCTGACGTGCTCCCCTCCTATCGGAACGCACAACCTCATAATCGAGCTCGCCCACTTGCCGTGTAACCACAAATGGTCCTTGCCACTTTGCAAGTAATTTCGAGCTTGAAGTGGGAAGCAATACAAGTACTTTATCACCCGGTGAAAATTTGCGTAAGTTAGTTCCTCTGTCATACAGCTGGCTCTGTCTGTGCTGGGCTTGTAACAAATTCTCCATAGACAGCCGCCCCAACGTGTGGAGTTTTGTTCTCAAGTCCAGCACATACTGAATTTCATTTTTGGCCTGAGATGGTCCGTCCTCCCAAGTCTCTCTTAGGACGTCTAATACCCCGCGGGGCTGGCGTCCAAAGAGAAGCTCGAAGGGGGAAAACCCCGTGGAGGCTTGCGGGACCTCTCGCACTGCAAATAACAGAGGTTCCAACCACTTATCCCAATTTTTGGCGTCCTCTTGAACGAATTTACGAATCATGGATTTAAGCGTGCGATTAAACCGTTCGACCAGCCCGTCCGTTTGTGGGTGAAAGACGCTGGTACGAATGGATTTAATGCCCAACAATTCGTAAAGTTTGCGTAACGTGCGTGACATAAACGCCGTGCCTTGATCAGTGAGGATTTCTTTCGGAATCCCCACTCGGGAGATTAAACTAAACAGTGCATCCGCAACACTCTTAGCGGAAATGTTGCGGAGCGGCACTGCTTCAGGATATCGCGTTGCATTATCCACAATGACTAATGCAAAGCGATGCCCTCTTGCTGATCGCTCTAATGGCCCGATGAGGTCCATACCAATTCTTTCGAAGGGGACCTGCATTAATGGGAGGGGGCGCTTTTGGGGTGGCCGGTGGGTTAACCAACTGACATTCCCGACAAGACGCGCACCACCTGCGCACATTCTCGTGAATGCCCGGCCAAAAGAATCGGGTCATGAGACGATTTAGTGTTGCCGTTTGTCCTAGATGCCCAGCCATCGGATTAGAATGAGCCGCGTGGAAAAGCATTTCCCTGCGGCTCTTTGGAACTAATAATTGGGTCGTATCTTCTTTTGTCTGAGTGTCTTGGGTCACTCGATACAACCTATCTTTTATGATCGCAAAATACGGATAAGAAAGTAGACGTCCAGGCTGTAGAGGCTGACCATCGATGGTACTGACCTTTTCAAACGTGTGTTTTAGTGTCTCATCGTGAGACTGCTCCAGGGGAAAGTCATCGCGATCCGAAAGAATAAGTCTTCCAATTTCGCTCTGTTCCCCTGAAGCTGAACTCACTGGTCTCTGATCAGTCTCTCCCACCTGCACTCGCACCTCCTTATCCCGCGATTTTTCCCCCCAAGAGGCATCCGAGCATAAGCACCCCAATAATTTATTAAATGCAGGCCAATTCGTACCCAAAATTATCGGATGCCGGAGGTGCGGATTAACTGCCACCTCCACACTATGCTTTTGACCCCTAAATTGAATAATGACGGGCACTAACGGATATTTCACCACATTCCCGTGCACACACCTCACCTTAACCAAGCGGCCTGCATCCAATGCCCCGGACGAAATCAGGCTTTGATGAACAGAGGTTTGGTTACATCCTGAGTCCACCAAAGCCTGATAGGTACCCCCCTTGACACTCATAGGTATTTGGTACTCGCCAGCTTGACCGGGGGCAGCCTGCGGGTCGTCCGGGACCCGGATCAATGTCCCAACCTCCATCACTGGACACCTGTCCACAAAGTGCTCCCCTCTCTCTCACCGACTCCTGCTTCTCGCGGCGTTTTAACCTGTCTCCGCGCCAATTACTGAAATGAGAAACAGGTGTTCGTGATTTACATTTAACCCGCTCACTCACCAAAGATCTCCCGATGCTCTCTCCCGCTGCAGACCTCGCTGAACCACGCCCCCCTCGCCACAGTCTCATAGAGGTTTAATCTAAATATATAGCCTAGTTGCTGTTATTTTCACTTTAACTGAATCACAGAAACATGATGAATTGTCATAACTTTGGTGAATCATCAAAGGAAAACAAGTTCATCACAGAAGAGGACATTCAAATCACTGTCTGTATGAACTGCATTTTGTTTTTAAAAAGATCCATTGGGTAATTGAGCTGTGTATGTTCAAACAATTATGAGGAAAGTAACCTCGTATAAAAATATTTTTTATATATAAATAGGCTATATTTTCACATCTTTCCATTGTGGACGTTACACTGAACCTGAGTGTGATGCGCCATCGTGTGGTGAACATGGAAACTACAGGAAAGTTTATTAAGACATAATGGACATTATCAATCTAAAAGGGTCTTTAGAAATAGCCTATATATAATCTAAACTGCTCTAAAAATATTAATTTACATAAAACAATTTAGGTTCTGATGGATCCGAAATGGTCAATATTCATATTCATGCATTTCTATTAATATTTATTTTAATCATTTATGGCTTATGATTTATCAGTTTCACTTTTGATTTCCTATATTTATGTACTTCTACTTTACATATTAATTCACATCATATTTTCAAGTATTCACTTGTGATTGTACCTTTATGGTTATTTTTATTTTATATTTAAGAGTATGTTATGTTCAATTGTTCTTCAAGTGTTCCAGTGTGACAGGTCACACTGACACGTTTGTGGTTAGACATTGGACGCCTGCCAAGTACTGTATAAGTGAGTTAATCATTTGAATTTGAAATCTGATCAAAATATGTCTGTTATTTTTCCTGATGACATTTAAAAGGGTAAGATTTGCAAAATTCCCAAAGGGGGTCAAAACAACTTTATCTATTTTTGACACTGGACCAGTCTGTGACTAATGGGTAAAAACATTTAACCTTTTCTTTTAGAACAAAAACATCAATTTGAGTGGGATGTAAATTTCCCTATATGCTCATGGTATAAAGCTGACCGAGTCATTGATAATTCAGCTTTTTCCCTCCTTTGCTCTCCTTGGCTTACTTCTTGTCTCTTATCTGCAAATGTCTTAATTATTGCTCTTTTTGATCTTCATCTATTAGATACAATACTCTAAATTTTACAATACTCTAAATTTTATTATTAACTATTGACTAATACTTTATGATGGTTACTTTACCTTTTGGTTTTATTAAGTATTTTCATTATCGATTAAAGTTTGCGTGTGAGGCTAAATTTAATTGTAATGAATAAATCATTTTTCATCAACTTTATCTACTGCCTGGATCTCATTTTCTCAAGTTTTTGCATCAGTTCTATGTGAGAGATCTGTTCAAAGTGAATCTGATGTAGGTGCCACTTTCAACCACGAGATGGCAGCAGCGCTACAGCACACCTTATTTCACTTCATTTCTGAAACTTTATTCCATTTAACTTAATTAATGACAGCAATACTGTATTATTAATCATGTAGGTAATTTGGTAAAGCGTCAGATCAACTTTTATACTACAATACATTTGATATTTGACTTGACATTTGATATTCAACAGTGCTTTGATCTGCCTGCATTGACACTATTCTTTAAGAGCTGCTGTGCAGCCAAAATTATGTACCAGTTATCAATGTAAAGCTGCTTTGACACAATCTGCATTGTAAAAAGCGCTATATAAATAAAGGTGACTTGACTTGACTTAATAAAGGCCATTGAAATAATTACATCTGTGTTTACTGATGCGATTATATTAAAGTCACACTAGAGGGCAGTGTTTCAGTGTTACAGACCTGCCAACCTTGGGATTTTGTGTTGCTGTCAATCTGCAGCCTCTTTTTATTTATAGGCCGTACGCATTTGTCAATCGTCCCCACTTGCCATTTGGGGAAATGAACCCAGCGCTAAGATTGGTCGAACTTTTTTCTTTTGCTCAATTTGAGTACTACACGTGCACCGAGCCGGGTTTTTGCGTAGTTTAGAGTGACAAATCGTAACAGCGTACTTTGAGGTCAAAATGCTTACCCTCTACGCAAAATGTGTACATGTTGGCAGGTCTGTTGTAGAGTTTATATGTGCTGCATTAAAAGATGACTAAATCATTGTGTTTTTATGGGGAACCTGTGTTTATATAATAAGAGAACAGTACTTATCTTGGTTTAAATAAGCCTGAAATATAGTTCAAGTTCAAGTTCTTTATTTGTCAATACCACCAGGGGTCAAATTGGGCCGGGGCCGTCTGGGGCTGAGCCCCGGCACATAGGCTTACAAGCGGATTACAAGTGGATTTTTTGTTGTGAAAAAGAATTTTACTTGCCTGACCAGATAGTAGCTTGATTAAAATGTAAATAACAACCAAAACGCGAGAATGATTAATCTAGCTTAAGTGGCGATTGATAGTGGATAGTAATTTATGTATATTAGCGGTGATATTTGCGCTGTTGAGGCGCACGTAACCTCTTGAGGAGAATTCAAAACAAATGAGCTCTGCTCACACAAAGAAACTCAGTTATCAGGTTGCAATAAAATTCAATATGTGGGGTTTTTATAGCTAGCTATTTACAACATATGATAAAGTTAAGCATCACCCGACCGAAAGTGCTGAATTCCTGAATATCACCTCGATTGAAATTGACACTAATTTCATACAACAGTTCAATAAACAAGTAGTTAATATTAATCACTTACGTTTTAGGTGCAATATTGCCTGTTTTTTTGTTCTACTGTAGCAGCAAAAATAGTTCCAAACAGCAAAACAGCGCATCTCGCAGCTAAGCTCAGCCGTTTCCAATGATTCAGCGTTTTGAACGAATCGGTTGAGTGAAGATTCAGTGGCCCAATCATAAACAACTGCTTCAGCCTTTTGAATGAATCGTTTGGATAAATGACTCAGTGGCTCACTCATTAAGACGGTCACTTGCCACCATCTACTGGTGGTTTAATTTCATGTTTAAAAGTATAAATTTCCCACCAACATTTCTGATTTGTTTCTTCAAAAATATTTAAAGAATCTCATAACATTATTGAGTGTGGTTGTACTTTTTTCAGTGTAAATTATTTAATTTGGTAACAGCCCTATAGTGTATTATGTACTATATTAATTATCAAATGTAAGAATTTGAAATAAAATATTGAACATAAATTTAATTAGATTTGGGGGGGGGGGGGGGGGGTGCTTTATAAAGGTTAATAAAATGCCCCCATAACATAAATATGTCACTGCTGATAAAACAGACCTGCTACTCTTATGGCAATTGCTGACACTTTTTTTTTTTTTTTTAAGTGAATACTAGAATAGAATGGAAAAGTAATGTTTGTAACACTGGATTTTTTTTTACTGCAAATTATGCTGTTGTAATTAATTTTGTTCTGATCTACTTTGTAAAGGCCAAACTAAGAGGACACCGCCAGAAGCGTCTGAATAAACGGCTTTCAGCAGAGGCTCTGCAACAACATGCTGTTGAAGAAGACCAGCGTATTAAAAGACAACTCCTTAACATCATTGAGGCCTCAGAAAAAAGAGCTGCTAACAACTTTCTAAAGTTTCCAATACACTGGATAGGCTTACAACCTCAATTGTTGATGGGTTTTCTTTCCTGCAGGAAACACTCCATACACCACCACTAGCACAGGCGCCACCCCCACACTACCCCACAACAATAGCCCAGCAAGGTCATATGTCATCACAACACTCATATCTGCCAAATCAAATATATCAGGTATTCCCACAAAACTCCTCAGGCAATAGAACACCACACACACACACACACACACACACCAATGTTATGCCTATTACTATTAACACTGCAGATTTGTCCTTCATACCTGTTGAGGGCTCAGGGCAGTTCTTGTACACCCATGCACTTTTCAAGAAATAATGAAAATCTTACGGTTGTTTCTGCTGGTTACAGCTACTTTAGGATTGTAAAAAGGCAAGTATAATAGCTTGTCTAATGTTTCAGCATTGAAATAACACTTTACACAAATTGCACTTTTAAAGGAAAGTATAAAGGCTTGTTTTATGCCTTGGCAGCTGCAATAAGAGTTTACAGAAATTGCACTTTTTGGTTGTTTAGTGTTAAATGTACCTTTGGAATGTTTTTTTACCATTGAGGTCATTTGAATTGAGTTCATTTGAACACTGTTCGTATGCCCTATTTTTGAACAATTATACAATTTGTTTATTGTAATGTGCTAGGTAACTAGAACTACAGTTGAAAATTAGCCAACTGGCTAACACTGGCGCATTTATGTAATGTGCATTGTCCTAACCAAATAAAAATAAGCTCAAACACACCTCTTGAAGCCTCTTGGAAATGTCACTTGAATGCGGTTTCATTTATTGTTTTGTAATATATGTTAGTTATAAGCAGTAAGCAGTACAGAGGCATTTTATTTGTACAGTGTTTGTTCTCTTTAATGCCGTAATGACAAACCATTCTTGTGTCTGATCAGAATTAAACTGGTTGAAAAGCATTCAGACTTGTGTCTGTAATTGTGTAAGATTCACACAGTGAAGTATGCTGGGGCAACTATAAAAACACTAACCATTTGTTATTGTAAACATGGCCCACAAAACTGTTGAGTATCAAATACAAAGAACAAAATTGTAAAGAAAAATGCTTAAACACAAACATTAGCCTGTATTAAAATGTATAAATTTAAACAGAGTAGGGTACTTCAACATGTGTGTTAAACCAGTTTAACACACAAACTTGAGGGTCAAGAAACTGTGTCAGGACCCTCCTGACCCTCTTCCCTTCAGCTGACATTCCCTCTCTGACAGTTGGTGGATTATCAGGTTGGTTGTCCCGGTCATATTGAATAGCCTCTGTAACCCTGGTGTCATCCACAGTGTCCATAGCAGCCTCGCAGTAATTATGCAGGACGAAGCATGCATATACGACGAAGGGAAGGTCATTAGGGTTAATGTCCATTGCTCTTCTCAGGGCTCCAAACCGGCCTTTCAGCCTCCCAAACGCGCACTCAATAACCATCCGTGCACGGCACAAAGACAGTCCAAAGTACTGCTCCTGAGCATTGGTCCCCCCTTCGCATACTCCCATACATTAGGTATGGGAGCAGAGGATATGCAGGATCTCCAAGTAAGTACACTGGTATGGCCTCTTCATCCTCAAGTATTTGCTTGGGACATGGTGGGATCTTTCCATCTTTCAGATGGCCGTTGAGTGTGGAATTTGCAAAAATGCGGGCATCGTGAACACTCCCAGGCCATTTAACTACCACATCAATGAAACAATATTTATAGTCGCAGGTAGCCTGCACGTTCAACCTGAAAATCCCTTTTCTATTGACATAGTCTGTGGAATTTACAGATGGCTGCGGATGTGGGCAGTTGTATGTACATAGGACCTAAGTGGACAGCTATTGCCTTACACACTTGCCTTACTATTATTGACACGGTCGATCGAGAAAGACCGAAAGCGTTGGCTGTCTTGCGCAGTCTACCCTCGTCGGACAGGTAATATAAGGTGCAGGCAACTTTTTTTTATGACACCGACAGGGGACCGCATGGCGGTCGTCTCAGCCTTGATGTAGGGACGTAGCAATTCGGAGAGAGCAATTCTCTTTCTTTTTCTCTTCTTTCCTCTGCTTTATCATCCTCCCTTCCCTCACCCTCACAATTCTCATCTCTGGATGTGAATACAGCAACAGGCACTTTATGTTCCACCTTAACTCCATCTCTAGATAGTATCTGTCCTCTGTCATCCAGGCCTGCACGTGCTACTCCCTCTAATCCCTGGCTGGTTATCTGATGTTTTTATCATGCTGTACTTTCATTAGTAATTCGCGCATTAGAAAGCCAATTCGACTGTGTTATAGTTATTCTGACAGCTAGATGGCGCCAGAGCATGACAATTAAAAATCCATTTATTTAGCTGTCAATGGTTAATTTTTGGGTTTTAATTTTACTTATTTGTTCTTACTGCCAATTTAAAGGATTAGTTCACTTTCAAATTAAAATTTTCTGATAATTTACTCACCCCCATGTCATCCAAGATGTTCATGTCCTTCTTTCTTCAGTGGAAAAGAAAAGGTTTTTGAGGAAAACATTCCAGGATTATTCTCCTTATAGTGCTAACGAAACATGCTAACGAAACATTTAGAAAGACAATTTACAAATATCACTAAAAATATCATGTTATCATGAATCATGTCAGTTATTATTGCTCCATCTGCCATTTTTTGCTATTGTTCTTGCTTGCTTACCTAGTCTGATGATTCAGCTGTGCACAGATCCAGACGTTAATACTGCCTGCCCTTGTGTAATGCCTCGATCATGGGCTGGCATATGCAAATATTGGGGGCGTACACCCCAACTGTTACGTAAGAGTCGGTGTTATGTTGAGATTCGCCTGTTCTTCAGAGGTCTTTTAAACAAATGAGATTTATATAGAAGGAGGAAACAATGGAGTTTGAGACTCACTGTATGTCTTTTCCATGTACTGAACTCTTGTTATTTAACTATGCCGAGGTAAATTCAATTTTTGAATCTAGGGCACCTTTAAATGATACCAGATGAGGAATAAGAGTCTTATCTAGAGAAACCATCGCTCATTTTCGAAAAAATAAATAAATAAATAATATAAGTTTTAACAATAAATGCTTATCTTGAACTAGCTTTGAACTAGTTCGAATTAAATTGTCATATACAATATGCTAGTGCAAGTATATAATTAGTTCAAACTTTGGCCTGTGGAGGGCAGTAATACACTTAGCAGTGTCTACACTGCTGGAATTCTAATAGAGAAGAAGAAGAGAGCTAGTTCAAAATTAGCATTTATGATAAAAATGTATAAAATTTTACATTGACATGAACATCTTGGATGACATGGGGGTGAGTAAATTATCAGGAAATTTTAATTTGAAAGTGAACTAATCCTTTAATGCGTTTTAATGGATTTCTCTTTACATATTTATATACATTTTTGATAACTTGCAGTTTATTTCCTTGATGTTTTAATTCCATTAGCTACAGAAAACTGACAGTGCATATTGAAAACCATTGTAATTATTATGTTTCCGGAAATGTTGGGGTTTTTAAGAATGCACTGACTGAATGCACCCTTTTTCTTAGGGCCCCCAGAAGTGTAGGATCGGCACTGGACCTTAGACTTGAGAGAAGAAACAACTTCAGCTGCTGGAGATGAGTAGCTATCGATGAAGATGGGCTCTGAGATGAAGGAGGAAGACACTCAGGATCTGGAGATCAAAGTTCCTGCAGGTGGAGGACTCGGTGCACAGAACTGGGAAGAGAAAAGATGGCAGCTCGGCGAGAGGCATAATCATTCAGTTCAGCATGCGTCACTTTCATGCTCTGATTTTCCTGGAGGAAGAGCATCTCTGTTTAAAGAAGGCTTGTCACCAGACGAAAGAGCGGCTCGAGCCAAAGATTGGCCTCTGGTTAAGAAATTAAACACAGGGAGGCTCAAATAATGTTTCTTATTTTTGTCAAGAAACACAGTCTTGTGATGCTGACTCAAAGTTTTAGAAATCTCAATGGGGTTTTTCTGCATTTCTCTGTCATGATCCACTCAGCAGGGGTCGCTATTTTCCTAAACAAATTGAAAGGAGATATCATGGAAACATTACATTTATTCTTGGGATGGTTGTAATCATTTTAAACATAAACAGTACAAAATTTATTTGCAATGTTTACAGACATAATAAAAACTCTTTAAGAAGCTTAGTCTCATAATATTAGACCTAAAAAGTAAATACACAGATGCGTATTTATCATTCAGAGGAGACTTTAATGAAGCCCACAATGATGGACAGACTCCAAACATAAATATAAAGTCTTTGAGCTGCTGTGTGAGGATTGGTGTTTTTACATCCACACAACAGGAATATACTCGGACTAATAAAGCTCTCACTTGTGAATCACGAATAAACGTTTGGCTCTTCTCTGCTAATGCAGTTCAGTTTGTCTCAGATACTTCGACTGGTTATATATTCATTCTCAGTCTCTTTAACTGGAAACACAGACAGCTGTAAAACAATTTGTGGTTATTGGAGATTTAACAATTAGCTACTTTCTGATGTATAATTTGAAATTAATTTTAGCAATGTGTCGAGGTAAAGTGGATAAATCCAAAATATGCCCAGATATTCTCAATGACCTCGACTGTCCAAACAAACTCTTAATGCAGACGAGGAAGTGAATTTATCTAATCTGAGAAACAAAACTGATGATCTTTATTTAGATTTAGCTGAAGGAGTCTGTGAGATCTAGGGTTAAAGAAAGAAACAGGAGAGCATACATTTGTGAAATTATCAAGACAGCAATTATGTACCAAGGACTCGTTAGCCTGATACCAAAACCAGGAAGAGATCCTCTCTCCCTTGATTACCTGGAGGCTGACCACATTACTAAATATAGATTACAACATTCTGTCATTAGTATTCACAAAAAGATTAAAACTGGTTTATCTGGAATAATTAATGAAACTCAAACTGGTTTTATAAGCGTATAAACTGGTGGACATATAAGCAGCAATATCAGTTCAGTTCAACTTTATTGTTCATTGTTTGTCACAGAGCGGAAATTTGTCTTTGACACCGGTGACATAAAAACATCCACATTAATACAAAGTTCTGGCATGAAACTCTAGATGGCGCAGGCTAATAGGTCCTTTAACACACCTGCTAATTATCACATCAATATCTATAGGTCACAGATGATTGGTTCCTGCTGTATTAGTAGCCAATGAGCTGCGTGCTTAATCTTTAAATACATGAGTTAGCATTGCTTAGTAGCGCAGCGTGCTTCAGAATCATCTAAGATAAGTACATGGGTTTTACACTATATCACTGCATTTTGCGTAGTCTGCTTTACCAATTCTATGTCATATCAACAGTCTGTTTAATGCTTAGAGAAAATTACTAAGCATTTTAGCAGCTAGCGCATAAGCATGTGTATAATGATACAGAGACAAGCTTGCTGAACTTAAACGGAAACAGGTTTCGCTTTGTATCACATTCTACAACGAAGCTACAGCAAGTATTTTGTACAGCAGCAGCAGCAGTATGGATAACAATTCAGATAGCAATGGAGCGGATATCAACAACATAACATGGAACGCAGCAGACGTTGCGGCGCGTGCCGCGTGCAGAGCTAAAGTTACCTGTTGCTATTGAGTGAGATGAGTTTGTGTCGGCTAATGAGTGATCATGCAATGTGAATATATCATGATTAAAATGCAAACAATGTTTTCATCTTATTTACATACTAAGTACGTGAGCAGCTGTATTTGGATTTTATTGGGCATATACTTTTTAATACTACAGGACGAACAGCGATTTTGCAAGTTCGGTAAGTCATTTAATTAATGGATTTCACGTAGAATGATATTTATCATTTCTGCTTACCCTAGAGCGTGCCAAGGCAGTTCTCCAACGAAGCAAGAGCGCCTCAGTATGCTTAATATGTATTTTGTGTTATAATCTGTATAGTATAAATGTGTTGCACTCTGGATAACATCAGGTGTTTTCTATGCGATGTGTTGCAGCGGCTGGAAGTGTAGCCGAATTATGGCTTTGTTGATCTGAGCGGTGGCTGCATGACTATCAGAAATATCTCTCTTTGCTTAAAATGCCGAGGTATTCATTAACAGGAGCGTAAATAAAAGACACTTTGCAGTGTGGTGGTCAGCCATTGACGTAGCGGAACTTTGAGTTCGCTACTGAGATAAGTGAATGTTTTACACGCTCGCAGCCTTACGTTTCATTTGTGTTTAAATGTGAGGACCGACAGTCAGTTGCACGCTGAGAATTGATGTTATGGGATTCACTGTCAAATTGCATCAACTGACATAACCATTTTATATGGGACAAAGATATAATAGAAATGCATTAGAATGCAACTTAGACAAGATAGAATATTAATTAAAAATATTGAGTTTCTATTAATCTCACTCATATTATGACTGTAAATCTAAATGTTTCATAGTATTGCTCAACTCAACAACTCTTCAAGGCTGATGTTTCATGTACCTACATGTTCGGGCTGGGTCAGCTGATGCATGTTGGAGTCATGCTCATTAATTTTCCGTTCATCCAAATAAGTTTACTTTTAGGAGTATACAGGGTCCAATGCCATTTTCAAACGATGCTATGTCATTATACTATTATTTGCTCAGGTGGTCGTGGAAGGTTTCTTATCTCTATTAGCTGCAACGTTTTACCATTTGTTAAAGCCACACATAATGCGCATTCTAATTGGTATGTTTGAGCCTTTTGGCTCAGACACACATAGACATAGGCCACTAGAGCTAAGCCATTCGGCGTGGTAGCCCAGGCACACATAGCCATATTGTTCACTAGAGCTAAGCCATTCGGCGTGGTAGCCCAGGCACACATAGTCTAATAGACCACTAGAGCCAAGTCTTACAGCCCAGAAATACTTGTTGTGGCAAAAATGGGCCAGGCACACATAGATAGCATACACACGGTTCCTATGGCTCTTCGGAGCAGCAGCAGTACATATGTTTTGGCGGTAGATCTGCTGGGGGGTTAGGGTGAATCATCATCTTGCCTTCTGCATTGATGGGGGATCTCTGACATACAATACACCGGCTTGTATTGTCCAATATCATGTCACCTGCTCTGTTGGGAGGTTATTCATGTACGCTATAATGTACAGCAGCAGCATGTCTACTTGCTCACAGCAGCGTGTTGTGTATGTATTGGCAGTAGCAAGTCCCGTACTTGCTCTGCAGCAGCAGCAGCAGCAATTAAGCAGCAGCAGCGTAGCAGATCTATTCCGCCAAGACCAAAAATATCTACATTGTCATATCCATTACCATACCAAACACTCCGAGAGTTGTCATGACAGAAATGCTTTAAAAACACATCACACATTAATAACACAAACATACACTATAACAAAATTATACAATGATACTCTATCCCTATCATTACACATTTCAAATCCACACACAAAAAACAACTGTAAATTAAAAACTCTATGATGCCAGCCATTCTCTCGTAAGCTCTTAAAGTCACTGTGTGTGAACTGCATTTATTGAAGGATAAACTAAATTAGCATCACGTCACTGACCCATGCCTGTCCTTTGTGTAGTTTTGTGCAACTACTTTAACACAATATCTCGGAAACCACAAAAACTTTCTCTGTATAGAAACTATGTTTGCAGTAAAAAAAAAAAAAAAAATCAATAATTGGCTACTTGTACAATGTAGTAACTTTAAATGCCTAACTTTAAGTCGATGTCAGGATTTATGTTCAAATAAACAGTATCAGCAACAGTTAATATAAAGACAGTATCTGTTATTGTTCTGTATGCGTGTGCATAATATAGGCCATTGAATAATTACATCTGTGTTTATTGATGTGATTACAACAAAGTCCCACTAGAGGGCAGTGTTTCAATGTTACAGAGTTTATGCATTAAAAGTGCATTAAAAGATGACTGAATCATTGTGTTTTTAATGTGTTTATATAATATCAACTAAGAGAACAGTGCTTGTCTTGGTTTAAATAAGCCTGAAATATACTTCGGATGTGTTGATTATTTTGCATTAATAAATTTGTCCACAAGGTGGCGACTCTGGCCCGAGCCGTTCACAATCAGAACAGACAAGGACAAGAACAACAGAAACTACAGAACTACTGCTGTAAATCTGCTGTGTTTTTAAACTGTAAGTACTTTATTGTGTTATTTATCAGGTATAATGTAAATCTTAAATGTTTGGTGAATCAAATTTTACAATAGCTAACAAGTGTTCACTTAGTTTTTTTATTCACTTTGGTACAATTTTCACAAGTAATTGATACATTTTCAAAACTCTTAGTGCTAATCTCACAACAGATCATCAAAAGTGCATATTTTCATTTGTGTTATTTCAATACACAAAATCACAAAGTATCTTTTCACTACACAAAAAAAATTGTTTCATCTTTATGTTTAATTCACAGTAACTGCCTTTCATAATGCTATTACTATCAAACGTTTGATTTGCATCTCTTCTCGTTTAGTTAAATACATCTGTCTATTATTTAATCCAACTGGATTTAATGATTAATCAATGGACCATTTGGTACCCCTATAGATTTCTATAGATATTGATTCTATATCTATAGGGGGGGGGGTGTTGAAATTTGTGAACAGAGTCAAAGTCAAAAGTCAAAGTTTATTTATAAAGCACTTTTTTAAAACAACAAGTGTTTATCAAAGTGCTGTACAGACAAAAAAAGAAAAATATTCAGTAATACAAACAGTCAGCACCATAAAAGAAAAGCACTAAGACACAATAAAACAGTAAAAGAAGGCAGCTTTCACATAGCATCAAACGCCAGACTATAAAAATAAGTTTTTAAGGCCAGATTTAAAGACCTGAAGTGTTTGAGCCTGTCTGATGTAGAGAGGCAAACTGTTCCAGAGCTTCAGGCCCGCCCATGCAAAGGCTCGGTCCCCCCTGCTCTTCAGGATAACTTAATGCTGAAACATTAAGAGATTAAAAAACAAGCACCCAAATTTTAAAATGAATCCTATAATGGACAGGTAGCCAGTGAAGAGACGCGAGAACAGGAGTGATATGTTCCTGCTTTCGTGTGCCCGTCAATAGACAGCCGCATTCTGGACTATTTGCAATCTGGAGAGAGAGGCCTGACTAATACCCAAATAAAGGCTATTACAATAATCCAGGAGACTTGAAATGAATATATGCACAATTCTTTGAAAGTCTTTAGAGGACAAGAAAGGTTTCACCTTGGTGAGTTGTCTCAATTGGAAGAAACAAGATTTAACTACTAAATTAATCTGTTTATCCAATTTAAAATCACAATCCATAACAACACCCAAATTTGTTACATAGGGCTTCACATATGGATTCAGCTCACCAAGGTTTTGGGTATAGTGACTGTAAGGACCAACTGTATAACTTCAGACTGATTAGAGGCATTACCATGGTAGAGACTGACCATTACTGTAACTCACCCTTATAAAGATCAACTACAGTATAGATTCAGTCATATACAGTGAGATCATTTACTGTATTACAAACTCTGTTCTACACAAAACCTCATGACTGTCATACTTCACACCTTCTGATAACACACTGAATAGATATTATTACAAACATTATGGATTTTATGTCAATTATGTAATTCAGGTAATGTAAGTGTATTTGTAATGTAATCTGTATCCTGTGTAACTGCAATTATTTCAGCATCAAGAGTGATTTAAACATGAATCTTACATTGTTTGCTATTGAATGAACTGATTGTTTAAAGTACTAAACTGAAAGAAGATCAAACTGTTGTGTTTCTGTGATTAAACCAAATGTTCTCATTACACATCACAATGATCTTGTGTTTGAAACAGTGATTATGAAGAATGAAAATATGTTCAACTAGAATGAAAGCATGAGATCAGGTTTAGCTGTTACAAGTGTAATCAGTTTGGAGATTTGAATATATACTATATATACACTATATTGAATATATAATATATGTAAGGTGTATATTTAAAATATACACAGTTATATTTGGTAGAAAGAGAATTATTGGATGGATTAATTAAAACAGTGAGGCCAGTGACTGTGAAAATATGGATGTGATGCCTGTCTAACAACTGCATCTATTAGAGACAGAGGAATATCTCTGCTTGTAAGCCTGCACAGAAATGATGTCTTCAAGAGTTTTTAGGTAAAATTAGGACTGACATATCTCTTATTTCTAGAGACATGCAGTTAATTTGAGATTCTAAATGGTTTGTAGGTGTGAGAATGAGTGTAGATGGTTGTTTGTCAGTATGTGTTGGCCCTGTGATGGACTGGAGACCTGTCCAGGGTGTGCTCCGCCTCTCGCACAAAGATGGCTGGGATTGGCTCTAGCAATCCCGTGACCCTTAAGAGGATCAGCAGTTAAGAAAATGGATGGATGGATGGATGGATGGGATGGATAATCTATGAATACAGCCTCAGGTTTTGAGCCATGCTCCTAAGACAGAAGTCATCCACCAAGTGACAAAGATGTTAAAATGGAAAGTGAAGTTAAATTAATAGCTTAAATTGCTTTTGTTTGCAGTGTTTGCTTCAGACCACTGTGATTAAAGCAATTCAATACAACTGCTTTGCCATGATGCTTGAATGAGACTTTGAATGTTCATTTTGTTGATATTTGCTCTGAGATGTATTTAAATACATTACATGTGTAAATACATTACTTGTGTATTGACTGTGGTCAAGTAGTGTCAAATGTTTCAAACACCATCTGCTATTTTTTTGCACGTTTCAGACTAAATATCATATCCTGCTACTACAGTGTGCACCAGTTCAGTATCCCTTTACTACGATAGACTTTCAGATCCAACCAGTGATCCAGATGTTCATGCATGTACTGAAACAAGTCATTATACAGACACATAAACACAAGTGAAAAGTTAGTGTTAGATGCTCATGCTAGTGATAATTGTACATTTAGATGGTATTTCTGACTGTGATCAGAGATTTTGCACTGAAGATATCCAATGGATTCTTCTGTATGTACCTGGGCAACAGCAAGTTCCACTATCTCTTTTAAATCCAAGATAATCTCCCACACTGATTCCCGTTCAGGTATAACATCTCCAATCATGAAAGGAAACAACATTAAGAGAGTCCAATCTTCAGCAGCATTGCCTCCAATCGTGGTTTTGCTTTTAAATGACTGTAGCACAATATGGGGGTGTTTTTTTTTTTTATCATCCCCCTTGTAGGGAAAACTTAGGATTACCTTATTTAGAGTATCCAAAGAAATGTATTTTTGGACATTAACATGCCCAGACACTGTGCAAGTTCCACTGGAACAAGACCCTCAAACAGATCATGGAGTATATCAGGAGGATATCCAGTTGTGACATCAAAATGAGAAAGATTCTCTGTCAGCACACATGCTCTTTTTTTACTCCAACACAAGGTTTTCCACTCTCCTTTGGACTTTTCACATGCTCATTGTGGCTTTCTTTAAATCTTAGACTAAAATCTCCTGACAGAACCTGCTTGGACTGAAAGTCACTGAAACTCCCTGTGGAAAATCGCATACTCACATCCTACACATACTCTCCAGAAAAATTCTCTACAAAGCCTGCAAGCCCATGGGCACTCAGATTTTCTGCAACTACAGACTGGTCTGTGCCTTTAACATTTTTTTCCAATCTGTGGGACAAATTCTCCATGCTTTTCCAATACAACTAAATGAGAGAGGTTCAAGCACTTTACCATATCCTTAAGTCTTGATATGGCTACTTTTACACAGCAATGCCAAATAGATGGATGACAAAGAGGACTGCTGACCTGATAGGTATGTTTGCTGTCCTTATTCAAAACGTACTCCACTGGTTCAACTACTTGGAACTTGTCTTTGAAGTATTTTTTCCGCTTAAAAGCAGAACTAAGTGGGCCCTGATCTCCTATAGATTTTGTCAAGGGGTTAGAGACACATGCTGCAGAGGCCAATTCTGCAATTTCTGCCTCATTAAGACCAAGAATATGCTTGGTACAAAAATCTGAAACTATGTCATGTAATAAGTGAAAGTGAAAGTGAAGTGACTTGTGGCCAAGTATGGTGACCCATACTCGGAATTTGTGCTCTGCATTTAACCCATCCAAGTGCACACACACAGCAGTGAACACACACACACCGTGAACACACACCCGGAGCAGTGGGCAGCCATTGCTGCAGTTGGGGGTACGGTGCCTTGCTCAAGGGTCTCACCTCAGTCGTGGTATTGAGGGTGGAGAGAGCGCTGGATATTCACTCCCCTCACCGACAATCCCTGCCAGACCTGAGACTCGAACCCATGACCTTTGGGTTACAAGTCCGACTCTCTATCCATTAGACCACGACTGCCCCAGACCACGACTGTAATGCAGGTAGAGAAGCAGAACTCATAAGGAAGTGCAAGTCCTATAAAAGCTCATCGACTGCACTGCTGGGAACTTGAAGTATGTTTTCAAGCTTAAGCAGCACTGCTGCTAATTTCTTCTCTATTGTCTTCTCATCTCTTTCTTCTGTATGAAAAGTAGAGAGCACTTCTTCCAATTCTGCACCTTCTTCATGTTCATCTGGAAGGCTTGGGATTTCAGGACTGTCTCTTACTGTAACTATTCCAGGTTTAAAATCACTCTAAGAATAAGCAAGGTCCTTTCTATTTTCATGCAATTTAAATGTCCCATAAATGTTCAATTTATGAACATACAGTAGATGGTTTCATGGGATTTAAGATGCAGATTTATGTCACTGAAATATTCCTTATCATTGCCAAGTTCAGGGAATGCACAAACTTGACATCTGAATGTAGCCAATGATGATGAGATGAGTCTCTGTTATGGACTCTACAGAGGTGTGATTTAAGTGCATTCCATGACTTGAATGTACATGGACAACTAGGATATGGTAACTAGTTAAGGTCTTTGAACCGCAACAATTACACTGCCACATTCAATATCTGAAACAAGCACACAGTTAAAAGAAACTTGACTTGAAAAAAAAAATTAAAATAATAATATAAAACATATAATCTGTTAAAAACTCAAATTATTATTATCATTATTATTATTAAAAGTAAACCGGATACAAACAGAAACAAGCTACTCAGAACTAACAATGAAATGGTCACGCAAGAAACAGTATTACATTAGTAGATGTTGCAGATCTTACCTATTGTGAGTAAAGCACCTTGGCAGGAATACAAAACACACCTTTCTTTTTGCTTGAAATAAGGCTGTCACTTGACCTGTGGAAACAAAGCTTCGTTACCTCCCTGACACGTCACACGCCGGGCTCAAATACAAAGCGGGTCGATTGCGCTGTCCCATACCCGCTATCCATTTAGTGCAATATTATAATTTATCAGTCATGCCTATATGTATGAAGTTTTTTAACGTGGTGTATTGCTGTTAATTAAAGTATTATTAAAAACAATGAAGTGTAAATGTCTGCTGTATGAATGTAAGTTAAAACACTGTGCGGGCTCAACCACTGCTCCCAAAAAGAATAAAAGTACTTCCTCAATCCCAAACTTGTTTGCTGCTTGTAAATGCTGTCCTCAGTTGTCAACAGCTCACAGTGTTTGATTTCGATATGGAGAATGCACTCAAGAGACCCCGTTCTCAAGTGTGGGAACACTTCAGTCTCGACACTCCTAAAAAAGTATCATGCATGATATGCGACCAAACTTCGTCGTATTCGAATAACACATCCTCAGTGCTTCGGCATCTATGCTCCAAACATCCGAATGCACTGGCCAATGACACTGCTGCAACAGAGAATCAGTCTGCACCAACTGGAGAAGGTGAAATTAATACTAATAATGAAATAACGAGTGAAAAAGTAAATAAAATGCAACAAAAGACACCCTTTTGGAGTTCAAGTTTTAATATTCTATTCTATTTGCTCATGTGGTGTAATATAAACCCTTACAAAAGATTACTCCAGTTTTTACATAAAGAAAACTGTAGTTTTTTTTTTTTTTTCAATACAACTGCAATTGTAGTGTGATTGTACTGTGATTATACTTCATTATACTGGTTGTGCTTAGCCTATTTATCATATTCATGTCTTTCACACTGACCTTTATACACATAATTTGTTACTTTTTAAATCCAGCTTTTTGTCTTAAATAGCTTTACGAAATTTGGGTCCTTTGCCCACCTCTGTACTTCAGTATACATTACTTGGTTGGGTTGTTATATTATATTTATGGTATACATATAGGCTATGTTGGATTTAAGGCCAACTCCAAACAAACACTTTTGAATTGTATCTATATTGTAACCATCTGAACTCCAAGGGGTGTACAGATTTTGTATTGCCAATGCACATTTATTAAAAGATGAAATTTGGTTAAACACTACATGGGTTTACTTTGAAGGGCTTACTTTAAATTACTTACTTTGTTATTTTGAATTACTCTGCCAATATGAATGAATGTTAATTGTACTGTGTATTATTAGGAAGGAAGAAGGAGCTTGATGAGGCCCTTGTCAGCATGATTATGAAGGACTTGCAGCCTTTCTCCATCGTGGAAGATGAGGGATTTAGAGGATTTGTGAAGAAGTTGGAGTCCCACCTATGATATGTGGACCTCCCTCACTATGGAGTCCTGTCTGGGTGTCACATGCCACTACACTGATAGCAACACAGAACTGGGCTCAGTGCTGCTGGGAGTATCAAAGTTCCCAAAATCTCATACAGCTGACAACATCAAAGAGGCTTTGTCAGATCTGATATCTGACTGGGGTCTAGCTGGTTCAGTTGCTACATGGTGCCAGACAATGCGGCCAACATGGTGTCAGGAATTCAGAAGCTGGGACTACGCCATCTCCCTTGCTTTGCTCATACCATCAACCTCATTGTTAAGAGGGCAGTTGAAGAACATGAGGTGTTGGCAGACATCCGTAGCAGAGCCAGAAGAGTGGTGTCTTTTTTCAGGAGCAGCACTAAGGCTAGTGAAAAGCTTATCTTTGCCCAAGAAAACATGGGCAGGCCACCCCTGAAGCTTCTCCAGGAAGTGGACACCAGGTGGAACAGCACGCATGATATGCTGCAAAGACTCATTGACCTCAGAGAGCCTGTTGGTGCTGCTTTGGCTAGTTTGTCTAGCAACATCATGCCACTTTCAAGTGCTGATTTTGACATTATTTCGGAAAGCCTTGAAGTACTAGCACCCTTCAAGTATGCCACTCAAGTGCTCTCTGGGGAGAAGACGGTCTCAGCTTCAAAGATCATCCCAATTATTACGATGATTCAACACAAGGTGGCAGAAAAAACAGCCCTGGCGAAAAATGCATCTGCTTCATCATTAGGGATGGCTCTTCAGCAGTACCTCAACAAGCGGTGCAGTACCGTTGAATCTATCCGTGTGCTTGCACTGGCCACATTGCTAGACCCCAGATTTAAGACCCTTGGTTTGGCAACCAGGATAATGCCTGTGAAGCTGAACGTCTGTTGACTGGTGAGTGTGCTGGAGATGTAATTAGTAAAAAAAAGGAGCCGCATAATCTCCAGCACAGCTGAACAAATAATATTTTTGAATAAAAACATGTAATTGCATTTGTATTTGTATCTTTTTTTTTTTTTTTTTAACAATGTGTACGATTGTGTTGTTTCAAACACACAAGGAACACACAAAATATGGTGCAAAATCACACAGGCCTAATTTATTGGTGTATGAAATATTCTTTTTTAAATGAAAAGACAAGTTGTAATGCAAGTAAAAATTAATAACAGAAAGTCTTTATAGTCATTGTATTGTGCAAAATACAATGAAATTTGGAAACTCTATGGCTGCACACACACACTCCATCTTGATAATGACATATATTCTTATTAAATATCCAAATAAAATTTACAATGACATCCCAATGAACAAAACATCTGAATGACACAGTTGGTGTAGGAATTTTTATTAACCACCAGATGGCAAAGTAGAGCACTGTGTCAGAAGCTTCGAAGCACCAACACAGTTTGTTGTAAAAGCCTCATTGCTTCAGAAGCCTTGTTCGGCACATCCCTACCTTTGTTCCTGTAATGTGTCAATGCAGGGAAGAGGAGAGGCTGGATCCAAATGCAAGCAGAAATTTAATAAAACAAGAGATAATCCAAACATGAACAAGAATCCAGAAACAAAGCCCACACAGCAGGAGACTCCTAGGCGGATCCGCATTCAAGTCGCCAAAACCGCGTCACTGTCACATTCATTTTGTCACATTCCGCCCTCCGGGCGGCGCCGTAAATTCTACTGTCAATCAGCGGATCCTGAGCAGACCCATGTCGGATCTGTGGACGCGCACGCGCCTTTACTGTAACGGTTGCATCAATTTGCGGGTTCCAAACAGACCCGCCGCGGAGGTAAGGTTTTAATCGCGGATCCACGGCGGGTCCGCAATCCGCCTTCTTTGCGGATCTGTCACTGTGCGCAAGTAGACGCCAATACGGGTCCATTCGCAGATACGGTCCGGAAGCCGCGATACCTCCGTGGCCAATCCGCCGCGGAGTTCTTTTGCTGTGTGGGAGGGCAAAACACACACTACATCCTTACAATGACAACAACTGAGAAACACTGATTGAAAGACAAGATTATTTAGGCCGGGTTAACAATGTAATGTGCACAGGTATATATGATCAGTGATGATGAGTCCAGGCAAAGGATTATGGGGGATGAAGTCCATGAATGAGTGGCAATGGTCTGTGGTGGAGTTCGCTCCGGTGACTATCTAGAGCAGTGGTTCTCAAACTTTTTAGCGTGGAGTACCCCCTGAAGGGATTCCCATCCTTCTGCGTACCCCCTCTCTTCCACTTTGACTGCAGTCACACCTTTACCATTAAGGGACAATATTTGCCCCCTAAATTGATTTTACAGTGCATATTTTTATGTTTATGAATAACTTTATAAAATAAATAATGTTTTAAATAAAAAATGTTTAATAGAGAAATATGCAATGATGGTAAATCGAAGTGATACTTTTAAATATTAAACTAAAACTGCCAGTAGGTGGCAGCAAGTCACTTTTTTTATGAGTGAGTCATCGAGTCATTCATTCAGTAACGAAGCAAGTGGCTGTGAATGAATCATTGAATCATTGACTCTCACGATTCTTTCAAAGACGCATTCGTGTGTTGTAGTTCTGCTCTGGTTTTCGTTAGAAATATTTTTTCGTTGCAAAATAGAGTAAATACTGACAGTACTGTGTTTAAAATGTACGTTTTGTTTTTTGGCCTTTTGTATAATAATGCACGTTTGCAGTCATGTGGATATTTGGGTACAATTGCATTCTTTCTCGTTATCAACATTAAATACAAGAACTCACACAAGGTAACGTTATGTTTTTGTATCGAAGAAAGTTTGAGTCTTAAATTGATATAAATCCACTATCTGTGTCTATATTTGTTCTTCATGCAAGTGCTAAATCCCCACTTTTACAAAGGTGCATTGTCGAGAACGGCAGTAATTTAGCGCGATTTAAGGCAGCAGATTCGGCACGCAATCTATCATACATGCATGCTGTTTCTGTGGATACAGTCATTTTAGACTGCAAAACATGAGGTAATTTGATTACATGTAATGGATTTACGGCATTTTGCCAGTTAGAAATACATGCTCGGTTTTAATATTATTTTAAGGTATGGTAGAGTTAAATTAACTACTCCGCATTTTGTTTGCGTACCCCCTTTTGTCACCTCACGTACCCCCAGGGGTACGCGTACCCCAGTTTGAGAAACACTGATCTAGAGCAGTGGTTCCCAAACCAGTCCTGGAGGACCCGCAGCCCTGCACCTTTTGTATGTCTCCCTCATATATCACACCTGATTCAACTCATGTGCTCATTAGTAGAGACAGCAAGACCTGAAATGTGTGTCTTAGAAATAGGGAGATATACAAAATGTGCAGAGCTGGGGGTCCTCCAGGACCGGTTTGGGAACCACTGCTCTAGGGCACTCCAGCTGATGATCGTGACAGTTCTATTATTAAATATAGCTGCAAGCAGCAATTACGGGGCCACAAAAGCTGCACAACAGGCCAGCCAACATGGCTGGGAGCATCAGGCTAACTGCAACAGTGAGCAATTAAAGACCTATTAAGATCATTATAGGCAAAAGAGCTGAAAAATTATATATACAGTCAATAACAAAGATTTACTGGTTTATCACTTTTGATCAATAGGTGGCGCTGTGACCAAGTTAGTGTGGTATGGTCAGACTGAGGTAACAATGACACTTGCTAAGGATATGACTCACGTGAAATAAGTCAACCAGATCAAAAGTTATAAGCATATGAAAAAAATGAATAATTCTCCACTAGGTGAGGCTGGTGCAAAACTTCTCAGGCTTCTTCAGGGCCTTGTGCTGACGACCCATACCGAGTTTCGTAACGGTACGCTAATGCGTTCATTAAATGAAGCATTTTAACACAAAATTCAAAATGCACTGAAACTCAGCAAGTAGTCTCTGGTCATGCTTGGGAAGACATGTACCAAGTTTGGTCTGAATATGATAAAGCATTGCAGAGATACAGCCATGAGTCCAAATTGGGTGCTCTATGTTAAATTAATTTGCATGTTATTTGAGAATGGTTGAGTTTACCAGAAAGCTTATGATAGCTTTTTGTCAGCATGGACTGAAGATAATCTGATTTGATTTTCATGAAAATCAAGTGAAGCATGTAGGACTAGTTCGAAAAAGTAGTTTTCAACATGGTGAAAAAACCCTTAGTCAAAACCTAACATGTTTTGTATCGTTGGACTCAGCAGGGATTCAGGAGTGTAAGGAGATGACTCCCGTGAAAATGGGTTGACCACACCCAAAGTTAATAGCAGTTGAATAGATGATTTTACACAAGGTGGCGCTGGTGCAAAACTTCTCAGGCTCGTTCAGGGCATCGTGCTGATGGCCCATACCGAGTTTTGTAACGATACGCTAATGTTAACGCTAAAGTTTTCGAGAATGGATGGATCTATCAAAAAGTTTTGATAACTTTTTGCAAGCACGGTCTGAAGATGATCTGGTTAAATTTTTGTGAAAATTGGAGTAACGCCCTAGGAGGAGTTCGAAAATGTAGGTTTTTCTGAAAATTCAAAATTGCTGAAAAATTTTCATGATGGAAAATAGGGTCAAAATGCGTCATAGGGTGCATTTGAATCATCTTGAGCCAAGGAATCAGAAGAAAAAAAATTGTCTCTAGGCCTTATGGTTCGAAAGTTATTAGGACAGCTGGTGGTGCTAGGGGGATTGAGTTTGAGACTCCAAATTTGCTATGGACACAGTTGAGACTGGCCTCTATCAGTGTGACAAATTTCACAACTTTCCCGCAAGCGGTTCTATGGGCTGCCATAGACTTCAAGAGCATAAGAATAATAATAAGAAAACTAACGATTACAAGAGGTGCCTACGCACCTTTGGTGCTTGGCCTCTAATAAACTGCTTCTGTTATCTGCCATCACTCTGTCTCTCCTGACGATTATGGCGTGCTTTTTTAAAATAGCATTTTAGCGATTCGGTGTTTGGTTGAGAATGTCTTTGAGTGGTCAGCGTTAATTTTGAGTTTTGTGGAAAGTCAACCTGGAGTTGACTTGACTTACTCCAGAAGGTTGTTTTGGAACCTGCATACCTTGAGGAAGCAAGGTTTAGGTCAAACAACTGAGAGTTCAGGGTATATGTTACGGTATGTACTAGTGGAAACTAATGAATAGGTGCTTCTTTGGCTTTTCTGCTGTTGTTGAAGTTGCTGGAGGAGTCACATGTGGAGGATTGAACATCACTAACACCATCAAGCAGAAAAACCTGCGTCAGACTATTGAGAAGATCATCAATGATTTCCTGAATTCAATCAAACCAATGACTGAGCTTCTGAATAAAATTGGTAACATCACAGAGTTATGCACAGATTTTGCATATCTGTCATTGTGACATTTGTGAAATCAGGAAATAATCAGAGGTGAGAATACTGACTGTAGATGAGTTTATTTCAGCTGATGTTCTGTTTCACATGTTTATCTGATGGTTTTGATCAACACAAGATATTTTATACCCAAACTTCACTTCAGCTTTTCTAAGAATAAACCAGATTTCATTCTGAGACACAAACAACATTATTCTGAAGAACTGCTGCTCACAGATTCACATTCAACCAGTTATTGCTATAGATAAGATTAGTGAAAACAGAGAGACGTAACCACACCAGATATACAAAGAGATTTATAAAACACACTTAACATCTAAAGAATATTAAACATTAATGTTAAAACATTTTAAAAAGATCATATTATGCCACGATGATTAAAATTTAGCAGTTAGCAGATTCACTCAGAACTTACTAAAACAAATACAAGTAAATAAGAGAAAAAATGAAGAATGAAAACAGTGAATGTAAGTAAACACACAAACATTCACTCATCATTTCTGCAGATGAAGTTGAGTTTGCGAGTTTCAGGAAGGCTGATCCAGCGCTGATCTCCTCCAGACTGAACTGCTCCTTTTCTCTTCTCGAGGCGACACTCTTCCAGTGTCGTTCCGTTCCCCTGGAGCCCAGTTCTGATAGTACACAATGTCTCCGCTGACCCAGATCCACATGTTCAGGCTGCAGCAGTTGTGTAAACCCAACCACACCGCCTCAGTAGACGCCTGTTTAACCACATTCATCACACGACGCTGAATCTCTTCTGAATGAACCGAGACCAGATCCACATGATTCTGTCTGCAGTATCTCAGAGCTTCAGGCCACGTCAGATTCTCTTTGATCACAATCAGTTTATCTGGACACAAAACAAACCACAAGAAAAACTAGAGAGAGACTGATCAAAAACAACATGCAGAACAAAGGCTGCATTTACACTTGGCATTAATATGCGATCACAGTGATCCGATCAAGCAGATCAGGTTATTAGCTAATCAGGACACAGCATGTTTATATTTGTTCACATTAAGTGGCCTCTATAGGCCTATTTAATGTTTGTAAACATTCGGGATGCGCGCGCATCATGGTTGCAGAAAACCCGGGAGTGATAACCAGTACGACTAGAGAGTTACGACGAAGCGGATAGCGAAGTGGGATACAGCTTACGGATCCGTTTGCCATAGCACCTTGTCAGTGGTTAAATGACGAAACGAAATGGCCAAGCATCCAGTGGCCAGAGATATATATTTACCTGATTGACACCCCAAGTGTATAGCCTATACTCAGGAGAAGCTAAAAGCGTAGAAGTCTCTTGACGCGTACAACTTTGTTTTGTTTTGTTTTTGTTTAAGCCACGAATTAAAAGAATAAAAAGTTAATTTTGAGTTTATATCTCACAATTCTGACTTTTATTTCTCGCAAATCTGAGATTATATCTCACATTTCTTACAAAGAAAAACAGAATTGTGAGATATACTCGTTATTCTGTCTTTTCTGAACCCGCAATTCTGACCTTTTCCCCCTCAGAAGTGTGAAATAAACTCACAATTGCGAGTAATAAAGTCCAAACTGGGAGTAATAAACACGCAAATGCAAGAAAAAAAGTCAGAATTGTGAAATTAAAATTGTATAGACAATGTTTAAAAGTTATCTATGTGAAATGTTATAGGTTTAAATATTATTTCAATGCTGTAACTGCTATGTATGTATGTCCTCTGAACTGCATATGTGAATATTATGTAGACTTACTGTTTACATCAAATTCCTGCTTTAATAGTAGACTAATCCTTGCAGGTGTCATCAGTCCAGTCTGTGAAACGTCTCCGTTTAGCTTCAAAGGATGTTTTCAACGATGGTTTTCTTTAAAAATGAAGACTATATTTTTTTGCATTCCGATTCCAACATCCAGAGGCACAACAAAACATTTTTGTCTTATTCTGTGGATTTTGCACATTTTCCTCCAATTGCTACCGCTATTTTTCTGCAACCACTATGCGCGCGCAGCTGCAAGTGACGTAATTGTTACGTCTGCTTTTAAGGGGTCTATAGGTGTGTTCGACATCGGCTGCGGCTGGATGTAACCGATCGGCGAGATTAGCCGCGTGCAGGCGGGGAGGAGCTGAAAACGGAGACATGAAGTCGGACACTTTCTGCTTCCCGTAGTGACGCTCGCGCTGCGTTTGCATCGGTTTGCATACTTTATCACAGCTGAAGTGAAATAAATGCAATATTTGACTAATACACTGATGTTTCAGAGACCTTTTCATTCAAAACTTTATGTACTGCTTACAGCGTCTGTTTTTACAAGAATAAAGTTCAACATAAGCATATGTTATTTAAATAACAATGTAGTGGGGTCTTTGTTTTTTATCCGTTTTATTTTGATAAACATGACACAATACAACATCGCGACTACATGAAAAGAGCTTTAACTGTTATAAAAACAGATTTTTGAGCATTACTGGAGCTGAAGGCATGACAATAAACACGAAACACACGTGATCGTTGTCGTGCGGTGAATCCGGCCAATCATGAAACAGCTGTGTCGTCATCAGCGCTCGTGCAGCTCCTCTTGAAAAACTGCGCTGGCTGCCTCAGGCGGCTGATCTCGAATCGCTCTCGCGGTACTTTAAAGCCATACGTCACAGTCACATGACGTCAGCGCTGTCTCAAGTCGGACAACATTTCTTACCGGCATGCACTGCTTCAAGTCAGCCGCCGATCGGTCTTTGCGGCGCTGCATCAAGTCGAACAAGCCTTATATCTTGATAACTGATCGGAATTCTGTTTTCTGCACAATATGTAAATTAGGTGCATTTGAAAGGCAGATGCTTCAAATGGCCTCATATAAAAAAAACCTTTAACTTTAGCCCAATGCAGTGCAAACAACACGGAATGTTTCTGATTTATTTCACAAAAGTATGCAATCGATCACAAACAGAGAACTTACCAATTTAAGTTTCCCAACATTAATCTTGTATGGTGAAAAAAAAAATTCGATGGATTTCATGATTGAAAGGAGCGCGCAAGCATTTGTATTGTTTGTGTAATATGTAACGGCAGAATCTGAACACTTTGTATTAAACAAATAAAAGAATGCACATCACATTAAAGAGCATTAATTAGAACTAAACAAGGGTAGGCCATACGACACCAGATAAGAGTAAAGACGAGACAAATTAAACAATATCCTATTGCTTTCACTCACTACTTTACTTTCCAATGCAATCTCCAGTCTTAGATCAAATTATTTTTAAAAAAAATTAAATAATACTTCCAGAGTTGAAAAATAACTGGGTTGATAATGTTAAACAAGTCACATCATCCAGGTTTAAAGTTAAGCGTGCGATATTGGTAATAATCTAAAACATCTAAATTTCAATAGTTTTCAAGTTCAAAGAATTTTAATTTCTTGTCAAAATTGCGTCAGACTGGGTGCGGATTTAAATTACGTCGCCCTCTGAATGTAGATATGATGGCTGGATCGCGTTTATATTACACTGAGATCAGACCACAATGCGTCCTCGACTACCTCCGAACCAGCACACGTTGATCGGATAACATTCCGATCACAAACGCGTTTACACTTGTCTTTTCAACGCATATGTGGACAACATCCAGATACTGGTCACATGTTAATGCCAAATGTAAACGCAGCCAAACACTGTGAAGGAATTTGTCACATCAGACATGTAGCGTGAACTTTAAGATATCTGAAGGTGATGGATGGATTGTGAGGATCTGCTCACCTTCATGACACATAAAAGAAAATTGGCTGTTGCAAGAGTTGTCATTCCAGTGTCCTGTGTTTGGATAAATTTCTGCACATTTTTCATAACCTCCATAATTATCAGGTTGACCAGCATCCCAGTTTCTGAATGTGGAGTTACTCTGATCTGACCACTGCCATGGAACTCCAACTCTGAACAGACCGATCCAAACATGTCCACCGTTCGCATTCTTCTTCAGCTCGTTCATGTCGTTCATGTTGTCAACGGTGGCCAGATCTGTGTAATTCTCTCTGCAGTATCTCTGAGCTTCAGTCCAGGTCTTCATCACGTTTATAAAGTGATACTGACGCTGAACACATTCAGATACGGAGCAGAGAGCTGTGAAAGAGAGGCTTTGATTTAATGCTTTTCATAACAGAGTCAAACCTGATGAAACTATAAACCATAAATAAAACAACAAACACACTCACCAATGAGAAGAAGAATCAAATATAGAGTTTGCTCCATTTCTGAAGAAGAAATCTGAGAATAGTCTAATTTAGCAGCATAACTCTATTCACAATCATTAAGACCATATTAACATCTCAAAGTCTAATTGTGGTTAAAGAATGAAGTTGTTCTTACTTTAGAGGTCGTGTGTTTCTGTCCTGAGTCTGATGTTTCTGTCCGTCTTTAAACAAAGTGATTATTATATATGCTCTCATTCAGTTCATCACATCATTTGTTTATTTCACTCTTAAAAAAAAGGAAAAAAAACCACAAAGAAACAAAAACCTTTTTCATTTTTCTCTTCCTCATTTGTGTGTCCACGTCATTTCTCTGATTTTTGTTGACAGTTGCTGTTTTTCTTTGGAAATGTGTTAATTTGAATGTGCTAGAGAGTCTGTACGTATATTGTATTTCCATAGCGGTTTCACAGAAAAAATCCACCTCAGCATTTGCATTTTATTTTTATTTATCATTTGTTTCCATGTCCTTTCAGCTTTGTTACTGTCAGTGACTGATAGCATGTTTCTGCACCCCAAAACACAATATTTAAGATGCAGTCTGTGTCTACATTAACACAATATCTCTTCATTGTGTCATGTGTGCTGTATTAAGAAAATATAATGGCCAATTCGGTTGTTAATTCTGACGTCACGCGGCAGCGCTTCCGGGTCCAAACGCTCTATCTCATACCAAAGGAAAAACAACATTGTGGTGTAATACTACAAAAAATGTATAATCATAACCTTTATCTCCATACCAAAATTCCAGATGGCCAGACAGTGATTCATCTTTTATAAATCGTTAATATATTAATGTCTGTGACGCTGTGAGCACAGAGACTGCTGTGTAGACTGTAAGTATTTAAAATGTTTAACTTTTTAAAATGTTAGTGTTACAAACACAGGAGGTCAGAGACACAGGAAGTATAAATATAATATGTTTATTTCACAACCAGATGAACAACCGTGAAGCAGGTGAGTGAATGGCAAATCTTCAGGTGAATCGTGAGAAAGAGAATAGTAATACTGTCCTTTGTTTTGTAGGTGAAGGATGATGGCAGAATGCAGATATCCAGACACAATGATGACGTTGGAGAACACACACGAAGACAGAGCACACAGGAGGAGAACAGGAGAAACACTGGAGACGGGTAAGTAGTCCAACGGAGTCCTTGAGGTAAGCATACAGGTAAGATGCTAACGAGACCGGACAATGAACACAGAACACAGAACTGGACCACGGAGCAATGGAAGAAGGTTCCCAGAATTCCCAAATTTCAATCCAATCAAGCATCTGTGGGATGTGCTGAACAAACAAGTCTGATCCATTGAGGCTCCACCTCACAATTTACAGGACTAGACACCACAGCACACCTTCAGGGGAGTCCATGCCTTTATGGGTCAAGGAGTTAGTTAGTTGGAGCTCACTACAGATTACTTTTGGCTTAGTAATAGTGTGCTTCGCCATTCAGGCAAGCACCACTAGTTACTTTAACCAGACTGACGTCACCATTATGATCATCACCATTATGAATTATGATTATGATTATGAAGTCACCATTATGATGATCTGTGTTTGCTTTAGTTGGGATCTTGGCCCTCGTACTTCTTATGTTAGCTTTTATTAAAACACATACTTATTTAAATTTCTAATTTGCACACATCATAATTGTACATACAAATTGTCTATATTATATATTGTTTTTTGCTTTTTTTGCACTTGTCTATCTTGTATATTTGTATATTATTCTTTTATTCCTTTTATTATCTGTGTCTTGTCTTGTCTCTGTTGCACTGTGGAGCTTCTGTCACTGAAACAAATTCCTAGTGTGTGGAAACATACCTGGCAATAAAGCTCTTTCTGATTCTGATTCTTCTGATTATTTGCCCGCTGTAACTGTGTGTTTGTAAAACACATTTGTTAAGACAAAGAAAGCCAAGATAAAGTGACATCAGATGTTATTAGCTCCTTGTTGTTGTAACTTGTGACATGCAATGTCCAGTGTGATGAGCGGCCAGTGACGCCAGTTATGAAAATCTTTGTCTGCGTTGTGGTTGTTGGAAGCAGACACGGGACAGCAGGCGGCAGTTTCGCTGGAATATCTGATAATCTGATGAAACAAATAAGCAGCCTCTCAGATGAAATTGCCCTTTTTCTTTCTCTCCCATTAGGTTACATTACAAAAGGGCAAATAACAGCAAAAAACATGAACATGACAAAATTGAGAAAAATATAAAGAAAATATCACAACATAGAAAACATACATGATACACAAAGAACAAATAAGTGTCCTCTCAGATGAAATTGACCTTATTGTGCTCCATAAAACAAATGTGTCGTAAATTTATCACCATGTGCTCACTTCCACAAATTAGACAAAATATAATGTTGAAAATTGACCCATTTATTTCCTTTTCCTTTTTCTTTGTACTACATTTCCCACAAATCCCAGCAACTTACATTACCATATGGTGTACTACATTACCCATAATCCCCTGGTCAAGGTCTATAAATAGACCTAATTTCCTTTCTTTGTTCTTTTGCATTGGTGAGGTGTGTGTGTGTTTGAATGGACACCCAACCATGTCTTTGAGTCCTTTCCTTAGGATGCGTTAATGACTAAAGATTATCCATCCTGTTAATCCTGTCCTTCTATTAACATCTGTCATGTGAATTTGCTCCCTGTATCTCCATGTGCTTTGGGTCGTCCAAAGAATTCAATAAATTATCTCAATAAATTAAAGACTGTAAGGACTAGAACTTTTTCCAGTGTTTTAATCAGACACACCACCAAGTTTCTACAATTCTGACGAACTTTGGATATTTAACATCTGATATCCTATATATAATTAAAAAAGTTTAAAATGACAAAAATAATCACACAGATAAGTGAAATAACATTATACACAAGATTTGAGTGAAAATTTGTTTTGATTTGTTTATTTGATAGGAAAAATGCTTGTTAATGAACATTTGTAAAAATACAAAATGTAAACAAGCCAGATTATAGCAACATTGCTGATTTACATCCGCAGTCCGTAGGCAGGTACACACAAAGACACAAACTCAAATACACACACAACACTACATTAAAGACTAATACCCCAACACATATTTAAACTTTCTAATTCAAATGTTTACACAACTGATTCCTCATAAGCCACTTTTTAAGATGATCTCTTTAAAGGGGACATATCATGAAAATATGACTTTTCCCATGTTTAAGTGTGATAATCGTGTCTCTGGTGCATCTACCAGCACAGAAAATGTGAAAAAGGACAACAGTAACTTTGTTTGGTGAGCCTTTTCTACAAGCATGAGAGAAATCGAGCCGTTCTGATTTCGCTCCCCTTGTGATGTAGGAAGGGCTCTTATTATATATTAACCCCCTGAATCTGTATGTTTCCACCCACGGCGCCGCCGTTGTTTTCTGAATTGGCACGAGTAACACTGGTCCAGGAGTGCAGCAGCAGCAGCTGTCCCGCAGTTTAGCTGCAACCCTGATCAAACACACATGAATGTCTTCAGGATTACTAAAGTTACGTGAAGGAAGGTGAGTTGTGTCGGAGCAAAACTCTGCAGGACAGCAGCACTCAAGAACGACCGTCCCTGAGCTCGTGATATGTCTCAACATTATCACTGATCTGTTAACGGATATAAAAGCCCATATGGAAAAGTTTGTTAAAAAATCTGTGATTATATGTTCTACAGAATATTATAAGGGACACAACCATATCTTCTTACTCAAATAAATTCCTATGGCATTCCTTTGAGATCTGCCTCCCTCCCCTTCAGGTACAGTCATTTATGTTCATCTGTTTACATTTATTGAGATAAGAAGACAGATATCTAAGATGAATGCGTAGCATTTCCATCTCTTGTTCCTTGACAGACCCAAAGGAAAAGGACAGTGATTCCCAAACCACAGAGAGACTGTTGATGAGTATCAAGACACAACCTTGACAGAGACTCAGAAGAGGCTGAAAAAATGGAGGAAAATGAAAAATTGAGAAATGACAACAAAAAATTGAGAAAAATGCTCAAAGGCGTGTATTAGTTATTTTACTGTTATTTTACATATTCATGTTACGAACAAAGTGTAAATTGGCATCACGTCAGTTACACTTTCCGTAAATTGAATAGGGAAGGCGTAGGATGTAACATAAGCTTTGTGAACTGCAAGAGTTTTACACTTTCTTCGTACATTGAAGGCGAAAGCTAGATATTTTACTTGTTTAAATATGGATTTTTTTTTACACAAACGCATCGCTTTGATTCAGAAGGCCTTTATTAAGCCCCCAGAGCTGTGTGGAGTACGTTTATGATGGATGGATGTGGATGGAGGCACTTTCTTCAGCCTTATACTCATTGATCCCATTCACTGCCATTATAAAGCTTGGATGCGTCAGGATATTTATTAATATTTCTCAGATTAGGTTTCATCAGAAAGAAGAAAGTCATATACACCTAGGATGGCTTGAGGGTGAGTAAAGCTTGGGCTAATTTTAAATTTAAAGTGAAATAATCCTTTTAAGTTTCTTGCTCCTTGCCACAATAGTGGCAATTCCTGTCAAACTCACAAATTTCTGGTTTATTTGGAAGTCCAGATCCCCAAACATGCTGCTGTTGATTTGTCTAACTTGATATTTAGTCATGGACTGTGGGCCACTTTGCTCCCTATCAACAGCAATGTTTTGCCTTTTATTTGTTTGTCTCACAGGAGCAACGTGTCATGAGTCAGGTTTGATTACTCTTGTTTTGGGTATCTTTTCCTTCTCGCTTTCATCTTTCATTGGTCTCAGCTGTTTCTCCTTACCTCTGACGCGCGCGCCCTCGTGCACGCACCTGTACTGTGTCTTATTTCTCCCTGTTCTTCTGTCCGGGAATTGATGTTTGTGAGTAGCACTTGCTCCCTGTAATCTCGCTAAATCTCTCTTCGTGTGTGTCTTAGCAGTCTGTTTACTGAATCTGAGTCTGAGTTCCTGTCCCGGTCGTAGTCCTCACCCCAGACTGGATTCCTGCTGTCGCTCCGCTGAACTGAGAGCCGGTCGTCTGGCGTGGACGTTGCTATCCGTCAGTACGGCACTTTTCCAACTGCTCGCGCTTCTCTCCAGTGGGACTACAGACGCGGACTTGTGACTCGCTGTTGTTTCTGTTGATCACCAGCTGCAACGAACCTGTTTCTCTTCGCCTGGCAGAACTGTTTCTGTTTGTTTTGTGGGAACTCTAATAAATTATTAAAGTCAAGCTCCTTTCGCCTCTGGGTCTTCCAGGCTCCCCTGACACAACGTTGCAGAAAGTGTTCTCATGTGGTGCCTGCCAGCATTGGTACAGCAATCAATGCCAAACTTACTGAAATTAGAGGGAAGAAAACACAAAAACAAAAGTATTTATGATGTAAATTTGTGCAAGTAATTGACTGAAATCATATATGATTTATATATGCAGAGATATTGTAATATTTACTGAAATAAGATAATTATATGTAGAGATACGAGGAACTAGGTGGAAGCATATAAAGTTTGAAGAACAGACATACAATTTACCTATTAAAAACATAAAATCTGTGTAAAATTCATATGAGCAAATGATGCAAAATTTAAATAAATCCTATATGACTCGCATATGATCCAATCAAGAATTTTAAATTATTTGTATAGGAAATTTACTGATATTCATACACATTTTCTACTAAAATCATACCATTACATACTGTTGTCATGTAAAACTCATATAAGAATTTTGCAGTATTCATATATGATCTAAAAATCCCATATAAGTTTTATGTGTGCTTTTTAGTATGAAAGTGGCCATAATCGGTCTGATTTTGTATATGACATGTATTGAACTTATATGAAACGCATAAGGAAATTCTGGCTGATTTGAGTAAGGAAGATATATGGTTGCTGTATATGAAACATACAGATTTTTTTCATATGGGAGCAAACAAATGAGTCTCCATAAACTCCTGGCATCTGAGCCACTAAGGACGCAGTGGTGTAATTTTTATGAAGTTTATTTATGTGTTTCGTTAGCATGTGCTAATGTACTGTTAAATGTGGCTAAAGTTACCATTGTTTCTTACTGTTTTCACGGAGATCAGGGCCATGTCGTTATAACCCATACATTAAAGACATAACATACAGCATTTACACTTATAACAAAACATCCAAATAGATAATACACAAAAAAACCCCCACAAAATTTATATATATATATGTATATATATCAGTTCAAGCATATACCAGTTCAATTTTCAAGTAACTTCAACTCTTTGGCGAATAAAAGTGTACTTTATATTTTTGTTATCATACATTGGAGAGACTCATATAATGAAAAATTGTCAAATCAAAAAAATCAGTCATAACGACCTTCAAACAGGCTTTAGAATTATTATTTTACTTTTATGAATATAACTGAAAAAGAAGAGTCTTGTGCTTTTCACTCATGCTACAATCATTGATCTGGAATTCCAAGAAAGAAACAATGTTAAAGACTGTTTTAATGTTTTAATAATGTTAATGTTAATGCTAACACTAAGACATGGTTTCACTATTTTCCAGGCAGTGAAGTTGCATCTGAATTTGTGTCAAGTTTCGACATTTTCACATGAGTTCCAAATAGTAGCAGAAGCTGAAATGGAATGTTAATAAAGCTTTTTAATGTTTTTTTTTAAAAGACTAAGACCCTTTCACTACTTTTCAGATAGTGAAAATGCATTTGAATGTGTAAAATGTGTTATTTTTTGTTATTGTGTTGAATGTGTTATTTTTTCTAACTGCGATTCATAATTCGTCCCATAGAAGGTTAAGATATAATGGACATGTATTAATCTAAAAGGATCTTTAGAAATAGCCTATATACAATCTAAAATGCTCAAATTATAAATTTACATAAACCAATTTAGGCTCTATGTGACAGATCTGTTCAAAGTAAATCTGATATAGGTGAAAATGAGCAGCAGGGCACCAACTTTATTCCATTTAACTTACTGTATGTTGCTGTCATTAATTATTATCAATCATGTAGGTACTTTTATAATATAGGCCATTGAAGTAATTACATCTGTGTTTATTGATGCGATTACAGCAAAGTCACACTAGAGGGCAGTGTTTCACTGTTACAGAGTTTATGTCTGTTTATGTGCTGCATTAAAAGATGACTAAACAGACAGTCGTGTTTTTATGGGGAACCTCTGTTTATATAGTATCAACTAAGAGAACAGTGCTGATCTTGGTATAAATAAGCCTGAAATATATTTAAAAATGTATTTCAGGGTCCAAGAAAATACATTTCCAATCTTACAGTCGACAATGTAAATGTGGGTGAAAGAAATCCTTGTGAAACTACATTCCATTAAATGTTAGAAGAATTTTAAACATTTACAGCAAAAACACAGATTTCCCCATATTTTCCACATTAACCACATTTGTTCACATATGATCTTCCAAAAAATACAGTGACCAAGGCAGAAAAAAAGTCAAATTTAGGGTCACTTGATACCCTTATTGGAAACACTCTCACAAATGTGTATTTTAATCTATTTATTAATTAATCACTTTATTTATTTGTAATTTAATGTCAGTGTAATATAGTGTTTAAATGCACATTCTTGCACATATTAAGTTCTTGCTGAATTTAAATGTTCAACAGAACCACAGCGAACAAATCAAATAACTAAAAGCAAAAGTCTTAACATTAAGACACTTTAGTCTTTAGTGCAGGTTGGCATTCAGAAATATCAGATGCCTCAGCTTGGATGGGCTGATGCTATTTCTCCTCTCTGTGATTATTTGTCCTGTTTTTGAGAAGACTCTCTCTGATGTTGCAGCAATGCAGAGTCTTCCTACCATTACCTTAACCAGCCGTGGGTGGACTGAAATCTTGCCCTCCCACCAGTTCAGTGGGTCTTCAGCTCTTTGGATGAGGGGCTCCTCAAGATAGGACCTCACCTCCAGTACAGCATCAGCTGTGGGATTTCTCCTTGCAGTGTCTCCTGTTGCTCTTTCATCAAAGAGTCTCCGCACAGAAGCTTGTGGTTCCTGTGAACCCACCCCTGCTCTAACTTCTTCCTCTTGACCCTCTGATGGAGGAGCTGCAGAGAGGAAGCATTTTGGAGTCTGTGACAAAAAGAGAAACAGCAGATTGAAGTTGGGCTTTGTTTGTCATGCGATACATTGCTCTTTGTACAATTAAGAAATAATAAAGTAAACACAAAATTCATCAAGGTACCTTTCTGCACTTATCTGCACAGTCACCTCCTCAAAGGGCTCCAGAACGGTGCAGACCTCTTTCATTGTCTCCCATTCCTCTTGACTTAGAGTATCAACAGGAGTGTTGATGACATCCAGGGTGGAGATGATGGGATCTTTTGACTCCAGGATCTGTTTCAACATTAAAATGTGGATTTCCACCTTGTAGCACACCTGTTGGGGCTTGGCTCTGGCATCCCCATCTGGCGTTGTGTGGATTTCAGCTTCTCTGTGGCATCTGTGCCTTTGTGGAAAAACTCTACAATAGCCTTCACCTTGTCCACAGTTGGTTTCACCCCCTTCAGTGTATCTTTAATCACAGGTTTATTGTGTTTAGACATGGGTGGTGGGTCCACTGCAAATGTTTGCTGCATTATCAGTAACTAGTACTCGCCACTCTTTTGCCACTCTTAGCAGCTCCTCTGCCAGGTTTTCTGCAGTGTGTCTCTCTGCAAACTCAAAACAGTCAAGAAGGCAAGATGTCATCTTAAAGTTTTCAATAAAGTGTCATGTGACGGACATGTAAGAGCATGTGTTCTGGATGTCCAGCAGTCAGTCACCTGCTGAAGTTTTTTGACTCTGTCTCACCACAAGCACGCTTGTGTTCCGTGGAATAAGGGCCCGATCCAGGGTGAGTCTGTTTACCCCAGAGCGCTGTAGGCCTAAGGAGGGCCAGCCCCAGCGGCCATATTTGTACAGCCAGCTCCTTGCCCTGCCGGCGCCACCCAAGCTCCTTGCCCTGCCAGCGCCACCCAAGCCTTGCCCTGCGGCGCCACCCAAGCTCCTTGCCTGCCGGCGCCACCCAGCTCCTGCCCTGCCGGCGCCAAGCTCCTGCCCTGCCGGTGCCACCCAGCAGATTAATGCATTTACATGCCGTGCAAAATCGGGGGAATAGGCAAAAAAAACTACCTGTTCTAACCGGTTTATTCTTAAGCTGTTTTATGACCTTACTCCAATAAAAGAAAACGGGTTACCTGTTTACATGACCACGTTCATTGTTGGCTTATAAGCATTGATGCAAAAACTTGAAACAATGAGATCCAGGCAGTCCAGCAATGATTATGTCAGAGATCAAATTTGAATGGAATAACAAATTTATTAATTAAATATTATAGAGACAAACAGAGTATTGTATCTAATAGATGAAGATGAAGGTCAGAATATAAAGAAAGAAGGAACAAAATTAAGATATTTGCGGAATGAAATGAGATGTAGGAGAGAAGAAGCAGAAGCAGCCAGAAGTAGAAGACACAGAAGTGATGCGAGAAGCAAAAAGAGCAAAGAAAAAGCAAAGAAAAGCTAAACTATCAAAGACCCAGTCCATTTTATACCATAAGCATAGGAAAACTTACATCCCACTCAAACTTATGTTTTGGTCTAATAAGAAAAGGTCAAACAGACTTATCCATTGTGTCATAGTTACGGCTAGGTCAGAGTGACTGGTCAAATATCACAGATAGATGAAAATAGATACAAAAGGTGTTGTTTTGACACCTCAAGGAAATTTTGCAGATCTTGCATTATCACATGTCTGAAGAAAAGGAAACAGACATATTTTGATATAAAGGTACATAAAGTTCAAATGAGCAACTAATTCTGAAAACACCATTGCTTCTGCAGTACTTGGCAGGCATCCAATATCTAACCACAAAAGTGTCAACATGACCTGTCACATTGGAACACTTTGAAGAACAATTGAATATAGCAAGCATACTTACCCTTAAAGATAAAAGAATAATAACCATAAAGGGTACAAAAAAGAGTAAATATTTGAAAATATGATGAGGATTAATATATGGAATAGGAGTACTTGAATATATGAAATCAAAAGTAAATATTGATAAATCATAAGCCATAACTGATTAACCCTCTGGTGTCTGAGGCTGATTTGGGGCCTGGAGAAGTTTTGACATGCCTTGACATTTGTGCTTTTTTTCAGTTCTTCATAAACATATTAATGGAAAAAGTGTCATTACACTGTATTCAGCACAAACTAGGTTACCATAATATGTGAGGAACATATATGTACATGTTTGTATTTTTTAAGGAATAACGTTTATGCGTGGTTATTGAAAAAACAAAAAACTTAAGTCACTGAAATAATGCCAAAAAAAAACTAATGTTATATATGTGTTCACAAGACCTTTGGGTATTGGAAATTGTAGACTAGAATTTTTGCTTCAAAATTATGTAAAAATTATCCTGCCTACTCGTTTATATAACAATATAGATATTTAAATTTTGTAACACACTTTTTGTCAAGAAACACAGTATGCGTGGAGGTGTGAATCATCATGAATAATGCTGTGATTCACACCTGAGAAGACAAAATATTTTCATAATGACCTGTAATGACCTGCATAATGAGCCCTTTCAGTCAGGTAGGCTGTGAAAAAACCCTCCGTGATCATGTCTCAAGCTCATCATGGTGTATATCAAACATACAGAAAAAACAGCAATACTGTGAAATATTATTACAATTTAAAATAATGGTATTCTATTATATACTTTAAAATATAATGTATTTCTGTGATGCAAAGTGTCTGAACAATTATGTTACCTCTATGGCATTTCATATAGGCTTTTAACTTAAAAGCATGCACATTTGGAGAAATATTGATGGATTCTTATATATTTATGTCAATTTTCTATACAGAGGAGTAATATTTATTCAATATTTATTGTCATCACTATGAGAGCTGGACACTGTGTTTTCAATTAGTCCACAAATTACTCTAAAGAAGAAGACATTCCATGTGACATTCCAGGAACTAACAGAGGTTTCCAGAGATCGTTAACCATGGCTATAACATGCAGATAAACACTTTTGAAGACAATAAATACACGATTGAGACGATGTATACATGTATTGCCTTAGAATTTGCGTCTGAATAGCGCTGGCTCCGTGGGTGTGGCCGCATTAGCGGATAATGAGCTGAATCACGGGCGTCTGACGTGTCTCTTTTCATACAGATTACATAAACACAGAATTTTTGTTTTCGATTTGACTTACACGATTTAAAACCTGACATTTCAACATTTCTTTAGACATAAGTCCAACTTTTTTGTGATTAGTATTCACTAAGTTACAGTTCATTTTCTGAGAACTATCAGATTGGACTTCGTTCAGAGGGAGACGAGAGATCACGCATCATGTTAGTTTTCTTTATTTTGCAAAAAGCACAACATTTTGTTTTTACTCTGAGTGTACACAAATAAAATAAGATATTCTATAGTTTCAATTGATATATTACTTATGTCTCTATGACAAAAAAAGACAGAGTATTTTAAGTCTGTTTTGCTGCAATGTGAAAAAAATCCTGCAAAACGCGCCCATGCCAACGTACCCCAAATAAGTGTCATGAATCAGGATGAATGAGCATCACTTTGAAAGCAGAATTGATGTCTAATTTGGCTAGCCAAGTACCTTGGCCCACGATTTTTATCATGTTGATCGCCTGGTCTATGTCATGGTATTTGAGAGAAAATTCATCAAGTGGGATCAAGCTGTTTATGCTTGGCACATGGAATTATGCGGAGCTGACAGATCGATTATAAGGCATTTTTTTACCTGAAAATTTTCTCGTAGCCACCCCAATGGGGCTAATACGAAGACTTTGAAAGGGGAATCATCGAAAGGGCCGATCATGAAGCCTGACTCGACTTCTTTTTTAATCAGGTTGTCTATGACGTTGGGTTCTGTGAGAGCAGATTGGAGATTATAACAGATGATATTTTGAGAGACTGGGCATTCCACTCCAGGCTTGAAACCATGTTTGAGGCTGGATAACAGATAATTGGTGAAGTCAGGGTCTGGGTGGTAAGCTAATTAGATATAAAGTTGAGAAATATTCACAGTAGTAGATTTTTTTTTTTTTTATTTTTTTATTTGTAGCCTTAAACACAGGGCTACGGAAGATAATTAGGGCCAAGCAATAATAAAAAAATATAAAAACCATCTCGAGATTTAAGTTGTTAAATTTCGAGAAAAAAGTCAAAATAAAATGTTGAGAATAAACTCCTTAAATTATGAGAAAAAACTCGTTAAATTTCAAGAAAAAAGTCGAGATAAAATGTTGAGAATAAACTCATTAAATTACGAGAAAGAAGTTGTTAAATTACGAGAACAAATTGTTAAATTATGAGAAAAAAGTTGTTAAATTACGAGAACAAATTCGTTAAAATATGAGAAAAAAGTCGTTAAATTACCAGAACAAATTTGTTAAATTATGAGAACAAATTCGTTAAATTATGAGAACAAATTCGTTATATTATGAGAAAAAAGTTGTTACATTTCGAGAATAATGTCGAGATAAAATGTTGAGAATAAAATAATTAAATTACGAGAAAAAAGTCATTAAATTTCGAGAAAAAAAGTTGTTACATTTCGAGAATAAACTCATTAAATTTCGAGAACACTGTGAGATGTAAATCATATTATAGCCTTGGCTACATTCATTAGCATCTGCTGCATGTGTTTCAGCGGTCCATCAATGCCCTTTCTGAACGAGGAGTGAGTGAACTTTGACTTAATTCATGTATCTTATTGAATGAGGACTTTGTATAATGTGTGTGGCAATAATGCAGTTTAAAATAAAGCTTCACTAAGTCATCCAACTCTGTCATGTCCACTATGCAACGAACACGACACTACCTCTTCCGTATGACACACATCGAGTGTGTTATTCTCAACATTTTATTTGTCCTTTTTTTCACATAATTTAACGACTTTTTTCTCGGAATTGAACGAGTTTTTTTCTCATAATTTTAACGACTTTTTTTTCATAATTTAACAAATTTATTCTCGTAATTTAACGAATTTGTTCTCGTAATTTAACAACTTTTTTTCTCGTAATTTAATGAGTTTATTCTCAACATTTTATCTCGACTTTTTTCTCGAAATTTAACGACATTTTTCTCATAATTTAACGAATTTGTTCTCATAATTTAACAACTTTTTTCTCGTAATTTAATGACTTTATTCTCAAAATTTTATCTAGACTTTTTTCTCGAAATTTAACAAGTTTTTTCTCGTAATTTAGCGAGTTTATTCTCAACATTTTATCTCAACTTTTTTCTTGAAATGTAACAATTTTTTTCTCGTAAATTAATGAGTTTATTCTCAACATTTTATCTCAACCTTTTTCTCGAAATTTAACGAGTGTATTCTCAACATTTTATTTAGACTTTTTTCTCGAAATTTAACGAGTTTTTTCACGAAATTTAACAACTTTAATCTCGAGATGGTTTTATTTTTTTATTATTGCTTGGCCCCAATCCCTCTTCCGTACAGGGCACATGGGACGGGCATGAGCGCCGCCACAGAAATTACAGATGTGCAGATATCTGCAACGCTGTCTGGTACAAGTACCAATGTTAAATCCGTTGCAGGGTTGCCTGCTGGAAGTAAAGGAAGACGCTCTCCTTCCGGAATCTGGGTTTGAGCTGAAAGTTGCAGGTCTTGGCATGTAGCTTGTAGATTTCAGTGGGGTTGTAACTGGACAGGGGGGTGAATGGAAGGATTAATTTGAGGGCATGATGTGGTGGAGTGTGCCACTGACCTGCAGATTGCACATGAAATATTTTTGCAGAAATATTTTTACTCACCCTGCTGTGTAGTTCAGGGTCGAGTAGTAGCAGTAGGGGCATTGGTTCCATTGGGCTACTCCATTGGGCTACTCGTACGGCACATTTTGCAGAAAAAAGTTTGTGGTATGTATAGATGCCACAGTTCACGTGTGTCCCGGACTCCATTTCCCATAATCCTCCTGTTCTCCACACCTGCACTCACTTCCCTCGTCTTCTCCTCTTCATCACAGATTGCCTGCACCTGTTCCTGATCGTCAGCAAACCCTTTATAATGGACTCCCTTCACTCCTTGTCTGTTCTTATGTTTGCATATGTGTTTGGTAGTTGTATCACTCCTTCGTGTTAATAAATACCCTTTGTTTGTGGAAGTCCGTGAATGCCTCTTCTCTGCAGCACTAAACCGTAACAGAAGAACAGACCAAAACCGACTGGATTTCCACAAACCAAGGATGGATTTTCTCATTCATTTCTCCGAGGCTCCTGCTCCTCCTATGCCTCCCACTCCTATGTCAGCGGCGGATCGGCTCATCGGACTGCTGCAGTTTGGACTTTCGCTGGAGAGGTATGTGAAGGAGTTTGTTGAGTTAGCTTATTTGACAAACTGGTCAGATGCTCGTTTAATCGCCCTGTTTCTGGACGGACTGGACGAGAGCACTATCCGTTCTAATGAACCTGACGATTATGTTTCCTTAAACGATACTATTAATTTAATCTTGTATTTAAATGACTCCAAATTCGTTGTTGAAGAGGTTCAGGATTATAAGTGCAACTCTCGTCCAGTCCTCCCCGAAACATGGGCGGCCTGGCCAGTTTGTCAAGCTCCGGCTTCCTCCACATGCCCCTCCAGTGAATTGTTCTCCTGTGTCCTGCTGGACCCTCATACCTCCGCTGGAGCCAGAGGGCCAAAGAGGAGGAGGAAAAAGAAGCCGACCAGTCTCAAACCCGCTCCAGTCTCCACCGCCGAGCAAGCCTCTCCAATCCCCGCTGAGCCCGCTCCAGTTCCTGTGGGGGTTTTAGTAGTGTTTGTAGGGATGGACTGGACCCCTCTTCAAGCCGTCGAGTCCGCTCCAGTAGCTGCCAACGAGTCCGCTCCAGTAGCTGCCAACGAGCCAGTATCTCCAGTAGCTGCCAACGAGCCAGTATCTCCAGTAGATGCCAATGAGCCAGTATCTCCAGTCTCTGCCGAGCCAGTATCTCCAGTCTCAGCCGCCGAGCCAGTATCGCCAGTACCTGTGGGTGGGGAACTCCTGGGCGGGGTTTCAGGGTCGCCAAGCCAACAGGGCCCAGGCTCAACCTCCATCCTGACCCATGGCCGGCTGCAGCTGACCCAGCTGCAGCTGGCCGCCCACGGCCTCTGACCCTCCATGGCCGTCCACGGCTCCTGAACCGCCATGGCCTGCCAAAGCTCCTGACCTGCCATGGCTCATGGATCCACCCTGGAGACCTCCACTCCAGTCCGCTCCTCTCCCTGCACCTGCATGAGGTCTCCAGGGTGCCCACCCTCCCGGTTGTTCTATCTACGGCGCGAGGACGCGCCTACCGGGAGGGGGAGGTACTGTCACAGTTCCCGTGTGTCCCGGACTCCATTTCCCATAATCCTCCTGTTCTCCACACCTGCACTCACTTCCCTCGTGCACCTGTTCCTGATCGTCAGCACACCCTTTATAATGGACTCACTCCCTTCACTCCTTGTCTGTTCTTATGTTTGCATATGTGTTTGGTAGTTGTATTACTCCTTCGTGTTAATAAATACCCTTTGTTTGTGGAAGTCTGTGAACGCCTCTTCTCTGCAGCACCAAACCGTAACAATAGAAGTGCCCGTCGGAATTAGTCAGTGCTTGCCTCAATCCAAGTACAGTCCACTTTCCGATCGGAGGAATGGTTGGGACGTCTGAATGATAGGAGGACACTGGGGAGGAAGTTGGATGCCTCGGTGGAAGCAAGGTTTGGCCTCGGCGTCTTGGTGAGTGAGAGGCTGTTGGGGTGGACCGAGTGGACCGGTGGTTGCGTGAGGAAGCCTGGGGCTCGGGTTTGGGTGCGGTGTCAGGCGGAGAATGAGTGGTCTTGGGACCAGCAGTTTGAGGTGCTGGATCCACCTGTGCTAATCAGGTTAATTTTTTTAATTAATTGACTTCTTTTTGTTGAAAGGTTTTGACATGCTAAATGAGCCCCTGAATTGGGAATTGTGTATTTGAATTTCTGGGATATTTTTCTTATATTTTTATTTTAATTTTTTTTAGTTTTTGTTTAATTTTGTTGAACTCTGCAATTGTGACTCATGTTTTTCCCTTACTGAATGGTGTTTTACTCAAAAAAGAATAACAGTTTCTACGAATTGAGCCTTGCTGTTTGTGTTAATACTTCATCCACATATTAAGGGTTCCTATTTCTTTAAAAGTGTGAATCCTTTCGACAGACCTCAAGAAAAAAGCAGAAGAAATCAAATCAGAAATCATTGAAAAGAAAACAGTCTGTGATCAAGTCAAATTCAAGTTTTGCATATCTGTCATTTGAGCGGTCATTGTGACATTGAAAATCAGGAAATAATCAGAGGCGAGAATACTGACTGTAGATGAGTTTATTTGAGCTCATGTTCTGTTTCACATGTTTATCTGATGATTTTGATCAAACACAAGATATTTTATACCCAACCTTCACTTCAGCTTTTCTAAGAATAAACCAGATTTCATGCTGAGACACAAACAATATTATTCTGAAGAGCTGCTGATCACAGATTCACATTCAACCAGTTATTGATATAGATAAGATTAGTGAAAACATAAAGAGACGTAACCACACCAGATATACAAAGAGATTTACAAAACACACTTAACATAAAGAATAGTAAACATTAATGTTTTTTTTTTTAAGATCATATTATGGTTAAAATTTAGCAGTTAGCAGATTCACTCAGAACTTACTAAAACAAATACAAGTAAATAAGAGAAAAAATGAAGAGTGAAAACAGTGAATGTAAGTAAACACACAAGCATTCACTGTTAATATCTGCTGCAGATGAAGTTGAGTTTGCGAGTTTCAGGAAGGCTGATCCAGCACTGATCTCCTCCAGACTGAACTGCTCCTTTTCTCTTCTCGAGGCGACAGTCTTCCGGTTCTACTCCGTTCCCTGGAGCCCAGTTCTGATAGCACACGATCTCTCCGCTCAACCAGAGCCACATGTTCATGCTGCAGTAGTTGTGTAAACCCAACCACACCGCCTCAGTAGACGCCTGTTTAACCACATTCATCACACGACGCTGAATCTCTTCTGAATGAACCGAGACCAGATCCACATGATTCTGTCTGCAGTATCTCAGAGCTTCAGGCCACGTCAGATTCTCTTTTGACCACAATCAGTTTATCTGGACACAAAACAAACCACAAGAAAAACTAGAGAGAGACTGATCAAAAACATGCAGAACGAGGAATTTGTCATGTCAGACATGTAGCGTGAACTTTCCCAGGAGAAAAATAAGCACACTTCTATAATGTACTTCAAGTGCTCTATTTTCGTGCACTAATTTTGTACTTAATATACTAAAAATTCTTCTTGAGATAATCTCATGAACATCTAAGTGTACTCAACTGTGCTATTTTGAGACAGCATGAAATATGAACTAAAATGTGCTTTTAATTTCTTATTTAAAAAATATATTTATGGGTTCAAATGTACTATAAGTGGTATCTAAATACATTTTTTAAATATAGAGATAGTATATTAAAAGCACATTTTAGTTCATATTTCATGCTGTCTCAAAATAGCAAAGTTGAGTACACTTAGATGCTTTTAAGATGATCTTAAGAAGTACTAAAGAAAAAGTTTAATTATTGTAATTAAGTTCAAAATTAATGTAATTTTGTAATTAATTTTTGTAATTAAGTACAAAATTAGTGCACAAAAATAGAGCACTTTAAGTATATTATAGAAATGTACTTTTTTTCACCTGGGTTAAGATATCTGGAGGTGATGGATGGATTGTGTGTGTTTGTGAGGATCTGCTCACCTTCATGACACACAAAAGAAAATGGGTTGTAGCAAAAGACGTCATTCCATTGTCTCAGAGCGTCATTAGTGATCGCTGCACAGTTTTCATTGATATTATTATTAGGTTCATTAGACCTCCAGTATCTGAATGAGGAGTTACTCTGATCTGACCACTGCCATGGGTCTCTGAACAGACCGATCCAGACATCACCAGATATGTGACTATCATTGATGAACTTCTGAAGCTGTTGATTCTCATTCTGGTTCCTCACACTGACCAGATCAATGTGATTCTGTCTGCAGTAACTCTGAGCGTCTCTCCAGTTCTTCATCTGATTGACAAAGACGAGTCCTGTGTTCACTTTAAGAACAACAAACAGATTCATGAATCAGTTTGTTCATTAATCTTATGCTGCTTTATGGTTTGGATAGATTTCATTCAAACACTTGAGCTGTTTGAGCAGCTGGTGATTTATTGAAGATCTGTAGAATTATTTTAAAGATAAAACATGTCTATACAGAAATTGACTCATTGAAAGTGTGACAAACATCCACAGACTCTTCTACATTCACAATCAAATTGAAAAGTAATAGCTCATATTACTGCATTAAAATTTGGTATATGGTACATCTACTAATGAACAGATTAGAACATTTTAAATAGCTGCACTCACTGTTGTTGCAGATGAAAGCCCTGGTATCACTGCATGGAAGATCATTCCATTGTCCATTTCTCATCATAGCACACTCATCTCTGCCTTCAGGTTGTCCAGGAGCCCAGTTTAGATAGAGCGCAGGATCACCTGAAGACCACTGCCATTTATCAACACCTGTCTTCTGCAGCCCAATCCAGACATACTGAACACCTCCATCATTCACATTCTTCTTCAGCTCGTTCATGTCGTTCATGTTGTCAACGGTGGCCAGATCTGTGTAATTCTCTCTGCAGTATCTCTGAGCTTCAGTCCAGGTCTTCAACACGTTTATAAAGTGATACTGACGCTGAACACATTCAGATATGGAGCAGAGAGCTGTGAAAGAGAGGCTTTGATTTAATGCTTTTCATAACAGAGTCAAACCTGATGAAACTATAAACCATAAATAAAACAACAAACACACTCACCAATGAGAAGAAGAATCAAATATAGAGTTTGGTCCATTTCTGAAGAAGAAATCTGAGAATAGAGTGTAGGTGTAATAAAAGTTAAACACAAAAGTATGAAATAAATATACTAATTTAGCAGCATAACTCGATTCACAATCATTAAGACCATATTAACATCTCAAAGTCTAATTGTGGTTAAAGAATGAAGTTGTTCTTACTTTAGAGGTCGTGTGTTTCTGTCCTGAGTCTGATGTTTCTTTAAACAAAGTGATTATTATATCTGAAAAAACCCCACAAAGAAACAAAAACCTTTTTCATTTTTCTCTTCCTCATTTGTGTGTCCACGTCATTTCACTGTTTTTTTTTGTTTATTGTTGCTCTATTTCTTTGGAAGTGTGTTAATTTGAATGTGCTAGAGAGTTTGTACGTAAGTTGTATTTCCATAGTAGTTTAACAGGATAAATCCACCTCAACATTTGCATTTTATTTTTACTAATCATTTGTTTCCATGTTCTTTTCAGCTTTGTTACTGTCAGTGAGTAATAGCCCGTTTCTGCACAACACAACATTTAAGATGCACTCTGTGTCTACATTAACACAATATCTCTTCATTGTGTCATGAGTGCTGTATAAAGAAAATATAATGGCCAATAATCGACATGTGAAAAAAAAAAAGCAACAACATATCAACTCTTTAATAAAGGAAATCAGCAGCACAGAAAACATCTTAATTTTGACTTTGTACACAGTGCCGCTCCTGATATGACGTCACTATAACAGAGTGAATTTCCTTCACTTGCATTGCATAAGATTCTTTCATTTGATTTCAGTGCTATTTTAACTTTCTCTCTTTTTTCTGAATAACACACAAAAAAGTAAATACTCATAACTCTAAAACTGCTGCAAGGAGAGTCAAAAGGTTAGTATTATTTGAAAGGAAACTTTTTATAAAGAAAATTTGAATTTATAATTTTAAAAAAATTACATTTAAATTCTTATGCTGAGAAACTGCAAAAAAAAGAAAAACTGAAAAATACAATGGATACAAATCTTTCAAATTTAAAATGCAATATCTCATGAAGGAAGCATGATAGCAGGTTCATTCTTTGTGATACTCCTCTATATGTGCGCTGTATCTGGATAAATTTTGTGGTGATTGCATGAAGAAATCAAGAGTTATAGCATTTGGAACAAAGGGAGGCATTTTTCATTTTTCTGTTTTTCTGAGTGACATGCAAAAAAATAATGACTCATAACTTCAAATCTCTAGCAAGGAGAGTCAAAAGGTTGGTATTGTATGAAAGAAATCTGTCCAAATTTACAGTTTTTTTTTTAATAAAAAAAAAAAAAATAATTTGGACATTCTCATGCTGAGAAGCTGCTGAGAAATACAAAAAATAAAAATTTTGCTCAAGGGAAATTTTACATATATTTCATATTTGACATGCAATCCCTCGGGTGATACACTCGGTTTTAGAGTGATGACTCAGTACTCATTAAGAGCTGAACAAAATTCATTGGATTGGATGCATTAAAAAGCTGAGTTTCTATATACCTATTTTGTGTTATTCCTGTCAGTGGTTGCTTAGTAATTTGATTATAAATTATTTCGCGGGGGGTGGTGTCCGGCCGGCGGGACACTTCGGGCTTAAGGGGTTAAACCTCTTTCTCTTTAATTTCTTTCTCGGTCTTCTTTGCCAGTGTTCACTGATTGACATGCTGATGACATCATTTGTAGATGATGTTCAAACAGTGAATCCAGCTTTCACATTTATGACATTTATAAAATACTATAATGACTACAAAGTTGTAATGAATGACATCTAATCTACAATGTAAAGTAGTAAACTACGTTTTCTGTTTAGTCTTGCTACATCTTGCGGTCTTCATCTTTCCTTCGCTGTGATAAATTAACCAATCAGAGGCTTCTAGAGGAGTGTGCAGCCCATTTGAAGCTTTAGCCCCGCCTACTCACAAAGCTTGAAGAATCTGAGGTTAGATGAGAGCAGAAGAACATGGCATGGCAATACAGCAATATTTGCCAACTCTTTATGATAAAAACGTTAAACGACTGATGAACAATGATCCAGCGATGCAAACTACTATGGGCCTTCTCAGATTGGAATGTCATTAACGTAATTCATCAGAAAATGTTCACCGGTCAGGCATAACATTATGAGCACTGACAGGTGAAGTGAACAACACTGATGCAACGTCTGCAGCGTTGTCTCAAATAAAGAGAGATGAGGATCTAAATGCAAACAGTTTATTCCTCAAGAAAACAGTCACAATGATACAAACTTGGTTCCAGACATGACAAGGTAACCCACAGATAGGCAAGACATGAATCCAGGCAAGGCAGTGAATAATCCAAGCAGACCAACCATAAATCCAGACAAGGGAATAACATTAACTTCAAGGCAGACAAAGCATGAACACCATGATGAGAAAACATGACAGACATACATTGAAAAACTCAAACAATAACTGACAAATGCTGACTAAAACAGGGACCTATTTATACAGAGAAAGACTAACGAGGTAACAAGGGGATGGGGTAATCGTCAAGGCAACTAACAAGGGTGACCATAGTAACAAACAAGGGAGTGAGAGCAAGCACAAGGTGAAGCAAGACTTGACAAGACAATACATTTCAATATAAAAGTCAGACACACAAGTGCTGAGTTCTTTACAACTGATTATCTCTTCATCACGGCACCTGTTAGTGGTGGTCAGTATCCATCAAAAGTGGTCCAAGGAAGGAACAGCGGTGAAATGGAGACAGGGTCATGGGTGGCCAAGATCATTGATGCACGTGGAGAGCGAAGGCTGGCCCGTGTGGTCCGATCCAACAGACGAGCTCCTGTAGCTCAAATTGCTCCAGAAGTTAATGCTGGTTCTGATAGAAAGGTGTCAGAATACACAGTGCATCACAGTTTGTTGTGTATGGAGCTGCATAGCTGCTGACCAGTCAGGGTGCCCATGCTGACCCCTGTCCACCACCGAAAGAGCCAACAGTGGACACGTGAGCATCAGAACTGGACCACGGAGCAATGGAAGAAGGTGGCCTGGTCTGTTAAATCACGTTTTCTCTTTTACATCACGTGGATGGCCGGGTGCGTGTGCGTCTCTTACCTGGGGAACACATGGCACCAGGATGCACTATGGGAAGAAGGCAAGCCGGTGGAGGTAGTGTGATGCTTGTACACCCTTTCATGGAAACGGTATTCGCTGGTGGCTGTGGCCTCTTTCAGCAGGATAATGCTCCTGCCACAAAGCAAAAATGGTTCAGGAATGGTTTGAGGAGCACAACAACGAGTTTGAAGTGTTGACTTGGCCTCCAAATTCCCCAGATCTCAATCCAATCGAGCATCTGTGGGATGTGCTGAACAAACAAGTCTGATCCATGGAGGCTCCACCTCACAACTTACAGGACTTAAAGGATCTGTTGCTAACATCTTGGTCCAGATACCACAGCACACCTTCAGGGGTCTAGAGGAGTCCATGCCTCGACGGGTCAGGGCTGTTTGGGCAGCAAAAGTGGAGCTTTATTCCATAAAATGACAAGAGTTAGTGAGTTGGAGCTCACTACAGATTACTTATGGCTTAGTAATAGTGTGCTTCACCTTTCAGGTGTAACAGAACACAGACACAGGATGAGTACAATGATGAAACAGTTTATTATCCAAGAGGGTGAAATGATAAATCAAATCACAACAACCAGAGTGGATGAGGATAGAAACAGTCCAGACAGGTAAGTCAAGTCAAGTCATCTTCATTTATATAGTGCTTTTCACAATGCAGATTGTTTCAAAGCAGCTTCACAGTGATCATAGGAAAACTAATGGACACAGATTGTAGAAAATATTATTATCGAGCTAAAGTAGGTTTTTGACTGAATCATTTCTGTTGTAAAAATGATCAATTATTAACTTAGGAGCTGCTTAAATGACACCTTTCCTACTGAAAACTGAAGACCCTTTAATGCATTCTTGCAATTCATTTACATGTTTAATCTATAGGTTTGCGCGTTTCAATGTGTATGTGTGCAAACGCTTGGTCTTTTTTACAAAGTGATTTTGCTAAATGACTTGTCTGGTCCACATGATACAGAAAAATTAGTCATGTCGGCGGATCTATGCAAACTGGACAGGGCACCACACACACCTTGATAATTGCTGATGAGATAATGTCTTATCTTTGTAGGAGTTGACCAATAATGGAGGAGATGGATGTGCGGAAATGAAATGCAGGAAGTAGATCCAGGTGAGAGGAGAAACAGGAAGAAGTGAGGGAGAGACAAGGTCAGTATATTGTGTGCCAATCCTAGGCTAGTTGGTAAGGACGGATGTTGGTGCAGGCTTTTGTGATGAGGATACAGTGTGATTGGAAGTGGGTGTTTATCAGGGAGGATTTTGGGAAAAAATCAACTGCAAGTAAAAGACATTTAATATCTCAAGATCTCAGCAGAGAAAGATTTAACAACTCCACAAACAGCATTACCAGCTTCACTTATTACTAACCAGACTGACTTTATTTCTGTCAGAAGTTATTGAGAATTATCAGAGGTTTAGATGATGATGTTTCATTTGAAGTCACCGTTATGGTGATCAGTGTTTGCTTTAGTTGGAATCTTGGCCCTCATACTTCTTGTGTTAGCTTTTCTTTGCCCGATGTAACTGCGTGTTTTGTAAAACACATTTGTTGTGACAAAGAAAGCCAAGATAATGTGACATCAGATGATATCAGCTCCTTGTTGTTGTAACTGGTGGCACGCAATGTCCAGCATAATGCGCGGCCAGTGATGCCAATTATGAAAATCTTTGCGTTGTGGTTGTTGGAAACAGACACGGGACAGCAGGCGGCAGTTTCGCTGGAACATTTAATCTGATAAACAAAACAAATAAGCACCCTCTCAGATAAAATTGCCCTTATTTTGCTCTATAAAACAAATGTGTTGTACATTTATCACCATGTAATCCGTGTACATTCGTTCAGGTCATTTTTTTATTTAATATTGAAAGTACAAAAAAATAAGAAAATGGCTCCTTTTCATTCAGTTGGTACATTCATTGGTACAAAAAACAAATAAACAGCTTGAATATATTCGATTTGTACAAGTGGGTGGGAATTAAACACCCCTTTCTGCTGATTGGTCAGCAGAAGATCAAACCACCCTAGTGAAAAAAAAGTATACTTTATTGTATTTTAAATATATTCCCTTTTTCTATAGTATACTGCAAATATACTAACAAAAAATGTACTATCATTAAATATATAAAAAGTATATTAGTATCATATTTTCACAATGCAACTTTTAACACACTTTAAAATAATTGTACTTTAGTATATTTTCTAAAAAATATATTTTAGAAAAATATATTTGAAGTGTAAGTTCAGTTTATTTTTTAAGTGTATTTTAAAAGTGTAAATATTTTAACAGTGTGCTGAAAATGATCATTGTAACAATGCACTGAAATTATATTTTAAAAATACATTATTTAATATCCTGAAGTTGTAGTGTATCTAATGTTAAATTTAAGTATATTTTTTAAGTTTACTTCTTCATCCTTGGAATTCATTATATTACTTGTGCTTATTTATTTCAGTATGAATGCATTACAAGCCCATTTAATATATGCAGTGTAGTCTATACAATTTCCAAATATGTGTAAATGTTTATTAAGTTTACACTGGCAGAATCATTTTACAATCGTACACACAAATCTATATTAAACAACACACCAGCAGCACAAGTAATGCGAAAAAATATGTCGAGTGGTTAAACTTATAGGAATTCAAATGCCTCTTCAACTTGGTCTGTGACCAATCAGATTTTGTTGCTCACTGCCTTCAGCCAATCAGAGTTGCTGACGTCACGGTCGTCGTTTGAATCCCCTCGCTCAGTCACTCAGGTGAAGTATAATGTCGCAATGTATAATTTATTTAATAAAACACTGAAAGCGCAATACATCGCTCAATCTTGGGGATTCTGACCAGTTCAATCAAGTGACATCGCAGACTGACCGTGATGGCGACGACAACCGGCTAATCTAATGGCCTACGCGATCCTGAAAGAACCGGAGAAAAGTGCTGCTATTGGGAGGTGAGTTGTAGTCTACCAGTTAACTTTATTTTATTTTCTTTAACAAACGGAGAGCGATATTTCGGCTTGATATCTCCTTTTTGAGTTTTTGTGTGGTGTTTTATGGCACATGTTTGTATGCAGCACCAAAACATTAATATGATTGGTCAAATCGTCCCGTATTCTGTACGATATTAATTCATAAACCCCCGGTTTCACAGACAAGGCTTAAGCTAGTCCTAGACTAAAAAACATGTTTGAGCTGTTTTAACTGAAAGCAACTTGTACTGACAGATCTTAAAATATGTCAGTGCCATTGTTTTGTCTCAAGATGCACATCAGTAATGTTTTTTTCTAAGGCACGTTTATAAAAGCTACTTAAATATCCTAATTGAACTAAGGTTTAATCCTGGCTTAGGCTAAGCCCTGTCTGTGAAACCAGGCCATAGTGTTTTATGCTTGACTATTTACCGAAAACAATATCGACATGCCATTCTGATACAGTTCCTGCTGCTAATCCTCATTTACTGTTCAAAAATAGTATTGGATCAATGTAGGATTTAGACAGACTATTGTAAACGTGAATAAAGTGTTGAACATGCTGTCTGACCTTATATCTTTTGTATATTCAGTTAACAGATGCTGTTCTTCACGAGTTTCTGCAGTCACTGCCTCTGTGTAAGCGGCCATCAGACGCAATAATGAGAAGCTCATCAGAAAATGGAATATAATGTGTAATTTGTATTTGTGTATAGAGGGTCACCATGGTCCAATATTTTTTTTTCTTTAATGAAAAACATGGTAAGTTTTGCTGAATCTATATTAAGTTTAAATAAAAAACCATTGGATTTGTCAGTGAAATATGTCTCTTCATTAGTGATGTTCTTATATTTTATTTAATTTAGTGGCCTTGAAAACAAATGTATTCAACTTTGGGAAAATTTGTTAAACTGTATTTAAATAGTAGCACAACTGTATTGTGTGAGATTCAAGCGGCAACCTCCCCCTTTCTCTCGTGAAGCCAATACGGAAGTAACTTAAACTGCGATTCATCGACTGGCCGCTAGGGACAGGCTCCAAAAGAGAGCAGAATCTCATAGAGTCCCATGTTAAATTGGCCAAGTTTATAGCAGAAAAAAACATGTTTACAAGTTGGTTCAAATTGTGGTTTTGGTCTATACTGCTATTTTTGCCCTTCATGACAACTCTGAGGGGGGTGAATTTTTTTATAACTTATCCGTTTAAATTATATTAAGCCTTAAAATTCTGCATAATTAAGGGCGTGGTCACTTGAGTGACAGGTAGATTGCGCTGCTGTCTGTGAGCCGTCATGTTACCTCAGCTGCCGCTGAATTTGGCATCTCAGCCGGTTTTGTGCTTTTTTTCTCGATTATTTTATACAATTATAAAATATGGCTTGCTGCATAATATTCGAGACTGATGTGTGTCTGTGTAGATGTGCATGCATGCGGAAGAAACACAGAACACACGTTGTTGGATCGTGGCATTGGCTGAAAGTTTTGATTGTGAGATTTACTACAATGACAATGGCGGGAGGATATCAAAATCTGACAGCACTGCTTGGATATTATAACTAAAACTGCTGCACTATTTTGAAAAAAATATACTTTGGACACGGGCTCATTTGTTTGTTAGATACGATCGTATACAGTTTTACAACATAAACGCTGCTCAGATTGCATCCCTTCTTGAAGAACGATGACAGAGAGTAGATCATTCAGAAGAAATGTGACGTGTTTTTTTGTTTTGCAATGGACACTAATATTTTACCCAAGTGCCACAGATTGGATTCATCTCGCGATCTCTATTTCATTATAAAGGTATGAAGTCCCATTTGATTTTCCATGTTGTTATTTGCACACCCAACACTACGGTGTTGGAGGATCTATATGTTAAAAAAACACCGTAGATTGACAGTAAACCTTTAGAACGTTCTGATGATAAAACTTATCTTCATTAATATTTTAGATCGTATCTAAGATAGATCCTTTGCCTGCTAACATGGTCACGTCGAGCTAGGCGGGCGTGGTTTCAGCAACCAGTCATATCAGCTCAAACCACCTCCCCGCCTCTTTGCCCATTTTCAGTTATCCGGGAGTGACGTGCGGTGACGCACAGCTAAGATGGCCGCGGCCTCATTTACGCGTCAAAACTGCTGTTCAGAACTCTATGGGTGACGTCACGGACGCTACGTCCATATTTTTTTACAGTCTATGATGAGATTATGTAATTCAAAGTACAGTAGTCAACAGTTGAAGTGGATCAAAAAAGTTAGGACAACTTTGATTAAAGGTTTTGATCCGCTTCAAATGTTGACTATATTATACAAAGTATAAGTAATAACAAAGTGTATTGTTATTGACTGCAAAGTGTGTAATGTTTAATATTTGGAATAAGCCAAAGATACTGAGCATACAGTATATACTATAATATATTCAGTGTATATTGCTTGTGTTTTCTGAAGACACTCGTAATTATTTTGTAATGTACTTGAATCACAAATAAAGTGTACTTATAACACAAAGTGTACTCATAACAGAAATAAAGTATACTTATAACACAAATAAAAGTATACTTATAACAGAAATAAAGTATACTTATAATACAACGTATATTATAACAAAAAATATACTTTTAACACAAATAAAGTATACTTATAACACAAATTAAGTACACTTTAATATCACTAATCAAGCATGTAATTAGTCCCTACACAGACATATACTTAAAGTGTACTAAGTATACTTGAAGTTGTTCCAATTTAGCACACATAAGTATACTAAATATACTTAAAGTTGTATTTTACTACTACTTAATTTCAACTTAAATATACTTAGTACAAAATTAGTTGTTTCAAAATAGCACACTTTAAATGAACTAATCATTAACACACTTGAAATATACTAATAATTAGTCTTGCTGCAAGTATACTTAGTATACTCTTTTTTTACTAGGGCATGCCGTCATCAGTTCTTCCTCAGTTCTGCACAGCAGAATAATAGTCCTCCTCAGCTGCAGTTGTACGGATTCTCAATGCGTTTATATGCTTTTTCTCATCAAACAACCAGACCAAAGAAATGACTAATGAAACTAAATATAAATTAAATATAATTAGTTGTAATTTAAATATTTTTACACACTAATACAAAAAGGTGATAATAATGCATTGATTTGGATTTGGGTATATAATAGGTCTGTAAAACAGTCACGCAAGAACCTGTAAAAAGAAATCTCCAAATATAATCTCCAAATAAGGACACACTGCAAACTGCTGTGCACTCGCACACAGGACTGCAATGCACGATTTTTATAAATGTAAAAACTTTCAGTTTGTTTCTCACCAAACCCTACAGTATACCTTCAGAACGCTTGGGAAATATGGCATAGGATTATTTTACGACAGATTTGCATCCGTGTAAAAAACAACGTCACTCTAGTTCACACAGTTCCAATAAGTCATGATGGGTATAATATTTTTAACACCATCATTTGCATCTGCCTTCACCTTTTCAGCTTTTTGTTTCAGACTCCTCCAGCAAAGAAACTTTTTCACAATTTGCTCAGGAACATGGGTGGTTCCATGGAAGTAATTTAACAGAGTGCCATTAAATGATTCAAAGGAAAAGGTTGATGTGGCCCACAGTTCCTAACACTTGTTGTAATGTGTGTAAGTAGATGAAGATTGAATGTCATATTTGCTGCTTCATATAGCTTCTCAAACTGCAAAGTGAACTTTCTGAGAGCTCTTTCTGCTACATCATTATCACAGCGTTTCACTTTTTCTCCCAACAGAATGTACATAGCAAACACAAAAAAGAAAAAGGTGGTTCCAGAATTTCTTCAGTAAAACCCCATTCAACAGAGGCAGAGCATAGAATAAGAGGAATGACCTCCACTCTGAAGCCTTCCAATACTTTCTGTCTGCCACAGATCGGGGTACTCTAGTTATCTCAACAGATGGTTTGATTGTAATTAGCTCTTTGTCAATATGGTCTGATTTTGTTCCTATGTACCACTCTTGTTCATGATTTCTTGAGTCAAACCACATATTAACTAGTTGCCTTGTCACCCCAAGACAGACAGAGTGTTGATACTCTGGAACAAATCCATTTATCATTTGAAAGTTTTCAAGTTTCATTAAAGGTGAAGGTCCTTTTATTCCCATTACAGGTTTCTCAGGTGTTGCGGCCAATGCATGATCAAAGTGCTCAGCTTCAGTTCTAAGTTTTGGCACAGGGCATTTGTTTGTGTAAGGACCCCCTCCAACATGGTAACAGAAATCACAGCCATAAAATCCATTAAACTGTTTAGTATTTCTTAGAAGTGGGTGGGTGACTGAATCAGAACTGCATATAAGAGCAAAAACCTTGGAAATATGCTCTACATTTGCTGAGTCTGTCCATGTAATACCATTTTGTTCTAGAACTGACAGTTCATCTACGAATGGCTTCAAAAATGTGAGCATGTTGGGCTTCTTTTCCCCAAACCAAAGACACGGAAGACAGATATTATTTGCCTTGCGTTCTCTAGGCTCGAACTCTATAACCTGGCACTGTATTGGCCAGATTTGGTACTTGGAGCTCCTGAACAGTGGAATTCCAAATTAAAGATATGTCATCCTCACCCATTGCACCAGATTCCTTAAGTTTCTGATACTCTTCTCCAAACTCTATGTCTGAAATGGTATCTGCAATCAGCCAATCTTTTTTAAAACTTGTTTGTTTTTGCTCAAGCAATATTTGGATCTGTGAAGCCAAACTAAGAACCGGGAAAAAGCATCCACTTTTAAGACAGCTATCTGCATCAGTTACTGTACAACAAATGGCACACTGTAGCTCACCAGTATTTCTCCCCAAGTAGTTTTCACATGCTGGACAGTAGAAATGGGGTTCATAATTTCCATACTGACCATAAGCTTTTCGGAAAAGATATGTGGTTACTGGTACCATGCCTGGAAAATGCTCATTGAAAATCATCAGTAGATGGTCTAGTGAAACAGCTGTAAGATTGTGCCTCAGTACAAAGGACATAAGCAACAGTAAACTTTGTCCTTTTGTCAGAGGTGCTCCGGGATACACAGGATCATCTCCACCAGACAAAGGGTCAGCCTGTAATAACATAATTATAATAATTAAAATGTAAAATGTAAAAAAATAATGTAAAAAGATTGATTGTTAAGGGAAAACATACAATAATACAAGCTAATAACCTTTTCGTTTGGCAGCTCTTGCTGGTCAGCAGCTGTTGTAACAGATATGTTCTCTTCTGGTTGTCTCCCGGATATTTCCTGTCATGCATAAAAGCATAAATAACTGCATTTACTTTGGTGTTTTTTATTATGGTTTAAGATGGTTAATTTACAGTATGTAACCAGACAGAATTTTAGTAGTTTTGCAATGAATAATGGGGATAGATTTATGTGTCCACTGATGAAACCTACCCAGAGACACAAGTGTGACATACTACATTTACATTGATTGGTATATTGAAGCTGTTTATTGGTTAAAACGTCTAATTAAATGAAATGTGATAGTTGTTTCTTGGTTAAGCTGTATCTTCATTATGTGCAGTGAAGGTCCATCACATTACATCAAGACAAAAAGTCACTATCAAATAACGTGTGTTACATAGGGTGACCAAACATCCTGTTTTCCCAGGACATGTCCTGTTTTCATGTCCTGTCCTGGCTGTCCTGGTTGTTTTTTATAAAGTGATGAAAATGTCCTGGTTTTCATTGGGCCATTAAATTGAGATTGAGATTTTCTGAAGGCGGAGCATAATATAAATGAGTTTCGCAGACATGCGCGATTGCACGTCCAACTGAGAATATTAGTTCACATTGTGTATCAAGACAGGATTATTCCATAAAGGTCACTATATTCTCAGTGTCGCGGCTGACTTATGCCTAAACTACAGTTGTTTACTTCTAGGTAAGTTTATAATGTTTTCATTAGTATGCACGATTTGTGCAGTCGTCTGTAACTGAATGACAGATACTTTGTGTAACAGCAGAGCAACCTTCAGCTATCGTCTACAATGAGTTCAGCTCGTCATGCTCTTCCTTTGTACCTTGCGATGTAACAGCTGATAGGCCTATATACATTTCTTTATAACTTTCATGCTTATTTGTTAAGCAACAAAAAACTGCTGGGAAAGATCAGATCTACAGCAAAATATAGATGGGCAAACAAGGAGGATGAGGAAGAAAAATAGGATGAAGAGGAAAACGAGGATGAAGAAGAAAAGTATTAGAAAAATAAATAACTAAAAAATACCTCTGCTATATTAGCAATCCAAATTTAACAAAAATAGCTCTCACTAACTTACAAAAACTAACAAAAATATCTATATCTTTACAGAAGAGACATTATTTCTATCATTATTTCATTCGTTATTTTTTAAAACTTGTCATAATAAAACATGTTGAGTAACCTCTGAGAAGCCTATCTGAATTTGTGTCTTTGGTTATATAGTATTTGTAATATAACAATTTTCTATACATACAGAGGCATACTTTAAATGTATTGAAATTATAAGACATCTTTGAGTAAACTTCGAGTATCATTTGAGTATCTCATTGCCGGGCCGAGTGTCCTGGTTTTTGGTAATCAAAATATGGTCACCCTAGTGTAGCGCCCCCTTCCTCTAACTGGGAATTTTATGGGTGACGCCCTGGGTCTTTAATATGATGGGTTGTATTAACTTAAATTTGTAATGCTATCTATTTTGTTTATACCTCAATATATCAGGAAAAATGAATTACTCAATTACCACAAATACAAATAAGTTAAATCAGACTTGAATTTACTTAAATGGTATCAATGAGAAAGAAAGAAGTGATGTATTCTTTTCAATAAAGCTTCTATTAAAACAAGTGTATGAGTCCCTTTTTCAAATTGACATTTACCTGAAAAATAAACAGTCAACAGTATCAAGGAAAAAAATAAACAAATTAAAAATGTTTCCAACTCAATAAAATAAATTCCTAAGCCGGCAAATAATTTAAATAACCCTTAGTATCTGTTGCAGGCCTGTTTCGCTGCTTGTGATCGTAGAGGCCAAAAACACACGGCCGCTTCACTCAATTGAGCCACAAAGAAAATAAAATAAACAGGTACCTTTATAGAAAATGTTGCTCTCTTTAGTTATGATCAGGCACAGTCCGTCAGGTCAATCGGAATCCATCCGTCGCGAGCCGCACTCACGAGCAGCCGTCAGCGTATTCATCCAGCAGCTCAACTCTCAACGCGGTATCCTCTCGCTCCGTTCAACAGCGCACGAGACTCCCGAATGTAACATGAACACAACATCCGTTGTCGTTCTCCTTCATAATTAGTACGATATAGACAGTTCACGTAGAATGTACTGGCTCGCCGCCAGTGGTTCCTCCGTTCTCGTCTGTGACGCACTTTAAATAAACTCGAACATCGCGGTCACGCTTAGCCAGCAGTAACACAGTTCAAAGTCCACTCTAATATCCTCGAGATGAACTATAAAGTACACAATTCTATAGACAATTCACACTTTCAGAGAGTTGTCTCGCCGACATCTCACACCCGTTCTGCTTCTCTCGTGCGTTCTCTCCTTCTCCTCCTTGTCCCGCCCCTCCTCCATCTCCCGATACCTGATAGGTTATTATTCACAAAGTACCCAATCAAATAATAAAGAAATTAAAATGACAGACCCAGCAATTTAGGTTATCTCGGAGCACATTTTCCACAGTACATTTTAACCTAACTTTATACAATTTTACAAACAAAACTTTATCTAAATCAGAAACCCATAACAAAATACCCACATGGGCTACACTCTCCCCCCCTTTAAATGGTCCTCATGCCCCATGAGACCAATGTACTTAATTTAATTTGGACCTATTTTAATAATTATTCCCCTATGTACAATAGTCAGAGGATGATCTGTAGTCTTCCCCAACTCATCGTAAGTAAGTTTAAGGACAGGTTTCACTTTCCTCTGAGATCTTCTAGGGAAATTCACCTCAATCTGTTCTTCTACATCAGATACTGAACCATCTCTTTCTAATTGTAGGGGTTCTGGGCTTCTCTCTTGACTACCTGGTTTTTCTCCATCCTGAAAGTGTTCTACACCATCACTCATATCTGCAGTGTGGATTTCTCTAAGTTCACTTTCCTCAGAATTATCATTCTCAATTGTTTCAGGAACTTGCTTTTCAAGAGTCTCATGGTGTTCTTTTCCATGAAAACATGTTTCAAACTCGTTTTCTGTCTCACTATTCTCATCAACATCTCTCTGATTTCGAGTCATAGGCCTATTCACGGAAGGCGGTGGGTCGTTCTCTTGGGGGATCCTAACCGTCTGCCCAATAGGCAGCAAGTGATCTCTGTGAAGGACTCTTGTACGACCCATCCCATTCTCTGGCTTGATCGTATATACGGGCAAATCTTGGTATTTATTCACCACTACATATGGCAATTGATTCCATTTACTCTGCAGTTTATGTTTTCCACAAAGACCAAGATTCTCCACCAACACTCTGTCACCTTCAGCCAATGTCTGGTGTCGCACGACTTTATCGTAAGCTTTTTTGTTTTTTATGTGCACTTTAGTCGCTGTTTCCTCTGCAAGATCATAGGCTCGTTTCAAATCTCTCTTCAGTCCTTCTACATATTGAGAATGACTGACTCTCTCTGCCTCAGTCTCAAAACAAATATCCACCGGTAGCCTAGCCTCCCTACCAAACATGAGATAATATGGTGAATACCCAGTGGCGTCACTCTTCGTACTGTTATATGCATGTACAAGTTGACTCACATAACGGCTCCACTGCCTTTTTTGTGCAGTGTTCAAAGTTCCTAACATCGACAGCAACGTTCTATTGAAACGCTCTGGCTGTGGATCACCCTGGGGGTGATAGGGTGTTGTTCGGGATTTACGAATCCCTAAACTCTTTAAGAGCTCTTGGATCACTCGTCCTTCAAAATCCCGACCCTGATCCGAATGGATTCGGGCGGGTAATCCATAATGGACAAAAAACTTCTCGACCAACACCTTAGCTACAGTGACTGCTTTTTGATCTTTGGTAGGATATGCTTGTGCATATCTACTAAAGTGATCTGTGACAACAAGTATATTACTAAACCCTGCTGTATCGGACTCCAGTGTCAGAAAATCAATACACACCAGTTGCATAGGACCCCCTGAAGTTATCTGATGCAATGGAGCTGCCCGTGCACGAGTACTCTTCCATGAAACACAATTGCCACAATTTTTCACATAAGCTTCTACCATCTGTGCCATCCGAGGCCAGTAGAACCTGTCCCTAATTAGACTCGTTGTGCGTTCCACCCCCAAATGGCCCAAGTCATCATGTAAAGCTTTAATCACTTGTAACCGAAACTTGTCAGGTAACACCAACTGAAACGTTTCATTTCCTGATACATCTTTCAGAACCCTGTGCAATAATCCATCTTTGATTCTCAGCTTTTCACTTTCACGCTTCATTAACGTTACCTCTTGGGGATACTGACTCAAATTAGATGGCCACAGATCTGCATCCACAAACTTCTTTATCACTCCTATGACATCATCCATGTCTTGGGCCCTCCTCAAATCACTTCTAGTGAATTGTTCCAACTGCGCCATTCCAAGATTAGTTGCAAATGCATATAGCTTGGGAATACCTTCTGCAGGCACCCCTAACCTGTCAACTAGTCGCTCTGCACTGGCTGAGTCTCCCAACTGGATACAATTGCATATTCCTTTCACCTCAATCTCTGAAAGATGTTTCCACATTTCAGTATGCGAGTCATTCCAACGTCTTGATAGCAGATCTGCATCAATGTTTGTATGGCCCGGACGATACTTTATCTCAAAATCATAAGTCGCCAAGGCTGCAAGCCATCTATGCCCAGTGGCATTGAGCTTTCCAGTGGTCAACACATAAGTGAGCGGATTGTTATCCGTCACCACAGTAAATTTCACACCATACAAATAGTCGTGAAATTTCTCTACCACCGCCCACTTAAGGGAGAGAAATTCAAGCTGGTGGATATGATACTTTTGTTCAGCGACATTGAGCCCTCGGCTAGCGAATGCAACGGGACGTAACCCCTCAGGATACACCTGATTCAACACAGCCCCCAGCCCTTTTAGGCTGGCATCCACATGTAAGACATATGGCCTGGTGGGATCAGCAAACGCTAATACAGGTGCATGAGTCAAACAGTCAATGATCTTATGGAAGGCTTCAGTACAGGAATCAGTCCATCTAGAACCAAATGGTTCTGATTCATCATGATATGTCTGATCAGGGAGAGACTTTTGTTTCTTTCCTTTTCGAACGGGAGGATACCCCTTCGTAAGCTCTGTCAAAGGCTTAACTATGGCAGAGTAGTTTGCCACAAATCTCCTGTAATAACCACAGAAGCCCAGGAAAGAGCGGAGGGACTTCAGATCAGTTGGCTGCGGCCACTTAGCAACTGCTTCGATTTTGTCTGGGTCGGTTGATACCCCATCTGCTGAGACTATGTGACCGACATATTTGACTTTATCCCTACATATCTGACACTTGTCCAATGAAACCTTGAGACCTACCTCCTCCAGACGATCTAACACCTTGAGGAGTCTTTCCTCATGCTCCTCCAATGTAGCTCCAAACACAATGAGGTCATCAAGATATACTAACACTTGGAGCAAGTTCATGTCTCCAACAGCCTTTTCCATGAGACGTTGGAATGTCGCAGGGGCCCCCGTAACCCCCTGCGGCATTCTCTCAAATTGATAAAACCCTAACGGGCAGATAAAGGCTGTTTTCTCTTTGTCTGGTTCAGACATGGGTATTTGATAATACCCATTTCGAAGGTCTAACACAGAGAACCAGCGGCTTCCAGCCAAACAATCCAGGGCATCGTCAATCCGTGGGGTTGTATTGAGGGTTCTGTAGTCTATACACATACGGATTTTGCCACTCTTCTTCCTAACGATTACTATAGGAGAAGCATATGGGCTCCTAGACTCCTTGATTATCCCTGCCTCTAGTAAATCCTTCAAGTGTCTACGTACATCCTCTATATCTGCAGGAGCGATCCTCCTTGATCTTTCACGGAAAGGACGGGTGTCCGACAATCGGATACAATGCTCCACCCCCTTTGCCAGTCCCACTTCCCACTCATGTAGGGAGAAAACATTGCGTTTCTGCATTAATTTTTGTCTAAGCCTTTCTTTCCATTCCACAGGAATGGGAGAATCCCCAAAATCAAAAAGACTTGGATCTATCTCCTCAGGTTTACTCACTCGCCGGTGGAACAGCCATATCTGCAACTTGCACATTCCCTAACAAAGCACCTTCAGGTATGATAACCTCTCGCTTGGTCTCATTCTGCACAAGCACAGAGAAATTCTCTCCATTTACAGCTGAAGCTAAAGCTACCATAGGTTGAACCATCAATCCTTGCGGCAATGGTGTTACTTCATCAGCCTCCACCAAAACTATACCCTTAGTCACTGGTTGAGAAAACTCTGCTTGACAGCTAACACAACAAATGTCTTCTGGTGGAATGGTTACAGAGCCAGGCCCTTTCCATTTCAGCCGACCCACAATGTCATCCTCACCACCCTGACTTGCTTTAAACACAGTAGACTCAGGTAGGCTATCTGGCAGAAAGCTTTTTATATTGAAAACATGAACCAGATTGCTACCCTTCTCTTTGTCACAAAGAGCAAACAGTCTTTGAAACAAACTGGCGTTAGTCCCCAATATTATAGGAGTCTGATCAGGAGTATTTGGTCCAGGGCACACAAGCGCCAGCACTGACAAGGTTTCTAGAGTGCCAGTTAATTCTTTAGGAAACTGAACATCCACCACTATATAACCTTGGTAGGGGTAACTTTCGTCACTAAGTCCCCAAATAGCCAATCCTGATACTGGTTGAATAGGGATATGTGACAGATGTTCCTGGTACCATTTCTCAAATACAATGGTCACTTGTGACCCACTATCCAACAGCGCAGTACAAGGGTTACCATTTACCTTCAATGTCACAGTAGAAATTGGTCCCACCAACCCAGTCGGAATTGCAACTGATGCTATGTTCTGGACCATTTGTGTTCTAGCAGAGCAGTGTGTGGTTTCCTTATCAGAACTGACCTCAGAACTACTTTGTTTCTCCTTAGCTTTCCGAAGAGAAGCAATAAGCCTCCTGATTACCTTCTTCTCATTCTGCGTAGCAGTACATTTAGTTGAAATGTGACCATCCTCCCCGCAACGATAACAAAAGAAATCATCCTCCTGTTGGGAGAGCGATTTCTTACTGCCACTATCACCGACTTTACTTTCACAGCAGAGGCAGAAGCAGGTTGAGCTGGCTCTCTACTCTCCAATGTCTTCACTTTCTGACTCAGTCTATCAACTTTTTTCTGTAATTCAGAGGCTCCAATTGCTTTATCATCTGATGTACACTGTCTAACCTGTACTTTTGTGCTGACACTTTCTTTGCTGACAGGGTTGGACTTCACTTTCAATTCAGACATTTTAGCTTGTAGAGCCTTCACATCAGCTCTAAGCTCTTGCAAATCAAAATCAGTTGCAGATACACAATCCTGTGCTCCAACACTCCGAACCCTTGCATGGACTTTACGCCGTGAGCGTTCATGTTCTTCCTCTACCCTAATCTGACTGAGCAGCTCAAGAAATGTAGGAGGGTTAGGCTCTTTTCTCTTTGAGACGTAACTGTAAAAGCATAATGTCAGCCCCAACTGCTCCTCGCAACAACTGCTCAATTCTCACTCTGTTCATATCCTGAGCTCTTACACCCCCCTTTCTGACAACCTTGGCTAGAAAAGGTTCCAGCCTCTGTACATAATCAGATAACATCTCTCCAGATTTTTGTTGAATGAGACGGTATGCAAAATATAAATCTTCTCCAGTCTCTGGAGATCCAAAAGCCCTATCAATTGCAGAAATATACTCATCTGAGCTAGCTTCAGGGTTGCTAAACCGCAAAGACCTAACAATTTCTAGTGCAGGACCCCTCAGACTTTCTATTATTCTACGTCTCTTCTCTTTTTCAGGGCAATCACTGCCCTCTACCATCACTGTTGCTTGTTCAAGCCAATATTCAACTTGTTCCTCTCCCATTGGGGTAGGGGTGATATCAGAAAACACTCGAAGTCGACGATAACTGTGACTTTCAGCAATACCTCTGTTAGACTGCTTCATCACTTCAGCCATAGCATGAATGAAGAATTCTTCAGTACCTTTAGCGGGTGCTGAGGTAGCTACATAATCTTGGAGGTCAGCAATTGTTTTACCTTCAGCTTGCAAAAAACTTTGTAGCTTGCCAACAAAGTCCTCTGATGCATCTGATAAATCAGGCCTTGGATCAACCACCACTATGTGCCACACAATAGTACCATCATCACTCCGCACTTCAGGAGGAACGATCTGTGGTTTTATTTCCTCTTTACATTCACACAGAACCAGCAAACCTCCTGCTTCAACACTGTATGTCCTTCCTCTTACTCTTACACGACCCCAACAGCGCACAGTTTGCATCAATTCTTCAATTTGACTAATGCTGACATCCTCTGCCACCCCAGCAATCAGTATAGCATGAGCTGGATCAAGTTCTTCTCCTTTACACCAACTACTGAGTGTATCTTGGTATTTTTTGTACAATACAGACTCCATGATTGTTCTTGCAATTAAAAGCAAGGAAATTTAGATGCAATTGAACAGCCTAGATAACCACAAATTTATAAAACCCATCCCAGCGGTGCCTCCATTTTGTGTAGCGCCCCCTTCCTCTAACTGGGAATTTTATGGGTGACGCCCTGGGTCTTTAATATGATGGGTTGTATTAACTTAAATTTGTAATGCTATCTATTTTGTTTATACCTCAATATAGCAGGAAAAATGAATTACTCAATTACCACAAACAAATAAGTTAAATCAGACTTGAATTTACTTAAATGGTATCAATGAGAAAGAAAGAAGTGATGTATTCTTTTCAATAAAGCTTCTATTAAAACAAGTGTATGAGTCCCTTTTTCAAATTGACATTTACCTGAAAAATAAACAGTCAACAGTATCAAGGAAAAAAATAAACAAATTAAAAATGTTTCCAACTCAATAAAATAATTCCTAAGCCGGCAAATAGTTTAAATAACCCTTAGTATCTGTTGCAGGCCTGTTTCGCTGCTTGTGATCGTAGAGGCCAAAAACACACGGCCGCTTCACTCAATTGAGCCACAAAGAAAATAAAATAAACGTACCTTTATAGAAAATGTTGCTTCTTTAGTTATGATCAGGCACAGTCCGTCAGGTCAATCGGAATCCATCCGTCGCGAGCCGCACTCACGAGCAGCCGTCAGCGTATTCATCCAGCAGCTAAACTCTCAACGCGGTATCCTCTCGCTCCGTTCAACAGCGCACGAGACTCCCGAATGTAACATGAACACAACATCCGTTGTCGTTCTCCTTCATACTAGTACGATATAGACAGTTCACGTAGAATGTACTGGCTCGCCGCCAGTGGTTCCTCCGTTCTCGTCTGTGACGCACTTTAAATAAACTCGAACATCGCGGTCACGCTTACCAGCAGTAACACAGTTCAAAGTCCACTCTAATATCCTCGAGATGAACTATAAAGTACACAATTCTATAGACAATTCACACTTTCAGAGAGTTGTCTCGCCGACATCTCACACCCGTTCTGCTTCTCTCGTGCGTTCTCTCCTTCTCCTCCTTGTCCCGCCCCTCCTCCCATCCCGATACCTGATAGGTTATTATTCACAAGTACCCAATCAAATAAAGAAATTAAAATGACAGACCCAGCAATTTAGGTTATCTCGGAGCACATTTTCCACAGTACATTTTAACCTAACTTTATACAATTTTACAAACAAAACTTTATCTAAATCAAACCCATAACAAATACCCACATGGGCTACACTAGTGTTACAGCCATCAAGTACTGAACATCTAGAAGTCATTCACCTGGTGAACTCATGTCTACTGATCTTCTGATGAAGTCATGAATAATACAACCAATACTATACACTGTGTGCAGAATTATTAGGCAACTTGATTTTCTGATCATATTTTTTTCAAGCACATTTTACCAATTCCAATCCACATCAATCTTAATAACTCTATTAATATTGTTTTTAATCATTTATAAGTGATATATAACTGTTCATGAAGGCTGGAAATGAAAAATGCCTTATATCAGGTGCAGAATTATTAGGCAGGTTTTCTTTTACAGGCAAAATGAGCCAAAAAAGAGATTTTGGAAAGATATTCACACCTTACTGCCAGATTGGGAGTTCACTTTTAGTCCATCTCTTATCCTGAGTCTCTGAGATCCTGACATCTTGCACTTCTGGAGACTCCAGGTAGGTTGCAGTTCTGGAAAATGTTCTGGTTTCACACTTAATTCTTCACCTTAATTCTTAATTCTTTTGCAGTTAACATGTGTCTTTTCTTTTCCACTTGCTTTTGTATGACCCCACTGACCCAATGAGCATTTTGCTGTCCCCTGGTCATGCTTTAACTTTGCAATTTCTAGTATTGCATTAGTATTGCATCCTTCTCATGAGTGTTTAGTAATTTTTGACTTTTCAGTCTGAGTTAAATGTCTTTTTTGGCTCATTTTGCCTGTAAAAGAAAACCTGCCTAATAATTCTGCACACCTGAATATAAGGCATTTTTCATTTCCAGCCTTCACTTATAAATGATTACAAACAATATTAATAGTAGTTATTAAGATTGATGTGGATTGGAATTGGTAAAATGTGCTTGGAAAAAAAAATATGATCAGAAAATCAAGTTGCCTAATAATTCTGCACACAGTGTATAGGCCACTGAAGTAATTACATGTGTTTATTGGTGCGATTACAGCAAAGTCACACTAGAGGGCAGTGTTTCACTGTTACAGAGTTTATTATGTGCTGCATTAAAAGATGACTAACAGTCATTTTGTTTTTATGGGGAACCTGTGTTTATATATTAAGATAACAGTGCTTATCTTGGTTTAAATAAGCCTGAAATATACTTCGGTTGTGTTGATTATTTGCATTAATAGATTTGTCCACAAGGTGGCGACTCTGGCCCGAGCCGTTATTGCTTTCACAGTCAAAAGAAACGGAGGAGACAGAAGGACAAGAACAACAGAAACTGCCGAACTACTGCTGTAAATCTGCTGTGTTAAAACTGTAAGTACATTAATTGTATTATTTATCAGGTATAATGTGAATCTTAAATGTTTGGTGAATCAAATTTTACAATAGCTAATACCAATACTTTTTTTTTTATTCACTTTGGTACAATTTCACAAGTAATTGATACATTTCAAACTCTTAGTGCTAATCTCACAACAGATCATCAAAAGTGCATATTTTCATTTGTGTTATTTCAATACACAAATCACAAGTATCTTTTCACTACACAAAATAAGTTTCATCTTTATGTTTCATTCACAGTAACTGCCTTTCATAATGCTATTACTATCAAACTTTTAATTTTCATCACTTTCATTCAGTTTAATACATTGTCTGTTATTTAATCCAAATGATCTTAATGGTTAATCAACTGGTGATTTCTATAAATACAGACTGTTAGTTCTTTTGTTTGCAATTGCTGATACGGATAATCATCAGTAATGAATTTTTATTTTACATTATAAGTGATTTATCTTAGATTCTAACCATGTTCAAAGTGTGTGTGTGTGTGTGTGTGTGTGTGTGTGCGTTTTGTGACATATCAGGACACAAATGTGTATAATGACATGGGTATGACATAGGTATTACAAAAAGAGGTGATTTATGAGGACATTACCCCATGTCCCCACTTTTCAAAGGCTTATAAATCATATAGAATGAGTTTTTGTGAGAAAGTAAAAATGTGCACAGTTTCCTGTGATGGGTAGGTTTAGGGGTTGTGTAGGGGGAGAGAAAATACAGTTTGTACAGTATAAAAACCATTACGCCTATGGAATGACCCCACAATTCACAAAAACGAACATATGTGTGTGTGGCAAAGAGATTTGCAATTTGTGAACAGAGCAGGAAGGAGTACAAGGGAAAACAGGGAAACAGTCAATAACTGTAAAACATCAGATTGATCAGAGATACATCAGTAGAAGAGAGACAGATGCATCAAATACAGCATTTTACATTACAGTTTGTATGTCATGTGACACTGTAAACAGATTACCATGGTAGAGACTGACACATTACTGTAACTCACCCTTATAAAGATCAACTACAGTATAGATTCAGTCATATACAGTGAGATCATTTACTGTATTACAACAAACTCTGTTCTACACAAAACTTCATGACTGTCATACTTCACACCTTCTGATAACACACTGAATAGATACTATGACAAACATTATGGATTTTATATCAATTATGTAATTAAGGTAATGTAAGTGTATTTGTAATGTAATCTGTATCCTGTAACTGTAATTATTTCAGCATCAAGAGTGATTTAAACATGTATCTTACATTGTTTGCTATTGAATGAACTGAATGTTTAAAGTACTAAACTGAAAGAAGATCAAACTGTTGTGTTTCTGTGATTAGACCAAATGTTCTCATTACATCACAATGATCTCGTGTTTGAAACAGTGATTATGAAGAATGAAAATATGAACAACTAGAATGAAAGCATGAGATCAGGTTTAGCTGTGTTACAAGTGTGATCAGTCTGGAGATTTGAATATATACTATATATACACTATATTGAATATATAATATATGTAAGGTGTATATTTAAAATATACACAGTTATATTTGGTAGAAAGAGAATTATTGGATGGATTAATTAAAACAGTGAGGCCAGTGACAGTGAAAAGATGGATGTGATGCCTGTCTAACAACTGCATCTATTAGAGACAGAGGAATATCTCTGCTTGTAAGCCTGCACAGAAATGATGTCTTCAAGAGTTTTTAGGTAAAATTAGGACTGACATATCTCTTATTTCTAGAGACATGCAGTTAGGTTAATTGCTTGTAGGTGTGAGAATGAGTGTAGATGGTTGTTTGTCAGTATGTGTTGGCCTTGTGATGGACTGGAGACCTCTCCAGGGTGTGCTTCGCCTCTCGCACAAAGATGGCTGGGATTGGCTCTAGCAATCCCGTGACCCTTAAGAGGATCAGCAGTTAAGAAAATGGATGGATGGATAACCTGTGAATACGGCCTCAGGTTTTGAGCCATGCTCCTAAGACAGAAGTCATCCACCAAGTGACAAAGATGTTAGAATGGAAAGTGAAGTTAAATTAATAGCTTAAATTGCTTTTGTTTGCAGTGTTTGCTTCAGACCACTGTAATTAAAGCAATTCAATACAACTGCTTTGCCATGATGCTTGAATGAGACTTTGAATGTTCATTTTGTTGATATTTGCTCTGAGATGTATTTAAATACATTACATGTGTTATCTTGTGTATTTGACTGTGGTCAAGTAGTGTCAAATGTTTCAAACACCATCTGCTATTTTTTTCCACGTTTCAGACTAAATATCAAATTCCTGCTACTACAGTGTGCACCAGTTCAGTATCCCTTTACTACGATAGACTTTCAGATCCAGCCAGTGATCCAGATGTTCATGCATGCACTGAAACAAGTCATTATACAGACACATAAACACAAGTGAAAAGTTAGTGTTAGATGCTCATGCTAGGGATAATTGTACATTTAGATGGTATTTCTGACTGTGATCAGAGATTTGCACTGAAGATATCCAATGGATTCTTCTGTATGTACCTGGGCAACAGCAAGTTCCACTATCTCTTTAAATCCAAGATAATCCCACACTGATTCCCGTTCAGGTATAACATCTCCAATCATGAAAGGAAACAACATTAAGAGAGTCCCATCTCAGCAGCATTGCCTCCAATCGTGGTTTGCTTTTAATGACTGTAGCACAATATGGGGGTGTTTTTTTTTATTTTTTTTATCATCCCCTTGTAGGGAAAACTTAGGATTACCTTATTTAGAGTATCCAAAGAAATGTATTTTTTGGACATTAACATGCCCAGACACTGTGCAAGTCCACTGGAACAAGACCCTCAAACAGATCATGGAGTATATCAGGATATCCAGTTGTGACATAAATGAGAAAGATTCTCTGTCAGCACACATGCTCTTTTTACTCCAACACAAGGTTTTCCACTCTCCTTTGGACTTTTCACATGCTCATTGTGGCTTTCTTTAAATCTTAGACTAAAATCTCCTGACAGAACCTGCTTGGACTGAAGTCTGAAACTCCCTGTGGAAAATCGCATACTCACATCCTACACATACTCTCCAGAAAATTCTCTACAAGCCTGCAAGCCATGGGCACTCAGATTTCTGCAACTACAGACTGGTCTGTGCCTTTAACATTTTTTTCCAATCTGTGGGAAATTCTCCATGCTTTTCCAATACAACTAAATGAGAGGTTCAAGCACTTTACCATATCCTTAAGTCTTGATATGGCTACTTTTACACAGCAATGCCAAATAGATGGATGACAAAGAGGACTGCTGACCTGATAGTATGTTTGCTGTCCTTATTCAAAACGTACTCCACTGGTTCAACTACTTGGAACTTGTCTTTGAAGTATTTTTTCCGCTTAAAGCAGAACTAAGTGGGCCCTGATCTCCTATAGATTTTGTCAAGGGGTAGAGACACGCTGCAGACGCCAATTCTGCAATTTCTGCCTCATTAAGACCAAGAAATGCTTGGTACAAAATCTGAAACTATGTCATGTAATAAGTGAAAGTGAAAGTGAAGTGACTTGTGGCCAAGTATGGTGACCCATACTCGGAATTGTGCTCTGCATTTAACCCATCCAAGTGCACACACACAGCAGTGAACACACACACACCGTGAACACACACCCGGCCAGTGGGCAGCCATTGCTGCAGTTGGGGGTACGGTGCCTTGCTCAAGGGTCTCACCTCAGTCGTGGTATTGAGGGGGAGAGAGCGCTGGATATTCACTCCCCTCACCGACAATCCCTGCCAGACCTGAGACAACCCATGACCTTTGGGTACAAGTCCGACTCTCTATCCATTAGACCACGACTGCCCCAGACCACGATTGTAATGCAGGTAGAGAAGCAGAACTCATAAGGAAGTGCAAGTCCTATAAAAGCTCATCGACGCACTGCTGGAACTTGAAGTATGTTTTCAAGCTTAAGCAGCACTGCTGCTAATATCTCATCTATTGTCTTCTCATCTCTTTTCTTCTGTAGAAAGTAGAGAGCCTTCTTCCAATTCTGCACCTTCTTCATGTTCATCTGGAAGGCTTGGATTTCAGGACTGTCCTCTTACTTAACTATTCCATTTAAAATCACTCTAATAAAGCACGGTCCTTTCTATTTATGCAATTTAAATGTCCCATAAATGTTCAATTTATGAACATACAGTAGATGGTTTCATGGATTTAAGATGCAGATTTATTCACGAAATATTCCTCATTGCCAGTTCAGGGAATGCACAAACTTGACATCTGAATTAGCCAAGGGATGATGAGATGAGTCTCTTATGGACTCTACAGAGTGTGATCTAAGTGCATCCATGACTTGAATGTACATGGACACTAGATAGGTAACTATTTTAGTCTGTTACCGCAACAATTACACTGCCACATTCAATATCTGAAACAGCACACAGTTAAAAGAAACCTGGACTTGAAAAAAAAAAAAAATAATAATAAAAACTTATAATCTGTTAACTCAATTATTATTATTATTATTAGTAAAAGTAAACCGGATACAAACAGAAACAGCTACTCAAACTAAAATTACTTACATTAGTAGATGTTGCAGATCTTACCTATTGTGAGTAAAGCACCTTGGCAGGAATACAAAACACACCTTTCTTTTGCTTGAATAAGGCTGTCACTTTGAACCTGTGGAAACAAAGGCTCGTTACTCCCTGACACGTCACACGCCGGGCTCAATACAAAGCGGTCATTGCGCTGTCCCATACCCCTATCCATTAGTGCAATATTATAATTATCAGTCATGCCTATATGTATGAAGTTTTTAACGTGTGTATTGCTGTTATTAAAGTATTATTAAAACATGAAGTGTAAATGTCTGCTGTATGAATGTAAGTTAAACACTGGTGCGGGCTCAACCACTGCTCCCAAAAGAATAAAGTACTTCCTCAATCCCAAACTTGTGCTGCTTGTAAACTCTGTCCTCAGTTGTCCAACACTCACAGTGTTTGATTTCGATATGGAGAATGCCTCAGAGACCCCGTTCTCAAGTGTGGGAACACTTCAGTCTCGACACTCCTAAAAAGTATCATGCATGATATGCGACAAACTTCGTCGTATTCGAATAACACATCCTCAGTACTTCAGCATCTACCCCAAAATCGAATGCACTGGCCAATGAACACTGCTGCAACAGAGTCAGTCTGCACCAACTGGAGAAGGTGAAATTAATACTAATAATGAAAAACAGTGAAATAAAATGCAACAAAAGACACCCTTTGAGTCAAGTTTTAATATTCTATTCTATTTGCTCATGTGGTGTAATATAAACCTTACAAAGATTACTCCATTTTTACTAAAGGACACTGTAGTTTTTTTTTTTTTTTTTCAATACAACTGCAATTGTAGTGTGATTGTACTGTGATTATACTTCATTATACGGGTTTTGCTTAGCCTTATTTATCAATTCATGTCTTCACACTGACCTTTATACACATAATTTGTTACTTTTTAAATCCAGCTTTTTGTCTTAATAGGCTTTACGAAATTTGGGTCCTTTGGCCCACTCTGTAATTCATAACATTATTGGTTGGGTTGTTATCTTATATTTTGGATACATTAGGCTTGTTGGATTAAGGCCAAACTCCAAACAAACACTTTTGAATTGTATCTATATTGTAACCATCTGAACTCCCAAGGGTGTACAGATTTTGTATTGCCAATGCACATTTATTAAAAGATGAAATTTGGTTACCACTACATGGGTTACTTGAAGGGCTACTTAAAATTACTTACTTGTTATTTGAATTACTCTCCCAATATGAAAATGTTAAATGTACTGTGTATTATTAGGGGAAGAAGGAGCTTGATGAGGCCCTTGTCAGCATGATTATGAAGGACTGCAGCCTTTCTCCATCGTGGAAGATGGGGATTTAAGGATTTGTGAAGAAGTTGAGTCCCACCTATGATATTGGACCTCCCTCACTATGAGTCCTGTCTGGGTTTCACATGCCACTACACTGATAGCAACCAGAACTGGGCTCAGTGCTGCTGGGAGTATCAAGTTCCCAAAATCTCATACAGCGACAACATAAGAGGCTTTGTCAGATCTGATATCTGCAGGGGGCTCGCTGGTTCAGTTGTACATGGTGACAGACAATGCGGCCAACATGGTGTCGGAATCAGAAGCTGGGACTACGCCATCTCCCTTGCTTTGCTCATACCATCAACCTCATTGTTAGAGGCAGTTGAAGAACATGAGTGTTTGGCAACATCCGTAGCAGAGCCAGAAGAGTGTCTTTTTTCAGAGCAGCAACTAAGGCTAGTTGAAGCTTATCTTTGCCCAAGAAAACATGGGCAGTCCCCCTGAAGCTTCTCCAGAAGTGGACACCAGGTGGAACAGCAACGCATGATATGCTGCAAAGACTCATTGACCTCAGAGAGCCTGTTGGTTGCTGCTTTGGCTAGTTTGTCTAGCAACATCATGCCACTTTCAAGTGCTGATTTTGACATTATTTCGGAAAGCCTTGAAGTACTATCACCCTTCAAGCATGCCACTCAAGTGTCTCTGGGGAGAAGACGGTCTCAGCTTCAAGATCATCCCAATTATTACGATGATTCAACACAAGGTGGCAGAAAAAAACAGCCCTGGCGAAAAAATGCATCTGCTCATCATTAGGATGGCTCTTCAGCAGTACCTCCAGCGTGCAGTACGTTTGAATCTATCCGTGTGCTTGCACTGGCCACATTGCTAGACCCCAGATTTAAGACCCTTGGTTTGGCAACCAGGATAATGCGTGAAGCTGAACGTCTGTTACTGGTGAGTGTGCTGGAGATGTAATTAGTAAAAAAAGGACGCATAATCTCCAGCACAGCTGAACAAATAATTTTTTGAATAAAAACATGTAATTGCATTTGATTGTATCTTTTTTTTTTTTTTTTAACAATGTGTACTGTTGTTTGTTTCAAACACCAAGCACACCCAAATATGGGGCAAATCACACCGG
>JAOTNS010002156.1:0-43237 GCA_028476615.1 Culter alburnus | reverse complement strand
TTATGTATCTTTGTTTAGTAATATTTCTTACAGGGGTCGTATTCACAAAACATCTTAAGGGTTATTTCACCCATAAATGAAAATTCTGTCATTTATTACTCACCCTCATGCCGTTCCACACCGTAAGACCTTCATTAATCTTCAGAACACAAATTAAAATATTTGAGTTGAAATCCGATAGCTCTGTGAGGCCTTCATAGGGAACAATGTACACTTCCTCTCTCAAGATCCATAAAGGTAGTAAAAACACATCTAAATCGGTTCATGTGAGTACAGTCATTCAATATTAATATTATAAAGCAGCGAGAATATTTTTGGAGCGCCAAAAATCTAAATAACGATTTATTTAGTGATGGCCGATTTCAAAACACTGCTTCATGAAGCATCGGAGCATAAATGAATCAGTGAGTCGAATCATGATTCAGATCCCATGTCAAACTGCCAACGGCTGAAATCACGTGACTTTGGCGCTCCGAACAGCAGATTCGACACACTGATTCATCTTATCTATATATATAACAATATACATAACAACTCATACATAATAACATATACATAACAACTCGCGCTACGTAGTCGCTATGGGAACGATAATCCCAACGTCGCCATATGAGCAAGTGACCGTTTGTGTGAGGGCGAAGCGTACAACTCACAGTAACACCTGTGCCCCTGGAGTGGAGCCGAGGTCAAGTTCGTAAAACCTCACAAATGTATGCGGTAAGGACCAGCCTGCCGCATCACAAATGTCACATAGGGATACCCCTGAAATCAAGGCCTAGGAGGCAGCCATGCTCCGAGTAGAATGAGCCCTAACAGCCAATGGTGAAGGCTGTCCAAATGACTCGTAAGCAAGTGAGATGGCCTCGACCACCCACTTGCTTCTTAAATGTTAAAAACTTCTCTGACACCTCTTCGGTAGGTTCGAAGAGAGCCATAGAAAGGCCTTGCAAGACAATGGCCAAATCCCAAGTCGAAACTCTCATGCATACTGCAGGTCTAAGCCTCAAAGTGCCACGAAAGAAACGAGTAATAAGTGGGTGTCTCCCCAAAGATACCCCACTTAAAGGAGCGTGGTAAGCAGCTAAGGCCTCCACGTACACCTTTAGTGTGGAGGGGATAACCCTGAAGAAAATCTGTCCTGCAGGAACTCCAGTACTGTGCTAACCGGGCAGTCAACTGGATCTCACTGGTGATTTTCACACCAAGAAGTGAATAATCTCCACTTCAAGGTGTAGAATTTCCTCGTGGAGGGAGCTCTGGACTGGAGTATAGTCTCAACAACCTCGGTTGAGAGACAGGAATCTATGAGTCGTGCCCCCTCAGAGGCCACGCCCACAGATTCCAAAACTCCGGGCGAGGATGCAATATATGACCACCCGCCTGAGAGAGAAGGTCCTTCCTGATCGGAATCTCCATCGGAGACCCGTCGAGGAGAGATACCAGGTCTGAGAACCACAACATTTGGGCCGGCCAGAGGGGGCAATTGATAGAAGATGGGCCCCGTCCCGGCGAACTCTCTCCAGAACTCCCAGGAGCAGAGCAATCGGGGGAAATGCGTACAGCGGTAGCCTCGGCCACGGCTGTACAATAGCATCCAGCCCAAGAGGTGCTGGGTTTGACATCGAGAACCACAGTGGACAGTGAGTCGTCTCTCGAGATGCAAACAGATCCACTTGGGCTTCGCCGTAGTTCTCCCATAAGAGCTTCACCACCTCGGCCCCTGCCTCGACAGAATGTCTGCCCCCACATTCAGGTACCCTGGGATGTAAACTGCTCTGAGGGACAGCAGTTTCCCTTGGGACCACAGGAGGATCTGATTCACCAGTTTGTAAAGCGGGCGTGATCTCAGACCCCCTGATGATTTATATATAAGACCACCGATGTGTTGTCTGTACGGACTAACACATGATGGTCCCTGAGATCTGGAAGGAAATATTTAAATGCTAGAAATACCACCATCATTTCCAGGCAATTACCACTCATGATCCCCCCAGCCCATGAGGGATGCATCTGTTGTTAGCATGATGCGACGACTGAGAGCCCGTCTACACATTTGGTGAAGGTGCGGGGTGACAATGCTAGGCCGAAAGGAAAAACCCTATATTGGAATGCTTCGCCCCCGAAGCAAACCTCAGAAACTTCCTGTGATGCGGGAGGATTGATACATGGGAGTACGCGTCTTTCAGATCTATTGCCACAAACCAGTCCTCGGACCTGATCTGTGACACAATATGCTTTATTGTCAGCATCTTGAACTTGAGCCTTGCTACCGTTCGATTTAGCTGACATAGATCTAAAATCGGACGCAATCCCCCGTCTTTCTTTGGCACAATGAAATAACGGCTGTAAAACCCGGACTCCCTGCTGGGAGGAGGAACCCTCTCTATAGCCTCCTTTCTCAAGAGTGTCTCTGCTTCTTGTGCCAACACCAGAGCCTACTCGGGGTCTATCACAGTGGTCAAGACCCTGTTGAATCGGGGTGGGTGTGATCTGAACTGAATCGCATACCCCTTTTCTATTGTGTGCAGGACCCATTGAGATACTTTTGACAGATTTTTCCACTCTACTAAGAGAAGAGCATACTACCTCTGGTGGTATATGGGCAGCCAGCACAGTGCCCTGAAGTGGAGCCCCGGCAGGGAACGACTGGCGTGGCTGCAGAGAGAGTGCGCCACCCTCGGGTGACACGCGGGGAACTACTGCGCCCCGGCTTTGCGGCGGGGTTAGCAGAGCGCCCTCCTGAGGGCACTGATGGGTAGCAACGCTCTGCTTCTGCTGTTGTCTGTATTGCGAGGAGCTCGTACTCGGCTTCTGCTGCTCTTGCCTCTGCTGCTCGACTTGGGCCCATCGAGGCAGAAACTGCTGCAAGGCTGCAGGCTGTTTCTTAGCCGCTTGGAACCTTTCAGTGACTGATGTAATAGTGTCACCGAACAGGTTGGAAGGATTTAGTGGGGCATCCAGGAGAAATGTCTTATCTTTGTCCTTAATCTCAGTGAGATTAAGCCACAAATGCTGCTCCGTGGCCACTAGGGCTGCCATAGAATGGCCCACTGACTTGGCCGTCAGTAAGACGCAACTCCTGAATGAGATCTGCCCCCACCTCATCACTTTCCCCCAAGTCCTTCAGCAGGTCAGCTTGGTATGCTTGCATGATGGACATAGTATGCAAGCACGCTGCAGCCTGACCTGCTGCCGAGTATGCTTTGCCCACTAGCGCTGATGTAGTTTTCAGTGGCTTAGTGGGCAACGTGTTGCTTTAAGGGACTATGCCGCCTGTGGAGAGAGATGGCTCGCAAGCGTCTCTGCCGCTCTTGGCATCGCCCCATACCCATGTTTCCTCATACCCGCAACATTGCTGTAAACGGAAGTCTGAGGGGTGTAAACACGGGACCATGACCTTGATACCTCGGTGTGGAGGTCGGGAAAAAACGTATAGTATTATTACTGAACGAAGCACATTAAATGACCAAAACACTCCACATTCAAATTCAATTCAATTCAATTCAATTCAAATTTATTTGTATAGCGCTTTTCACGATACATATCATTTCAAAGCAGCTTTACAGAAAATGGATGTCAACATTACAATTTAAAGAATGTAGTTAGCAAATAATATACTTTAGGTAATTAATTACAATAACTGTTAGCAGTTTAACTGAAGGTAGAAGCAAAGAGCTCCTGGAAAATGAATTACATTAACAATAAATTAGGATATAGAGATTGTGCAATGTGAATGTTGATCCAGATGATTGCGTCTTCTGAAGTCCTCGCAGGAGCTGGCGCCGTCTCTTCACAGGTGATGGTCATCTGAGGTCTTCTTAAGAGGCTGGATCCAAACTGAAGCTGATGTCCTCTCTAGTCACCTCAGGGCGTGTGTCCCGAGGTAAAACAGAAAAGCAAAAGGAGAATAATTAGCGTAGCTGCTGTTCATAACTTTAAGCAAAGATAGTCATGTGCAGTTGATCTGGTATGAGATGCATTATGTGAATGCTTGGCTAAAGAGATGCGCCTTTAATCTAGATTTGAACTGGGTGAGCGAGTCTGAGCCCCTAACATTATCAGGAAGGCTATTCCAGAGTTTAGGAGCCAAATGTGAAAACGCTCTCCCTCCTTTAGTGGACTTAGCTATCCTAGGTACAACCAGAAGTCCAGAGTTTTGTGACCTTAGAGAGCGTGAAGGATTGTAGGGCGATAGAAGATCAGTTAAGTACACAGGAGCTAAACCATTTAGAGCCTTATAGGTCATTAGCAATACTTTAATCGATACGGAACTTAATAGGTAACCAGTGTAGAGATGATAAGATTGGTGTTATATGATCATATTTTCTTGACCTGGTAAGAACTCTAGCAGCTGCATTTTGTACTAATTGTAGCTTGTTTATTGAGGAAGCAGGACAACCAGCTAATAATGCATTACAGTAATCTAGTCGAGACGTCATGAAAGCATGAACTAACTTTTCTGCATCAACATATTCCGTATTTTAGCAATGTTTCTGAGGTGAAAGAAGGCTGTTTTTGTAACATATGAAAATATGATTTTCAAAGGACAAGTTGCTGTCTAATATAACACCCAGGTCTTTAACTGTCGAGGATGGAGTAACAGTACATCCTTCTAAATGCAGATTGTAGTCTGAAAGATTCTTGTACAGGTTTTTGGTCCAATAAGTAATACTTCAGTCTTATCTGAATTTAATAGAAGAAAATTACTAGTCATCCAATGTTTTAATTCTTTAACACACTCTGTCAGTTTGGATAATTTAGAGATTTCATCTGGTTGTGTTGAAATATATAACTGAGTATCATCGGCATAGCAGTGGAAACTAATTCCATGTTTTCTTATAATATTGCCGAGTGGCAGCATGTAAATTGAAAATAGCAGAGGGCCTAACACAGATCCTTGCGGCACTCCATAGTTTACTATCGTTATCTTAGATTTTTCCCCGTTTATATAAACAAAATTGTGACGGTCTGATAGGTACGACCTAAACCACCGTAATGCCTGTCCCTGAATACCAGTGTAATTCTGTAATCGATCTAGGAGTATTTTATGATCTATAGTGTCGAACGCAGCACTGAGATCAAGTAACACTAGTATTGAGACACAGCCTTGGTCAGAAGCTAGAAGCAAGTCGTTTGTAATTTTAACGAGCGCAGTTTCTGTGCTATGATGAGACCTGAATCCTGACTGGAATTTTTCATAGATAGAGTTTTTTTGCAAGAAGGAGCACAATTGGACCGACACTACTTTTTCTAGTATTTTAGATAAATGGAAGATTTGAAATGGGTCTGTAATTTGCTAATATGTTTGGATCTAATTGTGGTTTCTTAATGAGAGGCTTAATAACTGCTAGCTTGAACGATCGTGGGACGTGACCTAGAGATAAAGACGAGTTGATAATATTGAAGAGGTTCTTCTGCTACAGGTAACAGTTCTTTCAGTAGTTTAGTGGGTATTGGATCTAATAAACATGTTGTTGGTTTAGACGCAGTAATAAGTTTATTTAGCTCTTCCTGTCCTATAGTTGTAAAGCACTGCAACTGTTCTTGAGGGGCGATAATTGAGGCTGAATCATAAAAATCTGTCAAAGGTTGTACATTTACAATTTATTTCTGATACTTTCGATTTTTTCATTAAAGAAATTCATAAAGTCATCACTACTAAACTGTAATGAAACATTTTGTTCTGGTGATATCTGTTTATTTGTTAATCTAGCTACTGTACTAAATAAGAACCGTGGATTGTTTTGGTTATTCTCTATAAGTTTGCGAGATGCTCGGCCCTGGCTGCTTTTAGAGTCTTTCTATAGCGGGATGAACTGTCTTTCCATGCGATTCTGAAGACCTCTAAACGAGTTTGTCTCCATTTGCGTTCTAGATTACGAGTTTCTCTTTTCATAGCGCGAGTAATACTGTTGTACCATGGAACAGTATTTTTCTCTCTAACCTTTTTTAATCTCATCGGTGCAACAGTATCTAATGTACTAGTAAAAATGGTGCACATACTGCTAGTCATTTCCTCAAGATCATTTGCGTGTTTGGGTACGATGAGCAGCTGAGACAGATCAGGCAGATTATTTGTGAATTTATCTATAGTTGTCGGGAGAATTGTTCTGCCTAGTCGATATCGTGGCGCAATTTGACAAATCATCAGTATGCAGTACGCATGTTACAAGGTAGTGATCAGAGACGTCATCACTTTGCGGTAGAATTTCTATATCAGTAGGATTTATTCCATGTGATATAATTAAATCTAGAGTATGATTAAACGGTGAGTGGGTCCAGTGACGTTTTGTTCGACCCCAAATGAGTTTAGTAAATCTGTAAACGCAGCCCCTAACGTATCATTTGTATTGTCTACATGAATGTTAAAATCTCCAACAATCAGCGCTTTATCAACGTTGACCAATAGGTCTGAGAGAAAGTCTGCAAACTCTTTTAGGAAATCAGCATAAGGCCCTGGAGGTCTATAAATGGTAGCCAAAGCAAGAGATAGTAGCGACTTTTACTTATATCTGAGAGTGTAACATTTAGCATAAGAATTTCAAAGAATTAAACCTGTAGTTTGTTCTCTGAGTAACATTAAGTATCTCTCTATAGATTGTTGCTACACCACCGCCACGGCCAATCAGGCGGCATTTATTTTTATAACGGTAGCCAGGAGGACAAGACTCATTAAGACCAAAATAATCATTTGCTTTAAGCCATGTTTCAGTAAGGCAAATTACATCAAGACTATTATCCGTGATAATTTCATTTATGATAACTGCCTTAGGTGTCAGCGATCTAATGTTTAGTAGCCCTAGTTTTAGAGATTGTTTTTGTTCAGTAATTTTACAAAAATCTGGTTTGATCACGATTAGGTTTTTTCTAGATCCTTTATTTTTATTGTTAAACCTCACTATTCGGGGAATAGACACAGTTTCTATAGACTGTACTACACTCACATTTCTATCAATGAAGTGGGCAGAACACAGGCTGTGATTTGAGGTTTGACTTACTAGTCATATGGTGCGAAGCGTCTTGGAGATGTTCTCTGACAGAAGATCAGCTCCGATGCTGCTGGGGTGCAGGCCATCAGCACGGAAAAGCCTAGGACGCTCCCAGAAAAGATTCCAATTATTTACAAAGAGCAGCTTCTGTTCATTACACCAAGACATCAACCATTCATTTAAAGCAAATAATCTACTGATTATCAGATCAAAGAAAATCAACTCATTCCCCCACCAAGTCCTGCATTAATCACAATGTTACTGAAAGACCCTGTTCTCCAATTGCTGCCATTTGGGGACCATTTACTGTAGGTACAGATCAAAAAGACGAACTCTCACTTTGTTGACTAAGGAACAGATGGATCAACAAACTCCAAGATACAAAGCGTAAATTTTCACTGTTATCAGGAAATTCAGACTTGTGACACCTCGCAAGGTGAAAATCACAGCAGGTCATCGGGGGAATCTTCTCCAAGAAACATCCCAGCTTTGCATTTCAAAGACATTCCAAAGTTCCCTGGCTGACAGCATAGCTACTCTTTGTGTAACAAAGACAATTTAGGAAATATTGCCAAAAGACATGAACTTATCACCAAAACAGCCTCTAACATTTCATATGTATCAAGTATGCTTTTATTTTGTTTATGAAACCTATGTAATTCTTTCTGTGTATTTTTAAACATTGATTACAGGTAAATTTGAAGGAAATTTACCTCACTTACAGAAAGTGTGCGCTGTTTGGTATGGTTGTGATGAATGAATGTTTGTCAATATTTTGGTGTAAAATTGATTTATGTAAGATGTATGACTTTTGAAAAAGCAAAAATAACTTCTTGAAGTTCTGACCAAAATTTGTTTGAGAACAAAGGGCTGTAAGGACAGAAGAACTGGGCGTTGGACCCACCCCAAAACAGGACCTGATTTGCTAAAACAATCAGAAAGGTGGAACCAACAAACAGTTCAAAACTCAATACCACACATCGTAAAATGGCTTTTGCTTTCGCTTTTGCCTTGCTTGCACTTCGCTGAGTCGGCGGACCGAATATCGTCCTGCCTGCAAGCTAAAACCCCTTCCAGAACTCAAACCCCTGCAAGAACCTTCGTTGAACTTCGCAGACGTGGACTCACCAAAAGTCCTTTGTTTCCAGCAACTCCTTGAGATGCAGAGAGACACCCACGCAGCAACGCGTAAACCCTGCAACTAATCGACGAAGACCCCATTTTCTGCAAAGCCAACTATTTCCCCACAGGATGTCGTCCTTCAGAACTCTTGACCGAGCAACACTGCTTCCTTCAACTTCGTCACGAAGGGAACACACGCTTAAAGGAGCAGCCCAAGCAAGTAACACAAGGTCTCCTAATTTTGCTGAGCTAGTGCAATTTTATTAAGCAAATGAAACTATTGTTGAATTGCTAGTGTATTAATTCTCCCAGGTTACGGTCAGAGAAACTTGTTAAAAGCGAATCTATTGGGGAATCCATCAACCTCCAGACAATAATCTCACCATTTCCCTAAAACAGAATGAAAGTGTGTGTGTGTGTCTGTGTGTCTGTGTGTGTGTGTATGTGTGATTATATGTTTTTTCGTTAGATTAGTTTGTGCGTAGATTTAGTTCAATAAAGTCATGTTTGATTTTTGATGCTTACCAAATTGCTGCCTTAAACAAAGTTCATGCTACCTTGCTTATAATCATAATCATAATTAATAATCATAATAACAAATATTATTACTGCTGATCACAGGATAATAATTTGTCCAGAATTGGTAAAATTACTGTAACCTCAATTTTTCGGTGGACGAATAATTGATAAAGTAGTAAAATATTGATTCTGAATCAGTTATGGTTAATCCAGTTCTTATTTAGTGTAATTTAATTACACTTTTCATTAACTATTTGGGTTGATTCCTACAAACGGTAAAGCCCGATGTGGAGGCTGAGCAGATCTAGACAGTAAGAAGTGTTCGTCTAGCTTGCTTTTAACATGCTACTCCTGCTTCTCGGCTGGCCAGTCGATGTTTAACTTAGCAACAGCACGAGAAAGCACCTCCATGAACTCCTCGCTCGTGGGAGATTGAAGTGGCGGGTCTTCAGATTCTCCCGTTGCCACGCTGACAACATCCAGCTCCTCATTACTAGACGCCATCAGCGTGACTGTATCTACCGGAGCAGAAGAAACCGCAATGCGTGCTTCCTGCCTCCAAATAGATACACTGGATGCAGCAGGTGAAGGCAGAGATAAGGCAGGGCCCGTATCTAACCCCCTCTGCTACATCCATCTGCGAACCCCAGGACATAAGGCGCCGCCCTGCCTCAGACCCGAGCCCTGAGGAACACGAGCCGAGCCCAGCGTTCTTAACGGTAGCTGCTCACAATGCACACAGGCAGCCCCCTCCCAAACAAACAACACACATTTCATGTGTATCCCCGCCCAGGATGAAACGCGGGCAGGGATGAACACACTTCCTGAACGGTTGTTTGCTCGCCATAACTCACAATATATCAAAGGGCCAGACAACAATAAATAGGACAGACAAGATCACACGTAGCGCTTGCTGAAGACACAGAAGCTGAATGAGAGTGTTTTCGAGCTGGCTTTATGGTTCCTGGTCAGTGACGTCACCCGCCTATGATGTTTCGTCTCCTGATTGGACAGATTTCATACGTACTTCATGACGACATCACGCAGAGGCGTTCCCATAGCGACTACACAGCCCGAGTTCCCTTGAAAGGGAAATATATATATATATATATATATATATATATATATATATAAAATGTGAATTGAATTGAATATTGTATTTTATTGTATTGTAAAATGTTATTGTACCACCCGGGGGCAATTTCTTCAGTGGCATGATGGATTATTCACACCACATAAAAGAGAAATACACATCATTAACTGCACATTAAGATAAACAAATAAATTAAAGTGGGCCTCTTCCTTTTTGAATTAAGCAAATGGATAGCACATGGTACAACTGAAAATTAAATCTGTTTGTCTGAGCTAAAGGGACCGTATACAAAGATCCTGAGGGGAGGGTATGAAATGAATATGTTGCTTTCTTCATCACCTGTGGCCTGTTGCACAAACCCCATTTCAGTTTCTACCGAGGTAAGTTCAAGATTAGTTTGAGCAAACTCTGGTTTTTCGGGCTCATGAAGGTGGATTGGTTTTTAGCGGAGTTCATTGCTATGGTAACTTATGCTACATGGCTAACCTGCTCCGGAGCAGGATTTATTCTGGGTTAGAGATCACAAACCCAAACTTGACCAATCAGCTGTGAGTAAAGTGACATGTGTCTGATGCAATAAAGCCACTCCCCTGTATCTCCAAATTAAATCTGTTTATAGTGAAAACATTTTAGAGACAAAACTGCTCAACTTTTTGTGTTAATTATTTATTATATTTATATTAAATAAATTAAAATTATGAATAATTCATGACATATTCATATAATTAGGCTATAATTAATATAATTATTATAGTAATTGCAATTTTACACTTTGCTTTTAAATTAAAATAAATATAATACATGCATATTATATAAAGCTTTTAAACAGGTTAAGCTTACATGTATTCTTTTGAGCTCTTTTGTGAAAATATATTAATTATTCAGTATATTTGATTCACATGCATTGATATAGTCAGATATTTTCTTTCTCAAATTTTCACTACATCAGTGTTTATTTCTGCTTTGTAAATGTGTTTAATTTCATATTTTTTCATAGCGATCTCTTAATCTTCGGAAGAGACATGAATTGCGCGACTCTCTCTCTCTAGAAGTGAATTAAACTGACGTTCTCCTTGTTCCGTGTGATTGGCTGTTCGTCACTCTTTCAGATGCACACGCTTTGCAATCTCTGGATTAAACCTGAGTTGACAGAGAAGGTTTATACCGAGCGTTGAGCAACAGTTGATCCTGATCTAAACCAGGTTGGATTTATCTAGATTTGTCAACTCCAAACCTATTGTGAAACTCAGAGTTTGTTCAACTAGCTTCATGCAACAGACCACTGAATATAAAAACAAATCTGGCAACCCAGGCAATTTCACACCTAATACTTTACTGCAGTCATTTTCCAACCTCTGATAGTGAATTCTTTTGTTTGACCTTTAAAGAGTCAAACCAACAAATCAATCCTGCCTGATTTTAAGAATTTTAAGAATTTTAAGAATGATCAATGGTCTTTTGTCCAGAGAGTTGTATATCATGAAAATTATCATTAATTGTAATTATTTATTGAAACAGGGATGTTTGATTTTGGCAGATCAGCTCCTCCCATCACAGTCACATCATCAGTGATGCTCCTCCCACACTGGACTTCACAGTCAATGAAGCTCCTCCCTCTGCAATCACATCATCAGTGAAGATCCTCCCACTGTAATCACATAATCAGCGAAGCTCCTCCCACTGCAATTCTCCAATAAATGCTGGAATATTCCCATCAGACAAGCATTAAAGCAAAGTTTATTAAAGAGGACAGTGAGAACATGAGTGATCCAGAACCCTGCAGAATGAAACACACTGAAGATACTGAAGAACAAAGAGGTTGGTGTTATTCTTCATTCATTCATGATGCTGAACAACATTCATGTTAGAAAGATTCAAGAACTTCATCACATTTAGATAAACAGTTAAACTGAAATGAGTACAAATGTTTGTTTTCAACAAATGGTCAGTAAAGAGAGTTTGAGAAACTTTCATATTAATTGTCAACATCAGGTCAAACTAAATATTAACCTGCAGGAGGAAGTTGGCGCACTAATTTGTTCTTTGTTTTAATGTTTTAAAGTTAGTTTGAGTGTAAAAGATTGTAATTACCTCAAGCTTCAGTATAACTTCTGTTTTAGTCTGAAAATCTTATAGTGACAGTAATGTCTTGAAAGTTATGAAAATGAAACACCAAGTGAGTCGATATTTTAATATGAATTATGAACCTCAGCTGCATCCAATGATAAAAAATTAGTCGTCATGAAACTAATAGACTAAACAATGTCATGTGGCTTTTAGTTCAAAAGTGTGTACATTTGGAGAAATATTTATATATTCTCATATGTTTACGTCAAATTTCTATAGAGATGAGTCATATTTATTACATTTTTACTCTTAAATGAGGCGATGTGAGCATTATAGGGCACTTTCATTCATACTGGAAGCCAGAGGGCACCCTCGAGCAGAAAGTCAGAGAGTGAGACTTTCATTAAACACTCGACTTGCATTATAGTGAGTTAATCTGGAGCAAAAACATGGTTTTAATCTCACAAATTGTCGTGTTTTGATGGGGTGCTAAGCTAACATGCTAGCTAGCCCTTATGCAGCTGTTTGAATAGTAAAGCTCATTTTAATGTTTGAAAGAAGGTGAAGTGAGAAGAAACAAAAAACAGTGTGAATAGAGAGTCATCAGTAATTACAATAATGACAAAAGAATTATAATTAGAGCCATAACCAAGCCGGAGAGCTGTGAATGTGTGCAGGAGAGACTGAAACTGAATGGGGCAGTTTGCACCAAAAAACAATAGAGACACTGAATAGATGCTTAGAGGATGACAATAAACATCAGTTAGCATTTTAGATGTTTTCTCAAAATTATCTTCAGATTTGAAATAGAATATGACTTTAGCTGCAGTGCATTTCTAGACTGAAACAAGGCTAATTTTATTTTCATGAAGACATTTCATAAAATACATTTCTAATAATATTTAAGCTCTTCATAACTATTTTTTTATTAGCGACTAATGATGTTTCACAAACACAAGAACACATATTAAGAATACCTTTTGTGCACCAAAAAAAACGCTGGGCACTGAAAGTGTAAATTAACTCGCTGGCATTAGAGGCCTCACTGAGCTATTGGATTTCATCAAAAACATTTTAATTTATAATCCAAAGATGAACGAGGGTCTTACGGTAATTAATGACAGAATTTTCATTTTTGGGTGAACTAACCCTTTAATAATGAAAAAGCTTTTGGTAAAATAAATATCAATCTAAAAATTATGGAACTATTGTATATTTTTTAAATGCTTATATTATGTTAGATTATTGTGCTGTTGCTCAAATATATTTCAAGGTGGGATAAGTAGATTGGACATTGTTGATATTAGAATCAACCCAAACAAACCACCCCTCTCTTCATTGCTCCGCCTCCAAAACTCACACTCCAATGTTGCTCAGAGTCGGTCTTGAACCCCGGCCGATCACTGCTGGCAGGCGAGGCGAGAGCACTGACAATGACGCTAAACACCTCATTCTCTAGCAGTCGTCAGTGTGAAGTGGTTTACCTGCTCAACTCTATCTGGCCACTGTTACACAGTAATGAGAGTGGATGTCTGTTTATCACAGCTGACGCACAACAAAATAATGATTTCATTTAATATTTTTTTAGTTCTCTCCAGCGCTGGAAAGCTTTTATAATATAAATGCAGGATTCTAGTGATGTTCGTTTGAGCTCTTTTGTATTGTTTTTTTTTTTCCCTCAAATCTCCCTCTTACTCGTTCTCTCCTCGATGTTATAGCCACGCCCCCTAATGCTGATTGGTTACGCAATTGTTGTTGGTGTCGGCGGACTAACTTCCAAACCGTGATTTTCAAAATCTACTTACTCCATCTTGAAGTTCTCACTACAGAAACATCGGATTTGTCAATAATGTTTTCAAAATAATAATTGAAGATCAATAATCCTCATTCATAGCAAGTTTCAGGGACATTACTTAATATTCATTAATTAAAAAGGCATCAAAGTGATGATAATATTTTATAGCAGTTGTCTAGTTTCTGATATTACGCCAGGGCTCACTTTTATGTATATGTGTATTTCTCTCTGGATTATTTTGATGTACTGAAAATAAAACTAATTATTTTTCCTTCCATTTTAGATATGATTAAAGAGGAGGAGGAAAGTGAAGAACTGAGTGAAGTGGAGGAGAAACATTATGTCAAACCTGGAGAAAAACCTTTGAGTCACTCAAAGACTAAAAAGACATTTTTAAAGAAAAGAAGAGCCAAGAAATCTACAACCTGCACTCAGTGTGGAAAGAGCTTCACGTACAAATGTAATCTTGAGATTCACATGAGAGTTCATACAGGAGAAAGACCGTTCACATGTGATCAGTGTGGGAAGAGCTTCTCAACCAAAGGTATTCTTGAGGTTCACATGAGAGTTCATACAGGAGAGAAGCCGTTCACATGCAATCAGTGTGGAAAGAGCTTCACAACCAAACAACATCTTGATGTTCACATGAACATTCACACTGGAGAGAGATCGTATGTATGCAGACAATGTGGAAACAAATTCCTATACAAACAAAGTCTTGATGTTCACATGAGAGTTCATACAGGAGAAAAGCTGTTCACATGTGATCAGTGTGGAAAAACATTTAATAGGGCATCAAGCCTGAAGAGACACCTGAGAGTTCATACGAAGGAGAAGCCACATTCATGTTCTGTGTGTGGAAAGAGTTTTTCACTGCTGCAAAGTTTAAAAGCACATCAGAAAATACACACTGGTGTGAGAGAGTTCATGTGCTTTGAGTGTGAGAAGACTTTTATTTCAGCAAACTGTTTAAAAGTGCACCAGAGGATTCACACTGGAGAAAAACCTCACAAGTGTTCACACTGTGACAAGAGATTCAGTTATTTATCATCTCTGAAAGCACATGAGAGGATCCACACTAGAGAAAAACCTTACAAGTGTTCACACTGTGACAAGAGATTCAGTCAGTCATCAAATCTGAAAACACACGAGAAGATCCACAGCAGAGAGAAGCTGCAAACTTAAGTTAGGGCTGGACAATTATGACCTAAAATCAAAACCTCAATTAATTGAACATTTTACCTCGATTACGATTAATGAACGAGTATTGTGTTTCTGAGTTTTGTTTTGTTTTTTGCCTATAGTTCACTTTCAAGGTTTGTACTGTAAATATGCTTGACTAATAAAGGTGGGATATTGTTTCCTATTGAAAGAGTGATCCTACATAACAGCTCACTTTCAGCAGTTATTTTATCTTTGTTTAGTAACATTTCTTACAGGGGCCGTATTCACAAAACATCTTATAGCTAAAAGTAGCTCCTAACTTGCCAATTTAAGAGAACATTACATTTCTCCAGTCTTTGTACTGTATTTTTGTATTAATTGTTTATGTTATTTTCGGGAGCTACTGGGACAGTGATAAAGGTAAATAGCCTACATCATGTCTGAGTCTGTAAACGGCCGTTAACAAGAGGCCCGAGACGCTGAAGACGGACGCGAAAAGGAGAAAATTATGTAGCAGGCAGAGCAGCTCACTGTTCACGATGCTCGAAATATAAGAAAATGAAGACTTCAGATGCAAAAGTGCCATCTGAAATTTTCTAAAATAAGCATTTTTAATCAAGCTTGTATGTTTATGTTCAGTTATTAATTGTCATTAAAGTGAAATTACTGAACCTAAAGCTATAAACATACGAGAATATCAGATGCGTCATGAATTCCGTAGCTCCCTCCTCTGGCAATCGGAGGTAACCTTCACCTGAGTATTGACATTCTTTCACTACATTTCCCATCAGCCTTCATCCCGGACTAATCACCTGCCAGGTGTAGCTCATTTACTGGACTATTTAATGATTCACGTTGCCCACTGTCAATCGCGAGGTCTTGTATTGCCGTGGTGTACAATTCTGAGCGTTATTATTCTGTCTGACCCGTTGTTGAACCTGTTGTTTATCGTCTACGAACCTCTGCTGCCTATCCCTGACCTGTGCTTTGTATTCTGTTCTGCGAGTGTTTGCTGCCAGCCCCCGACTAGTGCCTGTTCTGACTACGATTCTGCCTGCCCTGTGTTATATCTGTCTGCTCCTGATTTACCCTGCCTGTACGACTACGCTTCTGTTCTATAAAGCATGTGTGGCAGGACACAGAGGACTGATGGAATAAACGATGAAGCGACTACGCCACTCTGGCACTTTGCCAGAGATAATAACTTGGGCAACACAGGTTCGTGTGCAAAAAATGGCAGAAGACGTGGGTAAAACAATTATGAAATTTTATTAAAGATAGTATCTGAAGCAACAATAGAAAACAAAAATGAATAAACTCAATAAAATGCAATATGGGTGACCTGCATTCTCAGACACCGCAAAAGAATAAGTACAGGAGCCGAGGCACAACAGGAGGGAGTAAGGGCACTAATAGGCCTCCGCAGCACAGCACAATTTGGGTACACCTGTGTGGAAACACTCTCTCACACACACACACACACCACACACACACACACACCACACACACACACACAGCACTTGTGAAGCAACACCACCACCAAAATCCGCCCACCTTCAGCACTCAGCTCCTGTAACAAGAGATGGTGTGTTACACTTGAGGATAGTCACAACAAAATCACTGGTAAATTCACGAACACACTACATCTAGCATGTCAATGCAAGGGATGTGAAGGCACTTTTAACCCTTAATCATGCCTTTCACCCATAAATACAAAATCACAATATAATGAAACAAACAAAAGAAAAGAGAAGGATATTAAATCCCTCTTTTATACACAGAATAAACTTAATATACAATAAAGAATTATAAGAAGGTTGTACCAACAAAATGAATTAACCAAGAACATTAAACAAAAGAAATAAGAATAAACATTTTACAACCAAACATACAACAACAGAGGAAAACAACAAAACCAAAGAAAAACACCACAAATGTACGAAATGACAGGCAAAGCAACAGCGCCCCTGGATGATAATTCCCACGAAGCCCCGACAGCCCGAGATTTAAATGGCCCATAAGCGCGAATCTACCTGTGAATTTAAAATATAAAAACAGATCAGACAGCCCAACCCAAGTGCCAGCTTATTATCACTTCCAACACATACCACTGTAAACCGGTTGAATCAGATGTCTAGCACACGTTACCATTAAGTGCACCAGTGAACCAGAAAGCTGCGGGCTCGTTCGATCAATCCGCGTAAAATACGTGCACAGGGGAGGACAAGGAACCGCTGATACGCAGCAACGCAATCTATAATACAATTAACAATAACATAAAACACACTCTTTTATAAACACTAACAAACTTTAAAACCACATACCGTATGCGTGCATCCGTGAGCTCACGTCAATGGTAATACAGCACACAACGGAAGACAACAAGTCTGTAGCGTCAGGAGACCGCATGTATTGAAACTACAAACAAATAGACGCAGCCCTTACAAACGTCATCTTGCACTAAACAAATGTATACAGCGGTTTCACTTACCTGCAAAAAGAAACCACGTCAACCAAGCACCAGCCGCAAGGTTTGTCCCAAGCTACAGCTCTAAACAAAGATAATACTAATGTGAAACAGCGCACTACTAACAGTTAGCCAACATCACCAAACATACCTGACCGGCGATTAGAAATGACGCAGAGCAAAGGGGCGTGACTCGTGATGCCATACCACCTGACGGCCAAATTTATACCCGTCCACTGCACCGTGATAGGACAATCAATGAGCATAACCAACCCAATCCAACAGGACGACTCACGTTAATTCTATCACACATGCAAATGGATCCCAGCCTAGCTTTTGCATCTGAGGTCTTCAAATATAAATATTAGTGGTGGGCCGTTATCGGCGTTAACGTGCAGCGTTAACGTGAGACTCGGGCGATAAAAAAAAATATCGCCGTTAATCTATTCTCAAAGTTGGGTTGGGAGCTGGGTCTATACTACGCAAGCTATGATGACTTTCACCTTGATATTTTAGCGCGGATGTATACCTAGCCGAATTGACCCTTCGCAAAGACCCGCCCCCCTTAGTTACTGTTGCTTTGTCCGACAAGTCGTGGCGCTGTCACACCACACACAGTGATAAATGCATCACGGAGCAAAGAGGACACTGACAACACGTCGACAGACAAGACAGAGCAGGTTACTTATGATATTAAACAAAGTCCCAGCTTTAAAACTGTGTAGTTTTTTTTTAAGAAATTCAAACAATAAAAAAAGTTTTGTTGCTCTTTAATGTGTCGTGACCATGGTCGTGACAGATTGCTGTAGCGCCTCAGCTCAAGAGGCTCGTAAACCGATCATCTCTTACTACTAGTTCATTTATAGCATCAAATAAACATGAATGAACATGAGAATGAATGTTGTTTCAAACGCGGAAATATACACAATTTTTTTTAAGTTTAACTCCACCGAGGTTAATCTTCTAACGCCTGACTGCTTTGTCGGACAAAATGGCGGATTACTTTGTCATTATTTGGGTAGCATACATATTCTGAATGTTTTCGGCAGAATTTAAATGAGCCATTTTAATCTAGATTAATCTAGATTAAAAGAATCTAACCACCACTAATAAATATTGAATTGGGGGTGAGGGGTTATGAATTCATCTCTAATAGGAATTATTGTCTTCAGAAACATTTCGATTATTATTATGTGTGTGTGTGTGTGTGTGTGGTGGTATATAATTTCACAAAGATAGTCAGACCGTTCTGTTTTTGCTTTAAATCTTGAAATTAAATCTTTAGATTAGAATTCAAATGAAAAACAACTGCAAAGTGTGTAGTGTATCTAAAGTTAAATTTGAGTAAGTTTACTTATAGGTTATTTGCACATGATGTCACAGCATGTTTTTGCGTTGTTTATGATTGCTCAAATCGTTAAAATCGAGAACCTAGAAGGTGTTTTATATCGTTTACATAACTTATACCATTTTTTTTATAACTTATTTCATTTTTTTTACTTTAAAAGTTAATAAATGACCAACAATGGCGACATTCTTCACAATCATGACAGAAAATTAAAATACTGCCATAACTTCAGCAGAAAGGCAATGCGATATAAACAAATCAATCTAGAACTGAACACGGCGTGACGGCAGCTTCACATTCTCTATATCTTTCTTCTCGATGGCAATCAAGTCTTTCAATTCAGTAAAAAAAGTCGCTCCTCTTCATAACATAAGAATCACGTCCAACATATGTTGTGATTTTCCAACCTTTCTAAACCAGCACAGAAAGGACTTTTCTCCATCTCTTCCATTATAATTTTCACTGCTTGCCCTCTACCGGAATTTCGCGCGTCACCAGAACCACGTGATTGCAAACAACCTATTCATCCTTGGAATTCATTTTATTACTTGTGCTTAATTATTTCAGAAAGTGTTCAAATGTATGACTAATGCATTAAAAACCCATTTTTTTAATATATGCAGTGCAGTCTACATTTTGAAAATACGTGTAAATCTGTTTAATAATAAGTTTACTCTGGCAGAATCATGTTACAGTCGCACACACAAATCTATATTAAACAACACACCAGCAGCACAAGTAACACATATGTTGAGGGGTTGAACCATAGACTGTAAAAAAAGATGGATGACGCAACGCCGCTTCCTTCCATTGTAATGAACCGAGGGTAAAACGGACGATGATGGGCGTTGACATGTTGGAACCTGGGCATGTGCAGAAAAGAATCGTCAGTGGAGCCTGGAGGCGGAGTCGCGGTATCAAACTTCCGCCCAGACGTCTGCGTCATCAAGATCAGATCACCTATTTGTTTTATTTATTTATTATATTTTTCTTTTCCTCCTCCCTTTTTCATTTGGCTTAAACGATGGCTTAATTACATCTGGCAATAAGGAATTTACATTTATTTGAATGTTTATTAATGCACATTGTTCATTTTTAAACTAAATTACTAATAACTAGGTCAAAACAACATATCGTAATTGATGTATTTTAAATATATAAATTATACACAAATTAAAATTATACTTGTAAAATAATATTCTGTTTCTAGAGCAATAATATTTTTGAAACCTTGGTCAACTAACTTTACAGCAGATTGATTGCTGTAGACAGTGCTCTTTAATTAACTAGAGTAGGATTAGTTTTGTCCTGATAATTATTATTTTATACCGATAAAAATAATTAGTAACTGCCAGATAATGATCACCTGCTTTTTCCGTCATGGCTAACATTAGCCGTGTTATCTTGGCTAATAACATTTAATAATTAGCTTATAAAGCCCACATTTAATGTGACCGAAAAAAAAAACTCAGTGATCCGTCAGATCTTAGGTTGGTTAGGACAGTTTAATGCTGAACAGCTCCTTTTGTCAGTGAGAAATAACACAGAAATCGAAAAATAATAGTTATTTATTTATCTTCAATCTCCCCCCAAAGCTCCAACAGTTCTCAGGAGAAGCTGTCAATCAACTGTAAATCATGATGACACGCCCCGTTTCTATAGCACCAAATTGCTAGCAAAAATCAAACTGATCACAAAAACGAACTATTGAATATATTAATACTACCTTAAATGACCAAAACCATCTTTTGGAAAATTTTATTGTAAGTGTAATTCATTTTTTGTTATTTTGACAAGTGCCATTTGTTTGCATTGAGAGGGCGGGTTTATGACTTGTACTGCATCCAGCCACCAGGGGGTGATCAAACAGCCTGCGGCTTCACTTTTCAGGAGACACACCCGGGTTGAACGTCTCTTCAACTTGGTCAGATTTTGTTGCTCTCTGCCTTCAGCCAATCAGAGCTGCTGACGTCACGGCACTCGTCTGAATCCCCCTCGCTCAGGTGAAGTATAATGTCGCAATGTATAATTTATTTAAAGGTGCCCAAGAATGCTTTTTCACAAGATGTAATATAAATCTAAGGTGTCTCCTGAATGTGTCTGTGAAGTTTCAGCTCAAAATACCCCATAGATTTTTTTTAAATTAATTTTTTTAACTGCCTATTTTGGGGCATCATTAACAATGCACACTGATTTACACTCGACGCCGCCCCTTTAAATGCTCACGCTCCCTGCCAAACGAGCTCTCGACTATATTACAGCGCATTTACAAAGTTCACACAGCTAATATAACCCTCAAATTTATCTTTACAAGATGTTCGTCATGCATGCTGTATGCATGCTTTGAATTATGTGAGTAAAGTATTTATTTTGATGTTTATATTTGATTCTGAATGAGTTTGAGGCTGTGCTCTGTGGCTAACGGCTAATGCTACATTGTTGGAGAGATTTATAAAGAATGAAGTTGTGTTTATGCATTATACAGACTGCAAGTGTTTAAAAATGAAAATAGTGACGGCTCTTGTCTCCGTGAATACAGTAAGAAACGATGGTAACTTTAACCACATTTAACAGTACATTAGCAACATGCTAACGAAACATTTAGAAAGACAATTTACAAATATCAGTAAAAATATCATGATATCATGGATTATGTCAGTTATTATTGCTCCATCTGCCATTTTTCGCTGTTGTTCTTGCTTGCTTACCTAGTCTGATGCTTCATCTGTGCAGATACAGACATTACTGGCTTGTGTAATCCATTAAACATGGGCTGGCATTATGCAAATATTGGGGCGTACACCCCGACTGTTACGTAACAGTCGGTGTTATGTTGAGATTCGCCTGTTCTTCGGAGGTCGTTTAAACAAATGAGATTTATATAAGAAGGAGGAAACAATGGAGTTTGAGACTCACTGTATGTCTTTTCCATGTACTGAACTCTTGTTATTTAACTATGCCAATATAAATTCAATTTTTGAATCTAGGGCACCTTTAACAAAACACTGAAAGCTCAATTCATCGCTCAATCTTGGGAATTCTGACCAGTTCAATCAAGTGGCATCGCAGCCTGAGCTTGATGATGATAACAAACCGCTAATGGCTTCACACCAGACGCGACTTGCGTGAATAAATCGCGCTATTCGCGTGTAGTGACGCTTGAACAATTTGCGTTTACTTGCTTCATTCACGCGTGAAAAACACTTCACAACAGACACAAATTCGTGTCATGAGAGACTCTTTCACACACTTCCTCTGAATAAATACACAACTCGTCAGCGGGAAAGTAGTTGTAAAATACGGCCAATAAACTCAATTTGCCTGCTTTAAAGCTTGTAGTCTCAATATTGCCTACAGCTCGAGCAAAGACCGTTTTTACTATTTAACAGATTGTCCGACCTCCTCACCAGTGTTGGGCACGTTACTTTAATTAAGTAATTAGTTATAGTTACTAGTTACTAGTACTACTTCTCACAAATAGTAACGGAGTTAGTAACTGAGTTACATCATTATAAAAGTAACTATTTACCAGAGAAAGTAACTATTGCATATAAAAAATAAATAAATAAAATGTCAAATAACTTGAATGCCCCCAATATTAAATACAAATACAATATTAAATTTGTGCCAAATTTACTAAAATCTTTTTTTTTTTTTACTAAATTTTTTTTACTAATATTTCAACTAAAATATCATTTTAAGTCTCGATTAAAGAGACGCATCTCTTTAGCCAAGCATTCACATAATAATATCAGATCAATTGCTTGTGGCTATATTTACTTAATGTTATGAACAGCAGCTACAATTATTCTCCATTCGCCTTTCTGATTTATCTCGGGATGCCCGTGACTAGAGAGTACATCAGCTTCAGTTTGGATCCAGCCTCTTAAGAAGACCTCAGATGACCAACACCTGTGAAGAGACGGCGCCAACTCCTGCGAGGACTTCAGAAGATGCAACATCTGGATCAACATGCACATTCCCAAATTTCTATATCCTAATTATTGTTAATATGCAATTCATTTTCCAGGAGCTCATTGCTTGTACCTTCAATTAAATTGCTAACAGTGTTTGTAAATTAATTGCCTAAATTATTACATTATTAGCTAACCGCATTCTTTAAATTGTAATGTTGACATGCATTCTCTGTAAAGCTGCTTTGAAACGATATGTATTGTGAAAAGAACTATACAAATAAATGTGAATTGAATTGAATATTGTATTTTATTGTATTGTAAAACTTTATTGTACCACTCAAGGGCAATTTCTTCAGTGGCATGATGGATTATTCACACCACATAAAAGAGAAATACACATCATTAACTGCACATTAAGATATAAAATAAAATAAAAACTACCTCTTCCTTTTTGAATTAAGCATATGGATAGCATGGTACAACTGAAAATTTAAATCTGTTTGTCTTAGCTAAAGGGACCCTATACAAAGATCCTGAGGGGAGGGTCTGAAATGAATATGTCACTTTCTTCATCACCTGTGGCCTGTTGCACAAACCCCATTTCAGTTTCTACCCAGGTAAGTTCAAGATTAGTTTGAGCAAACTCTGGTTTTTCAGGCTTATGAAGGTGGATTGGTTTTTAGTGAGGTTCATTGCTATGGTAACTTACGCTACATGGCTAATCTGCTCCGGAGCAGAATTTATTCTGGGTTAGAGATCACAAACCCAAACTCGACCAATCAGCTGTGAGTAAGTGACATGTGTCTGATGCAATAAAGATACTCCCCCTGTATCTCCAAATTAAATCTGTTTATAGTGAAAACATTTTAGAGACAAAATTGCTCAACCTTTCCTGTTAATTATTCATTATATTTATATTAAATAAATCAAATTATGAATAATTCATGACATATTCATATAATTAGGCCTATTATAGTAAATTGACAATATTACACTTTGCTTTGAAATTGAAATTATATGTTATGTTATTATATGTTATTATATGTTGAATAATGAAGCAGAATAACACCAATAAATATAATTTACGAATTATCATCAGTTACTTTACAATAAACAGACAGACATGCATAAATATGGAGGACCAAATTACTCGAAATGAAATAATTAAATAAATAATGAATTCAATAAAACATCAATTTAATGCAACAGTTTATTCTGAAATAATAAATTAAATAATTAATTTAATTATTAATTAAATTATAAATACAATTATATATTTTGTAAAATTCCATAAAAACACAACATTTATTGTTTAATATATTTCACAATATCCTTTTTCACACACTATTATTGTGTTCAAATATATCTTTTTTCATAATTAAATGTGCTTTTAATAATAATAATATGCTGCATTTTTTACGAATGACACCTATTTGACGAATCATGCATTTCCAACGCACTATTTTCCCAAAGATTCTTTTCATAATAATAAAGGACATTTCACAAATGCCAACAGGCCGTGGGCGGTGCTTGGCGCTAATTGGCTAATCCTTTTGGATGAATTACTTAGGTCTGGCGTGGTGAACTGAACGTTCCATATGCACAAAGAATATACACTAAGTTCTAAGCTCTTTGATATGCATCGGCATTCGGCACTATGCAGGCCAATCGGTGTATGACTGTCATACTATGACATCAACATACCGCAAAAGCGATTCAAAAGCATAACGAGTCACATGCTCTCCAAACGCATTCTGCTATCGGCCTGCACAGCGCTGATGCATCTGGAACAAGCCTTGGGAATGAATATGGCTGTTTTCATTTGCAGATGAAGTAGAAGGGAATGTTTTGTTTGGTGATGCTCTGGTATCTGGATCAGACGACATAAGGGATCTGCTAGTGGAAATAAGTGCATTAAATAAATCTAGAAATTGATGACTAGCCTACATATGGAACACTTTACCAGCACTCAACGCAGAGTTCTTGTAAATGAGTAAGTTAGTAATGTGACAGGTACAATTTGCAGGTAGGACATATGATGTCCCCACCACATTGGGTCGATATTGTCCCTACCACTTTTTTTTTTTTTTTTTTAAATCTCACTGTACGTATATATACCTAATGCAAATGAAACCTATCCAATTGACATTAATTTGTGTTAAAAAGAGGCAATCTGGTGCAGGGATGTGTTGATTTTGATATGCTGAGTGTTCGTTGCTGCTGTTTTCAGTAGCGGAAAGTTCTATTTTGGTTCGTGCAGTCTTCAACAGACGAGCGCGTGCGTCAATCTATCGCTAATGCCGCTGCGCAGGGTCTATTCTTTCCGGTGTAATCACAAAACAAAATGCACACACACGTGTCCCCGCTCTTGATACACATCATTGCATTTAATTTTAATGAGGAGAAAAAACTTGATGAGGGTGGAACATGACGTTCCGTGACTAAAGGTGCGTTCACGCGGCCTCGTAATTCCTGTAGTTACGAGATTCTAGCCTGTAAAAAACGTTCACGTCCCCGTAGAGCTCGTAATTACAGCTTGTAAGATGGGAGTTTTCTGAAAGCTCCCACATGCACCACGTGGCCGCCGTACCACCTGACCGCTGTACAGGGACGTGGGAACTATATTGTGAGAGGGGGGCGATTGTTAAATAAAAAATAAAAAAAAACGTTATCCAATCACTGCTTAACCTAATAAAAAAATATTGACTAATATAGCCTACTTTTATATTATCTGTGCGTATACATAATATAGATTTTAATAGCTTGATGCTCTTTAAATATTTTGTTGCATTGTTAAAAGTTTCGGTGCATAGGACAGACCTATCCGCGATCGCTCTCCATGGTTCTGACCAAAGAAGAGCGCTTTGGAATCTCCGTTACGCATGAAACGTATCATACCTGGGCTGCGTTTCCCGATAACATTGTCTCTTAGCGCGCTACGAAGACTCTTAAGGTATAACTTAACTAAAGATATACTACCACTAAAGGTATATCATTGCTAGGCGTCTTCATGGCTATCATCCACTCGCCTTTATAACGACCAAGTTAGTTGAGCTGTATGCGCGATTTAATTTTATGACACAAAATTTTGAAATGTAGGCTTAAATCAAACACATTTTAATTCAGATTCTGTATATATATATATAAAAACGGAAAACAAAAACAACGAAAAAAACAGCTGGCTGACCCCTTTTCCCCACCCCTCTAGGGGTCAGCCACCTGGGGCACGTTCAAGCTCACACCGGTGCGCAACGTTTTGCTACGTTTTCCGGGTTGAACGACACGTTTCCTGGAAACGGTGTGCAACGGTGTGCAACTGGTTTGAGATGCGTTTTCTCTTGTTTGGTGGGTGTGTCAGAAATGTCAGCCCAATCAGCGGCAACCTGTATATAAACCACACGGTATTAAAGAGACAGCTCGCACACTGGGTATTAATGTAACATAAAAATACTTTACTTATATATTTTGCTGTTGTATTGTGAAGTTACACTTTAATAAACTTTTATATACTCCTCTGATTATATAATGGTAAAAATTACAATATCAAAGCACAACAACAGTGATCAGAAATAATGATAAGCCTATTAAACAATAAAATAATATAGATCAACACAGTCACTGAGGTAAGAAGTGGATTATCCTTCACCTGAAATGTTTGTCTTTTTATCCTGAGATGCAAGGCAAGTGTTGTATCAAAATAATTAGAAGATTCCACAAATCCCTTCACTCGATTGGGATGTTCTCTTTTATTCTGGACGGCAAGGGCAGTGACTGTACATCGAGGGTATTTTGCAGTATTAAACATGTATTTATATCGACTTAATCAGGCTATATATATATATATATATATATATATATACACTTCCGTGGATTATCCCGCTTATACCTTGGTTATTTGCCAAGTTAAAAACAAGTTAAAGCTGTAACTGATGTTCACAGTGTTTTTTTAACAGACGGGTAAAAATGACGGTTATTTCCTTAAGTTACGGCTCGTTAGTTCTAGCACTCCGCTTTAATAAAGTAGAGCCATTGGATTGCTTTTATTTTAACGAATTATCACATTTATTTAAATTCATTATTAAAGAAAGAGTCAGAGAACTGAAAGAGAAAGATCAGAGAGAGAGCGAGAGAGAGATGCGTGCGCGATAGGCTACCTGCATTGTGTGCGTCTCTTCTTTAAAGTCTAACAGTCTAAATCCCCTCGTTGCTTAAGCATATAACTTAGATAACATAGGCTAACTTAATGATTCTTTAATGAATTTATTAAAATTATTTATGAATGACAGACAACACTGACAGTGACAAGGCAATCTTTATTTAACTAATCATATCATTTATTTACATTACTAATTATGTAGAGTGTGAAATAAAACCGGCGTCTCCGTTTACTATAAATATAAAGACACATTACATTTATTGAAATGCATTAAATTAAATGAAAACATTAATAATAATAAAAAAAGAAATCACGGTTTATACCTGCTCTGAGACACATCAAACTTGCAGCACTGTATTCGCGTCCAGCGGTAGACTGAACAGAGGCATAAAACTCCCGCAATGTCTCATGTAAAAGAGAAGCAGAGTAGGTCTCCACATCACAATTGTTCTGTCTTTGGCGCAAAAAGTCACTGAAAGTGTTAACTGCCCATTTAGTTGTCTTTTTCGTATTGACCTCATCTTTTTCGTCTTCGGTCTTGCTCTGCCGGAATTAATTCTTTGTGCTGCTTTTTGTCATTCAACGTCTTCTCCAAGTCTTCTATTTCATCTTGTGCCTGGACCCATTTCAACATTGCCATATTCACCACCATGCAAATGAAACGATATGCAAAAATCATCCGTTTAGCCTACCTAAATAAACATTTTCATATATGCCTCTCACTCAGTTTGCAAGCGTAACTGTTACTATGGTTACCAATGTTTATAGTGGCGGATTAATTTCGATCTGTAATCAAACAGACTGGAACTACCTGTGCATTAAACGGTTTTACTGCACACCTTCCAGCCAATCAGAATCGAGTATTTAACAGACCAAGGTATATATATATATATATATATAATATATATAATATATATATATATATATATATATATATGACATTATGCTGCCCACTGCAGCAATGTCACCAACGTCACCAACCACTCGAAGATCGGTTGTCCTGTCTGTTCGCTCTCCATATTTTAAACCAATTAGCGCCAAGCACCGCCCACTGCCTGTTGATTGGCATTTGTGAAATGCCCTCTATTATTATGAAAAGAATCTTTGGGAAAATCGTGCTTTGGAAATGCATGATTCGTCAAATAGGTGTCATTCGTAAAAAATGCAGCATATTATTATGAAAAACAGCTTTTTGAAAAAGCACATTTAATTATAAAAAATATATATATTTGAACAAATAATAGTGTGAAAGAGGATATTGTGAAATATATTAAGCGATAAATGTTGTGTTTTTATGGAATTTTACAAAATAAATAGATACATTTATTTATTTATTTATTTAATAATTGAAATAATAAATAAATACATTAATTATTTCAGAATAAACTGTTCCATTAAATTGTTGTTTTATTGAATTCATTATTTATTTAATTATTTCATTTTGAGTAATTTGGTTCTCCACACATAAAATTCTTACAAGTGTCATTTATCATTAAAACAAACTCAAACTGATATATGTTTGATTTTGGCAGATCAGCTCCTCCCATCACAGTTACATCATCAGTGATGCTCCTCCCACACTGGACTTCACAGTCAATGAAGCTCCTCCCACTGTAATCACATCATCAGTGAAGCTCCTCCCACTGCAATTCTCCAATAAATGCTGGAATATTCCCATCAGAGCATCAGGAAGAGCTGAAATCTGCAAAGACTGAGTTCATTAAAGAGGACAGTGAGAACATGAGTGATCCAGAACCCTGCAGAATGAAACACACTGAAGATATTGAAGAACAAAGAGGTTGGTGTTTATTCTTCATTCATTCATGATGCTGAACAACATTCCTGTTAGAAAGATTCAAACACTTCTGCACATTTAGATAAACAGTCAAACTGAAATGGGTACAAATGTTTGTTTTCCACAAATGGTCAGTAAAGAGAGTTTGAGGAACTTTCATATTAATTGTCAACATCAGGTCAAAATAAATATTAACCAGCAGGAGGAAGTTGGTGCACTAATTTGTTCTTGTTTACATTAGTTCAAAGTTAGTTTTAGTGTAAAATATTGTAATTACCTCAATTAACTACATCATTAAAAAGGTCTAAGCTTGAAGTTTCAGTATTTGACTTCTGTTTTAGTCTGAACATCTTATAGTGACAGTAATGTCTTGAAAGTTATGAAAATGAAACACCAAGTGAGTCGATATTTTAATATGAATATTATGAACCTCAGCTGCACTGAGAAAAATACTGACGGTCTTCATGAAAGTGATTGACTAAACATGTCCCTCAATAGTGTACATTTGGAGAAATATTTATATATTCTCATATGTTTTGTCAGTTTTCTATATAGAGAAGTAATATTTATTCAATTTTTATCCTCAAATGTGGCGATGAGAGCATTATGGAGCACTTTCATTCATACCGAAAGCCAGAGGGCAGAAAGAGACTTTCATTAATTAAATGACAGAAACATAGCCTGTATCACTGTGCAGAATACTATAAAAATGTATTTTCTGTCTCATTTTTTATTCTGAAGCCACATCAGATCACAGAAGGTTGTTTTAAAACACTCAACTTGCATTAGAGTGAGTTTGGAGCAAAAACATGGTTTTAATCTCATAAATTGTCATGTTTTGGTGGTGTGCTAAGCTAACATGCTAGCTAGCCCTTATGCAGCTGTTTGAATAGTAAAGCTCATTTGAATGTTTGAAAGAAGGTGAAGTGAGAAGAAACAAAAACAGTGTGAATAGAGAGTCATCAGTAATTTCAATAATGACAAAAGAATTATAATTAGAGCCATAACCAAGCCGGAGAGCTGTGAATGTGTGCAGGAGAGACTGAAACTGAATGGGGCAGTTTGCACCACAAAACAATAGAGACACTGAATAGATGCTTAGAGGATGACAATAAACATCAGTTAGCATTTTAGATGTTTTCTCAAAATTATCTTCAGATTTGAAATAGAATATGGCTTAGCTGCAGTGCATTTCTAGACTGTGTAAGGCCCCCCAATCGGCCCAATGGCGGTTTCCCACAGGACGGGGAAGGTCTCTTGCGCGTTCCGTCTTTTCAGCGTGGCAAAGTAGTTTAATTCCAATAATCTCTTATCTGACTCCATGTTATCATGACCTCGAATTTAGTTTAGAATGTCAATTGATTATTGGTCATTTGTATAATAATTTAGCTTTACATTTGATATTCTATTTAACTCTTTACTCTTATTGTACTTGTTCATTCGGTTCTCAGTCTCGCACAGGGTCCTCGCACTGGCCATTCATTAATGTGCGGGCCCACGATCACAAACTCGCCAGTCTTGGTCACTAGACGAGGTAATTGACTATACTATTTAGAAGGCCGCTTTCATGCTTGCTCTGTCTAAAAGTATTTGTGTAGTCCCCTTAGATCTGTATACACTTGAATTAAAGTAACACTAACTCTAGTCAGGTCATAACCACTATTTACAGGGAAGTCGACCAATATTACTTCTCTTATAATAGCTTTGGTTTGGTTATGCCATGGTTTCCCATGTACACTTAGCTAGAGTAACGTTACAATAAACAGAGTAAGGCTCACCCTATTTAGGTTGGTCGATCAACATTTGTTGCCTAAACGAAATTCCCTTTTTAGCCTTTACAGTCTTAAGTACACTTGAACTAATGCCAAGCGTTAGTCGGAGCTCTAAAATCACAGTTAGTGTGCCCTATGCTCCACTCAACTGAACTTTAGTCCGTTACTAACCTGACGCAGATTTGCGGTAACAATGGATACATCGGAATCTACTAAAGTCAATAATTTCAGAGTAAATCAGAATAAAGTCAAATGTGACAATTTATTAGTCAGGTAAATGTATCATGCCAATTACATAATCAATTCAAAGGTGATCAATACCAAACATCAAATGCTCAGAAATAGAGTAAGATGCATACCTGACATTAGGAAAATACACACTGCTGGGTGTCCTGGACACCCAGCAATGAGGGCTCGTCTGAATACAGAAGCGCCCCGAGCCTTTTGCAACATTTCTTTAAATACTCAGACCAACCAAAACATCCCCCGATGTGGGGCATGAACTAACAATCAGAATTTGCATTGACTAGGGTCACAGACCTCGGGGGTTCGCACCTTGCTGTGGAACAGGAGGTAATTTGGATGAAAGACCCAAAGAAAGGGACACACCCATGGTTGCAACCAAAGTACCCCTAAACTCTTAAAACCTTTAATACCTTTGGTTTACTTTCATGTAGACAAGACCATTGTACCAGTTGCACTGAGACGTTTCAAATGATACCAAACATGACTGTTAATTCATTTGCATTGACAGAACATTATAATTTGTATATAATCTTTTTAAGTGAACTGAGTGATGGGAAGAATGTGTAAAGGGAAGGAAGTGGGGGAGAAGGAGCAAATGTGAAGGAAGGACAGGATGGAAAGAAGCTTTCCCGCAACCTCACGCTGTGGGGTGTGGAGACAAATGGCTGTATGCGTTTGTGCTGTCCATATCTCAGGAGATCAAAGTATCTGAAGATCTGTTGATCTTACAACTGAAACAAGGCTAATTTTATTTTCATAAAGATGTTTCATAAAATACATTTCTAATAATATTTAAGCTCTTCATAACTATTTTTATTAGAGACTGAATACCTTTTGTGCACCAAAAAAAAAAAAAACACTGGGCACTGAAAATGTAAATTAACTCGCTGGCATTAGAGGCCTCACTGAGCCATCAGATTTCATCAAAAATATTTTAATTTATAATCCAAAGATGAACGAGGGTCTTACGGGTAATTAATGACAGAATTTTCATTTTTTGGTGAACTAAGCCAGGGCTCCAGACTGCGCCTAAAACTGTCACATTGGTGACTAAAAATGTTAATTTGCGAGTGATATTTTTGCATACAAATTCACACTTTATGACTGTGAATTTGCGTTTATTTGCATGTTCTGTGACCAGTAGCCTATCACATCATTTGATGTGTTGACGTAATTAAATTAATGAGATTAAATGAGATAACTTCCAAACTGTGTTTTTCAAAATCTACTTACTCCACCTTGAAGTTCTCACTACAGAAACATGGGATTTGTCTATAATGTTTTTAAAATAATAATTGAAGATCAATGATCCTCATCATAGAAATTTTCGGGGACATTACTTAACATTGATTAATTTATAAAAAGACATCAAAGTGATGATAATATTTTATAGCAGTTGTCTAGTTTCTGCTATTACATCAGGGCTCACTTTATGTATATTTTCTCTCTTTGGATTATTTTGATGTACTGAAAATATATATATTTTTTTCTTCCATTTAGATATGATTAAAGAGGAGGAGGAGAGTGAAGAACTGAGTGAAGTGGAGGAGAAACATCATGTCAAACCTGGAGAAAAACCTTTGAGTTGCTCAAAGACTAAAAAGACGTTTTTAAAGAAAAGAGCCAAGAAATCTGCAACCTGCACTCAGTGTGGAAAGAGTTTCACAACCCAACACAATCTTGATGTTCACATGAGAGTTCATACTGGAGAGAGACCGTTCACATGTGATCAGTGTGGAAAGAGCTTCACAACCAAACACATCTTGAGTGTCACATGAGGATCCACACTAGAGAGAAGCCGTTCACATGTGATCAGTGTGGAAAGAGTTTCACAACCAAACAACATCTTGAGTGTCACATGAGGATCCACACTAGAGAGAGACCGTTCACATGTGATCAGTGTGGAAAGAGTTTCTTAACCAAACAAAGTCTTAAGATTCACATGAGGATCCACACTGGAGAGAAACCGTTCACATGTGATCAGTGTGGGAAAGGTTTCACAACCAATTCTAGTCTAGAGATTCACACGAGGATCCACACTGGAGAAAACCGTTCATATGTGATCAATGTGGAAAAACATTAATAGGGCATCAAACCTGAAGACACACCTGACAGTTCATACAAAGGTGAAGCCATATTCATGTTCTGTGTGTGGAAAGAGTTTTTCACAGCTGGCAAATTTAAAAGCACATCAGAAAACACACACTGGTGTGAGAGAGTACATGTGCTTTGAGTGTGAGAAGACTTTTACTACAGGGAGTGATTTAAAAAAACACCAGAGAATTCACACTGGAGAAAAACCTTACAAGTGTTCACACTGTGACAAGAGATTCAGTGATTCATCACATCTGAAAAGACATGAGAGGAGCCACACTGGAGAAAAACCTTACAAGTGTTCACACTGTGACAAGAGATTCAGTCTGTCATCATCTCTGAAAAGACATGAGAGGAACCACAGCACATCCACTGTGTGCTGAAAATGATAATTTTAACAATGCAGTAAAGTATTTTTTAAAAACACATTATTTAATATCCTTAAGTTGTAGTGTATCTAAAGTTAAATTTGAGTAAGTTTACTTATAGGTTGTTTGCACATGACGTCACAGCAGCAGCGCAAATGAGTCTGGAGGGCAGGGAGTGATGTTTCTATATAGGAATCCTAAAAACTCAAAATTCACATGATTTGCATTGTTTATGATTGCTCAAATCGTTAAAATCGAGAACCTAGAAGGTGTTTATATCATTTACATAACTTATACCGTTTTTTATAACTCATTTCTTTTTTTTACTTTAAAAGTTGTCGCCTTTTATAGCGTTTTGCGTCTGCTGATACTGAAATGAATATGGATACCTGCTTACCTTTTGTTTTTGACTTGTTTAAATTTTCACATTCTTTATGCTATCGTTTGCAGGGAGGAGAAGTTATTTTATCCTATTGAATAACAATTTTGTGTTTTCACTTCAGTTTTGTAGAACTCAGTTCATGTTGATGTGGTTACCATGAAAACAGTCACACACTGCTGCTTCAGTGTCCAAATAAAATAAATGTGTTTAACAAGCTGACAGAAGTCGATGCATTTATTTGTTGGAAGCGTGTAAATGTAACTGTAGTTTTAATGTTGTCTTTGTAAATATTCACTTTCCCATATGGCCACGAAGGAGAATCGGAGGGTCATGATCAGGGGACAGACAGTGACATGCTGTATTTTTGTATTAATCTCAACAATTGACAACCAAAATTAAACCCATAGAAGCTCGTGAACAGTTTGAAGTGGCTGTGTGCAAGTTATAATCATTCACAAGCGAGTGAGTCATACTCGCAAACATAACGTTAATAATTACACAAAAACCAAATACAAAACTCAGCTAAGTGTGTGATTATTTTGAGTGAAAGGCAGTGTGTTTATTTAGTGACATTATTACATTTGCTAGTCGTCTTCCCTCACCTCCTCAACACTTCGGTAAAGTTAGTTTTATATTCGCACATTCGGACTTCTGATTAATTCAGACTTTCCAATAAATATGCAATAAATTAATGTTTGCGAATTTTAAGCAGTGACATGATATTGACAACCAACGATTGTCAACTTACAACATTTTTCACAGTCGATCAAAATAGGCAAGTATTGTTTTAATGGCATATTTACTTGTGAATGTCCACTGAATGTCCAATGTAGTGTGATTAACAAGGCTATTGAATACGGATGTCCGAATGTGCGAATATAAAACCAACTTTACCCAAGTCTCCTACACCAAGACTAAAATAGTAGCTATTACACCGTCCAGTCTTTTTCCCCGAATGATATTGTGAGTTCCTATTGCAATTCTCGATTCAGCATAAATGACCAACAATGGCGACATTTTTCAACAATCATGACAAAATTAAAATACTGCCATAACTTCAGCAGAAAGGCAATGCGATATAAACAAATCAAAACTAGAACTAAACAAGGCGTGACGGCAGCTTCACATTCTCTATATCTACCTCCTCAATGGCAATCAAGTCTTTCAATTCAGTAAAAAAGTCGCTCCTCTTCATAACATAAGAATCATGTCCAACGTATGTTGTGATTTTCTGTTTAAAACTTTCTAAACCAGCACAGAAAGGACTTTCTCCATCTCTTCCATTATAATTTTCACTGCTTGCCCTCCACCGGAATTTCGCGCGTCACCAGAACCACGTGATTCCAAAAACCTATTCATCCTTGGAATTCATTTTATTACTTGTGCTTAATTATTTCAGAAAGTGTTCAAATGTGTGACTAATGCATTAAAAGCCCATTTTTAATATATGCAGTGCAGTCTACATTTTGAAAATACGTGTAAATCTGTTTAATAATAAGTTTACTCTGGCAGAATCATGTTACAATCACACACACAAATCTATATTAAACAACACACCAGCAGCACAAGTAACATTACATATTACATAATACGGCACTCGTCTGAATCCCCTTCACTCAGGTGAAGTATAAAGTCTTAATTTAATTAATTTAATAAAACACTGCGCAATACATCGCTCAGTCTTGGGAATTCTGACCAGTTGAATAAATCACGCTATTCGCGTGTAGGACGCTTGAACATTTTGAGTTTACTCGCTTCATTCGTGCGTGAAATTCACTTCACAACAGACGCGAATTCGCGTCACTAGAGGGGCTCTCCTCTCCCGCTCCTTTATGTGTCCCAGACTCTTCCACACACGTCCTCTGAATAAATACACAACTCGCCAGCGGGAAAGTAGTTGTAAAATACGGCGAATAAGCTCAATTTGCCTGCTTTAAAGCGTGTAGTCTCAATATTTATATAGCCTATAGCTCGAGTAAAGACCGTTTTTACTATTTAACAGATTGTCCGACCTCCTCACTCACTTTCTTCCAAGCAAGATAATTTTTTATTCCTTTTTCTATAAAAGTATGAATATGTATCTTACTGCATTGTTGTTTCGGATTTCTGCCTCCGTCAGTACTAAAGCAAGCTCCTGATTGGCTAACGCCGTGCAATTTATTATTATTTTTTTTTATTTATTTTTTTTTACTAAAATTTCAACTAAAATATCAGTTTAAATCTAGATTAAAGACGCATCTCTTTAGCCAAGCATTCTCATAATAATATCAGATCAATTGCACGTGACTATATTTACTTAATGTTATGAACAGCAGCTACAATTATTCTCCATTTGCTTTCCTGATTTATCTCGGGACGCCCGTGACTAGAGAGGACATCAGCTTCAGTTTGGATCCAGCCTCTTAAGAAGACCTCAGATGACCAACACCTGTGAAGAGACAGCGCCAACTCCTGTGAGGACTTCAGAAGACACAATCATCTGGATCAACATGCACATTGCCCAATTTCTATATCCTAGAAATAAATAATAATAATAATAAAAAAACCTACCTCTTCCTTTTTGAAGCAATGGATAGCACATGGTACAACTGAAAAATTAAATCTGTTTGTCTTAGCTAAAGGGACCCTATACAAAGATCATGAGGGGAGGGTCTGAAATGAATATGTCGCTTTCTTCATCACCTGTGGCCTGTTGCACAAAGCCGGTTTCAGTTTCTACCCAGGTAAGTTCAAGATTAGTTTGAGCAAACTCTGGTTTTTCGGGCTCATGAAGGTGGATTGGTTTTTAGTGAGGTTCATTGCTATGGTAACTTACGCTACACGGCTAACCTGCTCCAGAGCAGGATTTATTCTGGGTTAGAGAGCACAAACCCAAACTTGACCAATCAGCTGTGAGTAAAGTGACATGTGTCTGATGCAATAAAGCCACTCCCCTGTATCTCCAAATTAAATCTGTTTATAGTGAAAACATTTTAGAGAGACTAAAGAGATGTGTCTTTAATCTAGACTTAAATTGATATTTTAGTTGAAAATTTAGTTAAAAAATATTTAGTAAATTTGGCGCAAATTCGCACTGCCTTAACCAATCAGGAGCTTGCTTTAGTAGTGACGGAGGCAGAAATCCGAAACAACAATGGAGGACAAAATCATTGTCGCTGTAAGATAGCCTACATATTCATACTTTTATAGAAACAGGAATAAAAATGATAATTAGGCCTATTATAGTCATTGACAATATTAAACTTTGCTTTGAAATTAAAATAAATATAATACATGCATATTATATAAATCTTTCAAACAGATAAAGCTTACAAGTATTTTTTTTAACTTTTTTGTGAAACTATATTAATTATTCAGTATATTTGTTTGATGCACATGCATTGATATAGTCAGATATTTTCTTTCCTCAAATTTCACTAGTGTTTATTCCTGCTTTGTAAATGTGTTTAATTTCATATTTTTCATAAAGATCTCTTAATCTTCAGAAGAGACATGAATTGCGCAGCTCTCTCTTGAGAAGTGAATTAAACTGACGTTCTCCTTGTTCCGTGTGATTGGCTGTTTGTCACTCTTTCAGATGCACACGCTTTGCAATCTCTGGATTAAACCCGAGTTGACAGAAGGTTTATACTGAGCGTTGTGAAACATCTGATCCTGATCTAAACCAGGTTGAATTTATCTGGATTTGTCAACTCCAAACCTATTGTGAAACTCAGAGTTTGTTCAGCTTCATGCAACAGATTACTGAATATAAAAACAAATCTGGCAACCCAGGCAATTTCACACATTTTACTGCAGTCATTTCCAACCTTTGATAGTGAATTCTTCTGTTTGACCTTTAAAGAGTCAAACCAACAAATCAATCCTGCCTGATTTTAAGAATTTTAAGAATGATCAATAAAGCCAACATCCAAGAATCTCTCTTGACCAGAGAGTTGTATATCATGAAAAATATCATTAATTGTAATTATATATAGAACAGGGAAGTTTCTTTAAACATGTTGTTTTTAAAATCAATAAATTACTCTAAGCTGTTCCACTTCTGCTAATTTTCTGCAACCAGTTTTCTGTTGTTAAAGCCTATTCACACCGAGAAAGATATCTGCTCCCGTTCACCATCTCAGTGTCAGACAGCTGCCTTCTAAAAAAAAAGCACAAAAAAGCTTTTCTTATTTAGTATTTTTTGTCTTGCTTTCAGGCTAAATATATATGAAAAATCTTAGATGCTTTTGCTAGATAAGTAAAATGACATAAGATCCTTTTTCTTCTTTTCTGGAGAAAAAAAATCTAAATTAAGTTAGTTTTTGCCATAGTGATTGAAAGATGAAGTACTACAAAATATATATTTTAATATATTATAGTGAGATGCTCAGCTGATGATCTGAATGTTTTGTTGAATGAGTGTTGATAGTATGAGGATCATCAATATTAACAGAGAAACTGCTGAAAACACTCTTTATTTCATGTCAATAGTTCCTGTTTTCACCTCATTTATTATGCTGATGTCTTCAGATCTGCTGTAAATTGACACTTCAAGCTCATTTCATTGCTGTCAACAGACTTTATGCTTTCAGCTGTTTTTCTTACCATTATTTATTATTGCAAGAAGTGACTTTACATTACTTGTATTCTTTTTTTGTATTTCTTGATATCTGACTGTTGAATGAAGAAGCAGAATAATGTTAGGAGCAATAAATATAATTTACAAATTATCATCAGTTACTTTACAATAAATAGACAGACATGCATAAATGCTTACAAGTGTCATTTATTATTAAAACAAACTCAAACTGATATATGTTTGATTTTTTGCCAGATCAGCTCCTCCCATCACAGTCACATCATCAGTGATGCTCCTCCCACACTTAGTTTCACAGTCAATGAAACTCCTCCCACTATAATCACATCATCAGTGAAGCTCCTCCCACTGTAATTCCCCAATAAATGCTGGAATATTCCCATCAGAGCATCAGGAAGAGATGAAATCTGCAAAGACTGAGTTTATTAAAGAGGACAGTGAGAACATGAGTGATCCAGAACCCTGCAGAATGAAACACACTGAAGATACTGAAGAACAAAGAGGTTGGTGTTTATTCTTCATTCAGTCATGATGCTGAACAACATTCATGTTAGAAAGATTCAAACACTTCTGCACATTTCTAAACAGTCAGACTGAAATGAGTACAAATGTTTGTTTTCAACAAAAAAGGCAGGTTTGAGAAACTTTCATATTAATTCATCAGGTCAAACTAAATATTAACCTGCAGGAGGAAGTTGGCGCACTAATTTGTTCTTTGTTTTAATGTTTTAAAGTTAGTTTTAGTGTAAAAGATTGTAATTACCTCAAGCTTCCGTTTTTGGCTTCTGTTTAGTCTGAAAATCTTATAGTGACAGTAATGTCTTGAAAGTTATGAAAATGAAACACCAAGTGAGTCGATATTTTAATATGAATTATGAACCTCAGCTGCATTCAACGATAAAAAATACTGACGGTCTTCATGAAAGCGATTGACTAAACAATGTCCCCCGTGGCTTTTAGTTCAAAAGTGTGTACATTTGGAGAATTATTTATAGATTCTCATATGTTTTGTCAGTAATATTTATTCAATTTTTACTCTTAAGCCGAGTTCAGACTGCACGATTTTAGCCCCGATTTTGGCTCGCCGACAGGTTTTGAGAAATCGCCGACAAATGCCCGAAATCACAGGCAAATCGGTGCTCGTTCACGCGAGTGACAATCACGCAGTGTGAATGAGCAAAGACGCGATCTGATAGAATCGCCGACGAGTCGCCGACGCCCGTGAGATATTTGGCATGCTAAATATCTGGACCTGTCAGCGATTCAAAATCCTGCAGTGTGAAAAGTGTTCTGACTGAAAACTACATCGGCGATGACTGACAGCCAATGAGAGAGCAAGATACAGAGCAGCGGGGAGTTCGGGGTAGACCACAACATCAGCAACATGGCTTCATTCACATAAACATTCTATCAAACAGAAACAAAGCACAAACATTTGCTTGACCATCCGCAACAGCAGCACATTGAAAAGTTATGTATTTAGCTCCAACTGTCATTGCAGAACACACAATCCTTGTACTTTGCGTCTCCCCAAACATTTTCTCCATATTCTTCTTTTCTTTGTATTGTTTCGCTGCAAATCAGCGCACAGGCAATTCGTATTTCAAGCTTCATGCGGGCTACTATTTTTAATAATAATCCCACCGTGTGTCTCAATCAGCTCCCTAGTTCAGTAGTCAGGACACTGATCAGGGTATCAGCCACATTCACTTTCATTATGTACTGATTCACTACCTAGGGAGCTAGATTGAGACGCAGGGCCAGTCTCACGTGAGAACTCTGGTCTTGCGCGCGTTGTTTCCTTGTCAGGTCTCGCGTGTGTTTGGTTGTGAAACGTAGTTTGCGTGCCAGACAGAGTTGTCGGCGATTCTTCCTATTGTAAAGTCACGCAGTGTGAAACCTTCTGTCACCGATCCATCGTGCAGTATGAACGCAGCAGCGACTGAATGCTGGCCAAGATAGTCATGCAGTGTGAAAAGAACAGTGACCCGACTACTTTGAAAATCGTGCAGTCTGAACTCGGCATTACATGTGGCGATGTGAGTATTATGGAGCGCTAACCACTCGTGTATTAATGTCTGTTTCATTCATACTAAAAGCCAGAGGGCACCCTCGAGCAGAAAGTGCAAGAGTGATACTTTCATTAATTATATGACAGAAATCCCTTTGAATAACATGCAGAGAGAGATATCTGTGTTTTCAAGCCATGTCAGGTAGAGTTTTTAGAGTATTTAGTATAATAGTCTATATTATAACACAATGCTAATCAACATAGCCTGTATCACTGTGCAGAATACTATAAAATAATATATTTTCTGTCTCATTTTTTGTTTTGAAGCCAAAAAATTATCACAGAACCAGTTTAACCAAGCGGAGAGCTGTGAATGTGTGCAGGAGAGACTGAAACTGAATGGGGCAGTTTGCACACAAAACAATAGAGACACTGAATAGATGCTTAGAGGATGACAATAAACATCAGTTAACATTTTAGATGTTTTCTCAAATTATCTTCAGATTTGAAATAGAATATGGCTTTAGCTGCAGTGCATTTCTTGACTGAAACAAGGCCAATTTTATTTTCATGTTTCATAAAATACATTTCTAATAATATTTAAGCTCTTCATAACTATTTTTTTATTAGTGACTGATGTTTCACAAACACAAGAATGCATATTATGAAAACCTTTTGTGCAGCAAAAGTATTGTCATTAATGTGTTAAGTTAATGTGTCATTAAATTACGAGAAAAAAGTCGTTAAATTACGAAAACAAATTTAATGACTTTATTCTCAACATTTTACCTCGACTTTTTTCTCGAAATTTAACGAGTTTTTTCTCGTAATTTAATGACTTTATTCTCAATTTTATTTCGACTTTTTTTCTCGAAATTTAACGATTTTTTTTCTGGAAATTTAACAACTTTAATCTCAAAATGGTTTTATTTTTTTTTATTATTGCTTGGCCCTAATCCTCTTCCGTACAATGCAGCATTACCGTTTTGAATATCAATCATGCTGATCACTTTCATTATTTTACTCCGCTCATGCTCAGATAAATTTAAGGGCATAAAAGTCTTCAGTACCTTAAACAGTATAACATTTAATGACTATTAAGGTATTAATGACCATTTTAAGGTTCCAGCTAGTTTCCAGTATGTCTACAGATAATGTTCAACTAAAACATATTGTTCGACCAACAATATCTTATCAATTAATTATGACGTTCTTGGTTTCTTCCTATTTAGTAAATCCAGGCAATTGGTTGATAAAACATTAATTAAAAATAAGATACAATTTATACAAAACGAAATTCACTTTAAAGAAAGGCTTATTATAAAATGAAGTGGTGAAAATCACATCTGACCCACTGCATGTCTCCTGACATACTGCTCATCATATTAGCCAGGGGCGGACTGGCCATCGGGAGCACCGGGACATTTCCCGGTGGCCTGATGGTCATTCTGGCCTGACGGCTGGCGCTGTGCTGTCGATCAGACTGACGTGCAATAGGCTGTATGCAACTGCGAATTAATTGACGCACTTATGGATCTACGAATCAGGCGATCGCGGAGTGAAAATGACACCACATGAAAAATAGTGCAAAAAATGGAGCGTAAACGCAAAGGAGGAGCAGAGAGGGAACGCATAAAAAGGAGAAAAGCCCTGGCCACAGACGCAGCAAGTTGCTGCAAAATCCCAGCCATGTTCTCCGGTCAGGTCGGTCAGAATTACATTTACATAATATTTACCAGGGGTGGGGAAAAAAATCGATCCGTTCGGTTCTCCACACTCGGTTCGGCACGCGCTCGGACCGCTGTTCAACTTAAATCTGACGAAGCATCTGTAATATGGTTTAATATAAATAACACGTAAAACAATCAGGGTTCAGTTAATATATGTTTCTGTTGATGGATGAACATTCTGGGTTCCCAGACATTACAACAACAGCGATGAAAAAATAAAATAAAACCGTGGACAAACCATTCACTCTTGTTAAATACGAACAGTATCAGTGCATTCTCTTAAAGTGACAGTCTTTATATTAATTGAACAGCAACAACGAAGAAATCACTCACTGCTCTTGATTAAAAAGCTTTTGTAACTTTAATAAAGAATAATCTTTCATGTATAGTCCAAAATGCAATGCTGTTTTACATTATTACTTTATTCAATTTCTGTACCTAAAAACTAATGCCAGACCTCCCTAAAAAAAAAACTGAAGTCAGTTTATTTTATTTGTATCTTTAATCTATTATATTTAATTGTGCTGTTTTTTGTAGTTAGAATATTCTAAATAATATGAGAAAATATATATATTTTTGAAAGTATAGTTTTTCCATAAATATAGCACATACAACGCCGTTGTAACAACGGTACCGAAACCGTGACTCTAAAACTATGAAACAAACCGAACCGTTTGTTTTGTGTTTGTGTTTGTTTGTGTTTCTGATACTTTTGATATACTTGAGTTGAGCATTGGAAATATATAAAATATAAATATTTTAACATGTGAATATGTATCTTTTATTATCCCTTCTTAAAAATGTGTAAGCCAATTTTATATTTGTCTTTGGTGTGGTAGTATAGATGGTCTATTCCTAGTGAGTTTTTGAGGGTTTATTTATTTATCCATTCATATTATGAATGGTAGTCTACCTGTTACATCAACTAACAGGGTTACCCTATAAGTTTAGCAGGCTGGTGGACACATGAATTTGGTGGTGGTGACTGCAGCAGTAGAGGTGGCCTGGGGTGGAGTCAAATTCCCGGCCTGATTTACTGTCCCAGTCCGCCACTGATATTAGCCTATCTTAAACATACTGTTCACTTTTCATAATCAACATAAATGAAAATTAAAAACTAATATTAGGCTATAGTCTAATATTTAAACTATGTTTTTTGACCCTCGGGCCGACGATCGCGCCGGCGCTTTCTGGTGGATTTTTCCTCATGACAGCTGAAACTTAAAATAGGCCTACTCCGTCATTTTTGGCGATACAGATTAGTGCAAGACATCATCACAAACTACAAATGGTCTACTTTTATGTGTGCATGCTCACAGTAAAAAACGAAACCTTCTGCTTTTGTAAAATGAAAAAACAACCAAAAAAACAGAATGCGCTTTCATCTTGTCTTTAAATCTGTCTGAAACGTCTAAAAAGTAAACTGAAACTCAGCGAATAATTATCACACAAAAAACATAGGTCTAAAGAAAACATGAAATGTCTACTTTTTAAATCAAACAATTCACATTTAAAACAAATATTCTCCTGCAATGAATCTGTAAACTAAAGAGATGCACAGTTTCTCCTGACTCATGTTGAGAATGTTAATGTGGCGAGGTGTTTATAATACAACGACATTAA